>JALAZF010000238.1:600000-1037500 GCA_022829125.1 Lathyrus tuberosus
AAATTGATGTCAATCGAAATGAAATGAGCCGATTTAGTCAGCCTATCTACAACCACCCAAATAGCATTATGCCCTCGATGGGTATTCGACAACCCTGACACAAAATCCATGGAAATGCTATCCCACTTCCACTCAGGAATATCCAACGGTTGCAACAAACCACTAGGCCTCAGATGTTCTACCTTCGATTTCTGACAAGTCAAACATGCATACACAAACTGAGCCATATCTCTCTTTAAACCCGACCACCAGAAAATCTTCTTCAAATCTTGGTACATCTTATTCGCTCCCGGATGTATACTCAAATTACTCCAGTGTCCTTCCTCCAAAATCATCCTTTTCAACTCCGCAACATCCGAAATACAAATTCGACCTCGAAACCTCAAAACACCTTTATCGTCCACTTTAAAATCCTTATTCACACTTTTCTCTCCAACCGTCATCAAATCCACAAATTTCACATCCATCTTCTGTTTCTCACTAACTGTCAACAGAAAATCATTAGTAACCTTCAACATACCAAGCCTCACACTGTCAGACGTCACTTCGCACACCAAACTCAAATCTCTAAACGATTCCAAAAGTTCCCACTCTTTAACCATCAAAGCGGACATATGCAACGATTTCCAACTTAACGCATCAGCTACCACATTAGCTTTACCCGGATGGTAATTCAAGCCAAAGTCGTAGCCCTTCAAAAATTACAACCATCTACGTTGCCTCATATTCAACTCTTTCTGATCAAACAAGTATTTCAAACTTTTATGATCACTAAAGACTTCGAATCTTGCACCGTAGAGATAACGCCTCTAAATCTTCAACACAAAAACCACAGCCGCTAACTCAAGATCATGAGTAGGATAATTTTTCTCATGAACCCTCAATTGCCTCGAAGCATAAGCCACCACCTTACATTCTTGCATCAGCACACCACCTAGACCAATCAAAGACGCGTCACAATACACCACAAACGGTTCATTAGGATCTAGTAAAATCAAAATCGGAGCTGTCGTAAATCTTCTCTTCAGCTCACTAAAACTTCCCTCACAATGAATATCCCAAATGAACGCTTTGCCTTTACAAGTTAACTAGGTCAAAGGAAGTGCTAGCTTAGAAAAACCTTCAATAAACCTTCGATAATATCCGGCCAATCCCAAAAAGCATCGAATTTCAGTAACGGATCTCGGAGCCTCCCATTATAGAACTGCCTCTACTTTAGATGGATCCACAGCAATACCATTACCTGAAATTACGTGTCCAAGAAAACTCACTTCTGACAACCAGAATTCACACTTGGACAGTTTGGAAAAAAGTCTCCTTTCCTTCAAAACCTGCAAAACAATACGCAAATGCTCTGCGTGCTCCTCCCGAGACTTAGAATAAATCAAGATGTCATCAATAAACACAACAGCAAATCGATCCAAATGCTTGTGGAAAATACGATTCATATATTCCATAAACACACCTGGCGCATTAGAAACCCCAAACGGCATCACAGAATATTCATAATGACCGTATCGTGTCCTAAAAGCCGTCTTCTGAATATCTTCCTCTTTCACCCTTATCTGATGATACCCTGACCTCAAGTCAATCTTACTAAACACACACGCACCAACCAACTGATCCATCAGCTCATCAATTCTCGGAAGAGGATACTTATTCTTAATCGTCACCTTATTCAACTGGCGATAATCAATACACAATTGCATACTTCCATCTTTCTTCTTCACCAATAAAACTGGCGCACCCCAAGGCGACACACTTGGTCTCACAAACCTCTTTTCCAACAATTCATTCAACTGCTTCTTTAACTCAACCAACTCAGATGCCAACATTCGATATGGTGCCATCGATACAGGTATAGTACCTGGAACTAGATCTATAGAAAACTCCACCTCTCTCTCTGGCGGCACATCTAAAATATCCTCATGAAACACTTCTGGAAAATCACACACAACGGGAACACATCAAGTGAAACTTGACTATCCACAATCAACGATGCAAACAACCCAAACAACTGAGCTTCATCCGCCAAAAGTTTCTTCAACTCTTTGGTAGATAATAAACTCGAGTCTTCGTCTTCCTCAAGAGAAGGAAACCTTACTAGCTTATGATAACAATCAATATGAACTCGATTAAATTGTAACCAATTCATTCCCAAAACCACATCTAACCCCTCCAACGGCAAGCACACCAAATCCATCTCAAAGTCTCTACCATAAATGGTCAAAGGACAACTTAAACAAACCAACGAAGTAGTTACTGACCCCATTGCTGGAGTATCAATAACCATCTCACCACCCATCAAAGACAATACAAGATTCAAACGATTTGCGCACTCAGACAAAATAATCGAATGCATCGCTCCGGTATTAATAATAGCAACTAAAGGCGTACTATTAATAAAACAAGTACCTCTAATCAGACAGTCTGCACTTGAAGTCTGAGTCCCTGCCAAGGCAAAAACTTTCCCACCACCTGGAGCTTGCTTCGGTTTCGGACACTTCGTACTAATATGACCAGGTTCACCACAGTTGAAACACTTCACCATATTCTGCCTCTTACAATTAGCCGCTACATGCCCTAAACCTCCGCAATTGGTACACTTCCTCATATCTTTCCTACATTCAAACTGACGATGTCCCAATTCCCCACATCTATAACATCTCAAAGAATTAGACATACCTCCTCCACTTGGCCTTTGATCAAAAGTACCCCTTTGCTTACCCTTATCTGTCGGTGCCACATAAGGACCAACACGGAACTGTTTCTTCCCTTTCCTCTCGCTCACACTCTTATAGTGAGTAGAACGAGCTTTACTATCCTCTTCATAAATCCTACAATAATCCACCAAGTATGAAAACCTTCGAATCCTTTGGTAACCGATTGCCTGCTTTATCTCAGGACGCAATCCGTTCTCATACTTCACACACTTAGAAAATTCCGCAGTCGCTTTAGCATAATGGGGATAAAACTGCACCAGCTCCACAAACTTAGCAGTATAATCAACAACAGACAGTCCATAAGCTTGATCCTGCTGAGTTGGGATGCTTGAAAATTCTGAAGGACAGTCATATCAAGGGGCATGTTACCAAGAGATTCAGCGCCATGGGCTCTCCCCAGTAAGTCGTGATGAGATGGAGCCAATCTGGGGCAGTCACGTCGAGAAATCTCTCTGAAGTTCAGTTATTCTGGGGCATTCATTCGAAGATCAGGGGCAAAGCCACTTCAAAGCTCGTATCGAGGCAGGCCACCTCCGGAGCATGAGAAGTTATCCTTTCCAGAAGACGGTTAATCAGAAGCACCTCTTCAAGGTTCGAAATACTGAGGCAGAGTATTTCAAGTCATTTTAAGTCCTCTCGAGGAAAATTCCTTCAAAGATCATACAGTCTGGGGCAGTTACGTCGAGATCCGATAAATCTCTCCAAGAGTTTGAAGACTGTGGGGCAGTGTGAGCGCCTGGTCTTCTGTAAAATCCTCTTGAGATGATTTCTTTCAATGGGCCCTGTGGTCTGGGGCAAGTCGAGAGTTAAAGGAACCGTTGTTCACTCTTGACAATCAGTATGCAGTTGGTCGGTAGAAACTTGAAGTACTAAGTCTCTTCCCTAGCAAGGTGCTAGAAGGTATCTTTGTCCAGCAAGGTGTTGGAATTGTTATTCTTCCCCAAGCATAGAATCGTCCTCAAATCGAAAGGGGTTCTTTATGAAGATTCCTTATCCCCAGCAGTACAGGTGGATTCCTCATTCTTAGCAGGGTAAGACGATGGAATATTTTCAAGCAGTTTGAAGACGGTGAGAAGTCAGAGTATTTCTCTTCCTCAAAAGTCAAAGTCCAATGGTTATCGGCACTCTCCGCAAGTCAAAGTACAATGGTTATTGGCATTCTCGGCGGTTCAAAGTCCAATCTTTATTGGCATCTCCCCAACAGAGTTTGCAATTCAGCTTGCAGTTCCCCGACGGGGTTTATATCATCAGTGGTTATTGGTGGTACAGTTGGTTATCTCCCCACGGGAGATCAGATATTGGTGATCCCTCCCTCAGTGAAGTCTGCTTGTTCTATTCTGCACATTCCATGGTGGAGTGTCCTCTCATTCTTGCATGTAGTAATCATTATTGCATTGCATCCTCAAACGCGTAGCATTTCCATTTCGTATGGAACATTACGCCATAGAAAGAAAATTCAAACATGCATCAAAGCATAAGCCAGATTTGGTACCTTGTGTGAAAGCCCAGATCAACCCTCAATCAAAAGAGTGATCCCAACCTCAGAGTTGACGCTTATTTTGTCCAACCTCAGAGTTGTCGCCTTTCTCCAACCTCAGAGTTGTCGTACATCTCTTTCTTCCCCAACCTCAGAGTTGTCGCCCTCCTTTACCAACTTCAAAGTTGTCGTGGTTCTTTTCTTGACCTCAGAGTTAATGAAATATCCTTTCCCTTTTACCAACTTCAAAGTTGTCATGTACCTTTTCTCAACCTCAGAGTTGATGAATATTCCCCTTTCTTCTCCAACCTCAGAGTTGTTGCATATCTTTTCTCGACCTCAGAGTTGATGAACAACCCATTCCTCCCCAACTTCAAATTTGTCGTATACCTTTTTACCAATCTCAGAGTTGATGAATACCCTTTTCTTTACCAACTTCAAAGTTCTTGTATATCTTCTCTCCAACCTCAGAGTTAAAGCCTTTCTTCCCCAACCTCAGAGTTGTCGTATCTCCTTTCTTCCCCAACCTTAGAGTTGACGCCTTTTTCCAACCTCAGCGTTGTCGTGTACCTTTTCTCAACCTCAGAGTTGATGAACAATCCTCTTTCCCCAACCTCAGAGTTGACGCCTTTCTTCTCCAACCTCAGAGTTGTCGCACATATTTTTCCCCAACCTCATAGTTGACTCCCTGCTTCTCCAACCTCAGAGTTGTCGTACCTATTTTTTCCCCAACCTCAGAGTTGTCGTATACCTTCTCTCCAACCTCAGAGTTGAAGCCTTTCTTTACCAACCTCAGAGTTGTCATATATTGTGGCATGTCTCCAACCTCAGTGTTGACCGATGTTTTTCTTCCAGCCTCAGAGTTGAAGTCAATGTTTCTATCTTCGGTCTCAAAATCAAGGTCTACCTTTTTACCAACCTCAGAGTTGACGTATATCCTTCTTCTAACCCCAGAGTTGAAGTTATGTTTTTTTCTCAACCTCAGAGTTGATGTCCACCTTTTTCTCAAACATTCAAAGTTGGTGTTTAGTCCAGATTTTCCTCAACCTCAGAGTTGATGGTTATCCTTTTCTTTTTTAGAGTTGACGATGTTTCTTCCTCAACCTCAGAGTTGATGGTCTACCTCCATCTCCCAGCAGAGTCATCTTTGTAGCTCCGTTGATTCTACAAACCTTTGGATATGAGTCCACCTTCGGCTGGCAATCATCATGTCATTTCTCTCCCCACAGTTTGCAAATTTCCGGGTTCTTTTGATATTCAATCTCCGTGTACCTTGAATGTATGAAAGTCGTTGCTATCACCCTTCCAGGTCCAAGTTGATTGAATAGGGGCAGCTGTAGCACCCCAAAATTTGCCTTACTTTTTTCTGGCTTATGCTTCTTTCTCATTTGCATCCCATTAGGTCATATTTTTGCATTCAGTCGTCGCATTGGTCTTCTAAGACATGGGATCAGGAGTTTTCTCTGAATTAGGGTTTCTATTTGCCATAGGGTATTTTCATTCAAGTTTGACAGAGGTTTGAGTTCTCATTGTCCATCTACTTCAAGATTTCGCAAGAGGCCTCAAATATTTAGGTTTTCATCATGGTTTTAATTGGGAAGGTTGTGAATTAGGGTTTAGATCCTTCTCAATATCTCAAGAGCTTTGGTTCCGGGTTAAGGTTATCTGTTTCAGTGGTTGACTTCTCAGGCAGTGTGTTTCCAAGGTTGAGTCGTGGACTTCATCAGATTATCAAGCAGTGGTTCGTATGAGGTTTGGTTCAGAAGTCAGTATCCATTCATTTCACCATAACCAACTTTTCTTTATCCATTTTTAAACCATTTTCATATCCATTTCTAACCAAAATTCATAAACCATATCCAATCCATTTGTCCATTTTTATTTGACTTCATTCTCTCATTCATTTTTCTATCCAAGTTTTAATCCACCTATCTTTTTCTTTCATAAACCATTTTCATTTTTCTAAACCATTCACAAATATCCATATTTCCAATATCCAATTCCATTTTTAATCTATTTCATTATCCATTTTTAATACTCATATCCATTTTTACCAATTTCCTAAGCTGATTGTCCATTTTCACATCATTCTAAACTCAAAGCCCAACACCAAGAAAAATAAGTCCATTGTTCCATTACTTCACAATACGACAACAACAAAAAAAACAAGGAAAAGAGAAAGTCCACTTTTCAACAAATAATTTGCAGCAGTTGATTTCATGATAACTTTACCCCACAAAGTGCCAACCTGTAACGAAAATCTTCACGCACAACAAAAATGAACTTGTACCAACAATACACCAAAATTCTGCACAAACCTCATGCCATGCACGACCATTGCTGCTACTCCACAACATTACCATCAGCCTGCCCACAACTCACAAACGGCAACAAATCAAGGACAGTACCATAAACTTAGGGTGCAAGTTTTAATTCTGATTCAAATAAGAAGGAAAGGAGAAGAAACAAAAAGATAAAAAATAAAAGACAAGAGCATCTTGAAAGATTCACGCATCACCTTCACTCCTCGCATCTGCTCCTAACCGCAACACCAATTCATCAGCTTCATCTTTACTCCTCATCTTCTGCATAATTCACCTATCACCTCCATTCTTAAAACCGCAGCGCCACTGAACCATCTTCGATTTTCCTCAAAAACTTCTTCTAACAAACACAAACTGCATCCTCTCTTTCATCTTCAATTAAAAAAAACCTTCTGCAATTTACTCACAATCTTCATTCTTCCGATTTTCATTAACCATCAGAACCAACTCAACAACCTGCAGATCGTGAAATAGTAACAACACTGCAATATTCAACGGGGAAAACTCATGATTCGCAGCAGAGCCAAAGAAGAGGTGGATTAAATCGAGAGCGAAGAACGCATACCTGAACAAGAGGCTGAAGATCACTGGGTTTCTCAACGATTTCCTGTTATTCAAATAAGCACCGGACTATCTCCGGTAGGTACGTCAATCTCGTCCCAAACTTTCATGTGTGATGATTTAATCGTATGTTTACTGTTTCCGATTCGCAATTCGTAGCTTGTGATTTCCCTTGTGATTTGTGGTGGAATGAGTAATACCAGATTGTTGTTAATTTCTGTGTGTGACGTCTTGTTATTTACCGTGAGAGTTTTGTGAGTGACGGTGGCGAACAATTTGTTGGAGGAGGTTGAATGGAATTGAAGGCGGGATGGTTTGGAGAGAAGAGAAGAGCGTTGAGATGCGATTGGCCGGAGAAGAGGCCACGGTCAATTGAGAGCGAACGGGAAGAGTTGAGCCGCCTGCAAAGTTTGATGAGCAGTTTAACGATCGCAGTGAAGAGAAGGGTGAGTTTCTGTGTCTTCTCTCACGTTTATTTTTTAGGTGTTGATAAGGTTTTGTTGTTGGAAGAGCAGCGATAATGTTGATGACAGAGGGTTTGTTGAATGGAGATGGCAATGGCGGAGTATTAGGAACGACGGCGGGATCTGTTTTGTTTGAACAAGAAAGGAAAGAATGCGTCGGTGGTGTGAATAGAGAGTTAGAAGGAGAAGAAGGTTGAGGTGAGTGAGCGGCGCAATGGAGGAGGTTTGATCTGACTGATACTCCTCTAGGTGTTAAGCTTAAGCCGTGTTTCTCAGGAACCGGGCCTAGGCCCATTTGAATTTTTGTTTTACCCCCGTTTTCACTGCGCACCCCCTTGGCTGAGTGGTCATTGGGCCTAAGACATAAGGCCCATGCACCTGGATTTTAAGTCTCACACCTCTTATTTCCTTCTGCACCCTTTTTTTATGTTTTTTTTTTAATTAATTTTGGTTAGTCTCATTTTAATTAGAAACTAGATTTTAAATAGATTTTAACTTTTTAATTAGAATTTAATTTTTGATTGGATTTTTTATTAATTTTGATTTAGGATTAGTTTTTTTAGGATAACTTTTAATTAGAAATTAATTTTGATTTTCTTTTAATTAGAAGTTAATTTGAATTAACACTAGGTTTAGATATTAATTTTAGGATAATGGTTGATTAACTTTAATCTAGATTTTAATTCGCACTTTATTTTATCTTGGATATTCTTGATCTTGATTTTTAATTAGCATTTTAATTTTGTCGGTATTCTTGATTAATTGTTGACCCTGATTTTGACGTTTATTTTGATTAATTCCTGATTAAATACTTGACTTGCCTCTTGTTTGATTACCTCTTTGTGATTGAGTTGTCTGATGTTTACTTGTTGATTACCTCTGTATTCGCTTGCTCCCTTAAGGCTCCTAGTCCGACTTAATTTCTGATTAAGCTCGGAGTAGGATAGACATTAGGCTTTCAATCCAAGCATGACAACATTAGGTAGAATTCCCTCCTAATCCTGACCTTAGGGCCATTTTGTATGATAACTTGTAGGATTCAGTTCCCTTAGACCTTTCGTGCGTCTCCCCCCTTTTCTCTCGCCTCAGTGTGATCGAGATCCCATTTCCCGTAGTTCCACGAACTACAGATGCTCTGACTTCCTCTCTCTCGATAGATTGAGGATACGTAGGCACGACGATTCATATCCTTGGCGAGCACACGAACAACTAACTTCCCTCTTTTTGTCTCTCGCCTCTGTGGGATCGAGATTTGTTAATCGAGACTTGTCAGTCAAACCTTTTTCTCTCGCCTCAATGCGATCGAGATCTTTTCACCGACCCGTAAGTCGAACTACGACTGCTCTGATTTCCTCTCTCTCATCCGATTGAGGATACGTAGGCACAAGATGGCGATGTCTTGGCGAGCAACCTCCCCCCTTAGTTCGTGTTCGAACTACGTTGACTCTGATTTTCCTGTTCCCGAGGGAATACGTAGGCCTAGGACTCCGAGGACGTCCTATCGAGTCACTTCTTTTTCTTTTTTTCCCCGTTTCTTCGTTCCTTTCCGTTCTCGTTTCTTCTCCTTTCCAGTAGCAGCGGAGCTCCAGATGACGACACCCTTTGATCGAGACAACAAGCGTGGATCCCATCGGGTACAATGGACGTGTGGGGTGCTAACACCTTCCCTTCGCGTAACCGACTCCCTTACCCATTTCTCTTGGTCGCGATACCATGCTCTTTCCATTCCCTTCAGGTTTACGCAGTGTTTCCTTTCCCTCTCTTGGGATAAATACACATTGCTGGCGACTCTATTTTCTGTGCCACTTTCGCGTTTGTACCATGGATGCAAATCCTCGGGAGCAACATTCATCAAATGAATATCGAAGATTTGAATCATGTTGATCCGATAAGGGTTTTTATCATGGTAGTCCTGGATCCACCCAAGATCCATCTGACGCTGGAGAGCCTCTTGTTCAAAAGAGCATCCCCGATTATTTACCGAGCAAGTCAGATAGGAATTATAATTATGTCGCGACAGATTATGATACTGGCTTTGGCTTGAGTGCATTTCCACCAAGTTGACATTCATCGCACAGATTTCGTGGTTTTGAATGATGTTGGAACCTGCTTGAGTCATATTAACTCCACGAACTCGATGCTCTTGGATCCATCTGAGATCCAATTGTTCCTGTAGAGCTGATTGCACCACAGAACATCCTTGATTGTTTTTAGAGCAGATATCACGCTGATGATAATTATGAGGTGGCACATGGCCGTATCCACTCTGTCTACAATGCATCTTGACCAAGTTGGCCCTCAATAAGAGTACATCATGAATTTGATAGCTGTTATTGGACTCTCCCTCTATCAAATTTACCGCAACTTTCTCGTGTTGAGGCAGCGGGTTCGTGAGAACATTCAGATTTGTATCTTTGAAAAATAAGACCCCGCTCCTAACGAGCTTTTGCACATCGGATTTGAAATTGAGACAGTTTTCTATGTTATGCCCTGGTCCTCCTTGATTGTAAGGGCAAGTCTGATCCGCTTTGAACCCAAAAAGGCGGATTTTCTAGAATTGTAAGAGGAGCCCTGTTTTGGACATGCCCCTTGACCAGTAAGAGTGGAAACAAATCCGCGTACAACATTGGTATAGGGTCAAACCCTGAAGATCGTGTCGTAGAATTGTTGTTATACTGAGGACGAGCCTGCTGAAGAGGCGGTTGTGTCCTTTGCTGATATTGCTGTTGATTCGGTTGGCTCTGAGCAACCTGAGGTTGATACGTAGGAACATGCGCATGGCTGATAGCAGGAGTTACAGCTGCTACTGGTTGGTACCGCCGCCTTTTCTTTCCGAGAGAGATATTCCCAATATCCTGCTCTTTTTTCTTAGGGAGAGCACTACCGTATCGTTTTGTACTACTTGATGATCCAGCGTCTTTAACTAAATGTCCTTCTCGGACTGCTTCCTCAAGATGAACTCCCATGCCCACCATCTCGGTGAAGTCACTGGGCGCACTGGCGACCATTCTGTCGTAGTAAAATGAGCTCAAGGTTTTCAAGAAGATCTTTGTCATCTCTTTTTCCTCGAGGGGTGGACAAATCTGGGCGGCGATTTCACGCCATCTCTGAGCATATTCCTTAAAGGTTTCCCTGTCCTTCTGCGACATGGCTCCGAGTTGATCTCTGTCTGGTGCCATGTCCAGATTATACTTATACAGCTGAACGAAAGCAGCGCCAAGATCTCTGAAAGTAGTGATCTTAGTGCGGTTTAATCCCATGTACCATTTGAGTGTGGCACCTGTTAAACTATCTTGGAAATAGTGGATCAGTAGTTGTTGGTTCTCTGTCTGAGTTGACATTCGTCGGGCGTACATCACCAAATGGCTTTGAGGGCAAGAGTTACCCTTGTACTTTTCAAATTCGGGCACTTTGAATTTGTGCGGAACTTTCACATTGGGGACCAGACAAAGGTCTGCGCCATCCTTTCCGAACAAATCCTGACCGCGGAGGGCTTGCAGCTCTTTCTGCATCTCCAGGAACTATTCCTGGAACTCATTCATTCTATCGAACATACTTTCGTTTCCACCAGAAGGTATTTGTGGAATCTGTCCTTCCGGACAGTGTGTACCACGGGTGGTGGTATAGTCACCATGGCAGTGACTCTTGGTGCCTCCCTCTCCCGAAGTTTGTAACCTTCAAGAGTTGCTGTCATGCCTCTGGCATCTTCGCTTTCCCGAAGTTTGTAACCTTCAGGCCCAGCGGCTCCTACCGCAATTCCCTGATCTTCAGCGATCGGCGGAACATATCCTTCCGGGATATAGTTAATAGGCATGCCCCATGGACGATCTTTCGGCATTTTGTACCTAGGATCATACTTCTCCACTATGGGCGTTGATGTGATCTCTGAGATCACAGTCATTTGTTGTTGCATATGAGCTTCTGCTAGAGCTTGGATGTCGTTATGAAGCTTTCTCAGATCCTCTTTCAGAGTGTCGATCTCTTCCCTCAACTCTCTGTTCTCTTCCTCGAGATCATCCATCTTTTTCTCTCGATTGGCCCAAGTATTGTACGAATGAGACAATTTGACTCTAGAATCGAGACGCAAACGTGAGATTCGTAGGTAAGAAGAATGCGTTATGTGAGAATGATGAATGCAATAATTATATTTTAATTATTTTTTTGTTTAATCAAAATAAACTTCAACAATTGGATTGCAAATATCAAACAGTGGGGGAACCCCGTTTTATTGAATTCAAAGATTGCGGAATGGAAATACCGTAATTTACATAGTGCTGTAAAAGGAAATATAAGCTTATGGGTCCCGAGTCCTCTCTGAGGAGAGCTCAGGTGCTGGTTCTGGCACTTTCCTTTTCTTTGACCGGGGCTCTTGGGCCGTTGTCGGGTTGTCATTCCTTTGCCAAGTGAAAGAAGCGAGTAAATTCCTTTGGTCATCCTGATTTTCTACAGCGTGTTGCTCTAAAATCTCGATCAGGGCATCTTTTTCTCTTAACAGTTGCTGCATATTCTTGCACTCCACATTGAGAATACGATACTTGTTCTTCCAAGACCTCTTCTCCTGTTGAACTTTGTTGAGAGTAACCTGAAGTTTTTCCGTATCAGACATAAAATAAAGGACAAGGTCCCTTAATGGAAGAACTTCCTGACGAGGGTAAGGCATCCTCAGCTTGAGAGCTCTAGTTTGTACCCAGTGGAGATAAGGTTCCACCGAGACACTGTCAGGTTTTCCTAAAGACTCTCTTCCTTTCCTGTGAACGTGTTTCCAGGCATGCACTATTTCTGTCTTTAGTGCCCTGTCATTTTCTCCTTCCTTGAAGAAAAGACCTTCCAGATGAGCATTACGCGGGACATGCCTCATCGGGTACCCAAATTGACGACGAATCAAAACTAGATGATAGTTAATTCCTCCTTTTGTTCCTATAAGGGGTACATTTGGGAAATTTCCACAACGGTCAATGATTCTGATCCCGTCATAGATTCGATTGTACCAATCGATGTCAGAGTTGGTAAGAGACATGATTCTCTACGACCAACGTAAAGTACTTTTTTGATCCCAAAATGTAGCAGACTTGGGTAAGTGGGAAATGAACCATTTATACAGAAGGGGTACACATCATGTGATCATTCCTCCGCTATACAAATTCCTTAAGTGTATCGAATGATAAGCATCTGCGAGCAAGGTCGATACAGGGTTTCCAATCAGAAAAATCTTAATGGCGTTGATATCTACAAAGTTATCAATGTTGGGAAACAAAAATAACCCGTAGGTAAGCAAAACAAAGATGCTTTCGAAAGCAGTCATGTTCCCTATACTATCAAAGTACAGGGCTTTCTTTACCAGGAACTTAGCTGGTAAACCTTGGATTCCACCCTTAGTGGTCAAGTGAGTCCTGACTTCTGACTCGTCCAAATAGATTGCTCTTGCGATGGTTTGATCCTTTGGAATTTCTTCCAGTCTAGAAAAGGGAGCTTGATCACTAGTATGTAAATCAGTCAGGTGAGAGTACTCCTCCAGTGTTGGTGCTAGTTGATAATCCGGGAATGTAAAACAGTGATAGACCGGATCGTAGAACTGGATTAGTGTGGACAGGATTCATTCAATTACATGGACCCTTAACAGAGACAGTAGTCCTCCATACTTGGCTCTGAAAGCCTCAGGGTTGGTGATCATCCTTGCCAACCCTCTTAAATCCTCTAGTTTTGGAACCTTGAAGGTATACTTGTGATTATTCCTTCTACCGAAATCCATAATGCAATCTCTTTCTCTGACATTTGCAATCATTGTCTTAGTTTAATTTGAAAAAGAGAGACTAGAAGATAAATTTTTTCTTTGTTTTAATGTTTTTTAAATGAATGTATGAATGCAGCACACAAAAACATAGAAAAAACATGGGGTCAAAGGGTCGGTGTCATGAAGTCAAGGCTCTACCCATCCCAAAGGTTTATACTGGTGATTTTTGTACCTGTCCTCAAAATCATTGACCCCTCTTGGGATGACGGAAGCAAGCGGATCACCAAGCGAGCTGGTTCATCTTAGAGTAATCTCAAATGAGGGTAGTATCGCGTGACAACTATTTTCGATAGCTTCCGCACTACAAAATGGTTTCAGTCTACTAAAATCCTCAGCTTCTCGGATAACCCAATGGAAGAATCTGATTTCAACAACTGAAGTCGTATAGGCATTAAATCCGCAAACGGCATCTCCACTGATTTGATGGTCGACCGAGACCTCTTATCTGGGATTCAATCCCCGTAAGATTACTCGCATAATGCCATCACTTATCTTAGGTGTATACTAAATCTTTCCAGATGCGGCATCACACGCATTCCCATTAGCAGAAAAGTAAACACAGATATCAATTAGGAAAAGAAGTATATATATATATATATTTGTCCTAACATCCTAGACCTCTATGATCCTATGATCCTATACAGACAATGGCTCCCCAGCAGAGTCGCCATTTCTGTGACACTTCGTAAATTTAAGGCCTTCTACTTAAGCCTGTGAGAAAGAATGCCTCCCACTGTGGTCGCCATTTTTCAGTAGCACGATTTTTGTGGTTTCGAATCACTATTGCTTTGGTACTACAGTTCGATTCATTTTTTATCCTGTGAAGCTGATTAAGGAAGGGAAGTAGATGTCTCAAATTAACCCTGCTTGTATACTGAGGTTAAACAGTCAAAATTGTTGGTTTACAGATGCTATCAAAAGGGGGGTCTGTCTTTAGTTATTTGCTTAAAAGAATGGAGTGTCTTGAATATTTGCTAGGTTTCTGGTAAGGTGTTAGGTCTAATGCTTCTTGATTGATGTATGGAGGTACTGGATTTTGAATTTTTTATTAGTATGCTCGCTAAGATTTTACAATCTTATGCCTATGTATTCCCGTTTAACGAAACAGGGAAATCAGAGCAATTGTAGTTCCTCCTATTCTATGGGAGGAAAGAGGTGTTTTGGTGTCTTGTTTAAAGTCCAAGACATGAAGCTAAAGGTGGTTTGTATCTTGTTCAAAGCCCAAGATGTGAAGCTAAAGGGTTATTTGTATCTTGTTTAAAGCCCAAGATATGAAGCTAAAGGGTTTTGACTGAGAGAGAATTTGTCATCTCTAAAGAGGGATTGTTGATGTTTATATGCTGTGAGCAAAGCACAAATTTGATGCTAAAAGGTTGATTGACTCAACCGGGGATTTCTTTATACAAAGCCTAAGAGGAGGCTGGGAGTTTGACTTTTCTGGGGAAAAAGTTATTTCTGTCTTATACAAAGCCCAAGATTTAGGCTAAAAGGGATTTTGACTCCGTTGGGGAGAATGTATCTTGTATAAAGCCCAAGATGGAGGCTGAAATGGTTTGACTCAACAAAAGAGTACTTTTATCTGTCCTGCATAAAGCCCAAAACAGAGGCTAAAAAAAGGTTGACTCAAAAGAGAGTCTCGAACAGGTGATTGACTCAACAAGAGAGTCTGAAGGTTAATTGACTCAACAAGAGAGTCTTTTATACTCAACAAGAGAGTGATTTATTGTCTCGTACGAAGCCCGAGATTGAGGCTAAAAGGAGATTGACTCAACAAGAGAGTCTTTTATACTTAACCAGAGAGTGTTTTATATGTCTTGTACAAAGGCCAAGACGGAGGCTAAAAGTTGACTCAACAAGAGAATCTTTTATACTTAACAAGAGAGTGGGTTTTTATATGTTTTGTACAAAGCCCAAGACGGAGGCTAAAGGTGGTTGACTCAACAAGAGAGTCTAAAAAGGTTAGCTTCGCTGGGGAGAATCATTTGTACAAAGCCCAAGAGGAGGCTGACTTACTGCTGAAGATTATTGAGATCCTAAAGTGGGTCCAAGTGTGGGGAACTCTCATGAGAGAGACCGGGTTTCTGTTGGAGATTGATCCAGAGTGATCGGTGTTTTTTCCTATGTTTGAAAGGAACTTGAGTATGTCTTTGAGACTAAAGAGGTTTAGACTGTCCAAGTCTAGAGTTTTATCTTTTGTACAATGCCCAAGAGGAGGCACGAGCATTAAGGGATGAGTATCAACCCTAAAATGGCCGGAATTTTGACGCTGGAAAGACTGCTCTAGCAAAGGATGACTAAGTTTTGTCTTATACCTTTAAGAGGTTGTCAGGGTCCTTATATTAAGCCCAAGAGAATGCATGAGAACTTCTAGGAAGCCGAAGGGTCCTTGTACAACGCCCAAGAGGAGGCGGGGATGTTTTTAGGAAGCCTGTGGGTCCCCAAACCAAGAGAAGTTCAAGAAATACAATTCACAGAGAAGAGATCATTCCAGGAAAGTTCGAGAATTTGGAAGAAACTCAAGAGATACCATTCACGGAGAAAAGATCATCTCTGGGGAGTTAGAATTTCTTTGACAATTTCTAAGGGTGACAGTCTGAGAAAAGGTTCACCGAGAATACTGCCTTTCTCTTTGTTCCATATTGTTTAACCCCAAGAGAAGGGAAGACTGTATCTGGAATCCTACGGGGATCTAGTTTTGTTTGTATTTAAGAGTGACCAACAGGCTTTACCTAGTTCTAGACGTAGTTGCCGAGGAAAACTCTAAATAACTATACTAGTATTACACAGTGGATATGTGATGAGTATATAAAAGGAGGTGAAAGAAGACTTACTGTGAAACAACCCCACAATACAGTTATATACATATGAAAGCGGTAAATGAAAGCGGATAAACACTTACCCGTTGTAGAGCTTCTATGATGTTTTGTTAGTTGTTCAACAAAGAAAGCTTTGATAACAACATATATTTGACTTCAAAATCAAAGGAGAAAGTGCTTTGAAAATATTGTTGGGGCTTACAACTCAAGGAGAGGCCCAAGTTTTAACGATGATCACACCGTTGTTTTGAAAACTGTACAGAGGGACTTATACAATATGTGAGGCCCAAAGAGTTTTTATGTACAAGGGGGTTGGGTCTTACACTCTATTAGAGGCCCAAAGATTTTTTTTTTGTACAAGACATGGGACTTACAACTCAAGGAGAGGCCCAAAGATTTGTTTTTAAAAAGGCGAGCATCGCGCCGTTGTTTTTGAAAATACAGCGAGACTTATACAATGACTGAGGCCCCAAAAGTGGTGTATTTACAAAGGGGATGGGTCTTACCCTCTAATAGAGACCCATAAAGTTTTTAAATAAAAGAAATGGGACTTACAACACGAGGGTAGGCCCAGATGATTTGATTTTTGAACTGGCAATTGCGCCGAGATTTTTCTTCTAACGCAGAGGGACTTATACAATATCTGAGGCCCAAAATTGTTTTGGTTAAAAGGGGATTGGGTCTTACACTCTATTAGAGGCCCGTGAGTGTTTGAAAATGATTGATGAGGGTGGAATCGATCAAAACCCTAATTTCATCATTTTTAAAAGTGAATTCTTAAAGAAAATCAATAAAAAATGATAAAACACCAAATAAGCTTTCAATAAACAACTTGTGATTTTTGTTTAAGGTTTGAAAAATGAGGTTTTAACCATAAGATGAATTAAAACTCATTTGGTTTTGATTTTTCAAGATGAATATTCACTTTTAAAATGTTTTAAAACAATTAAAAAGGAATTTATTCATAAAAATATTAACTATATTAAATAAATAATATAAATTTGATTTTTTTATGGAATAAAATATTTCAACATATTTGTGATTTTTTGCAAAAAGAACCAATCAAAAATAATTAAAATTGAGGGAGTTATTAATTTTTCAAATCATTAAAAATAATAAGAAAAATAATAGAAAAATAGAAAAAACATTAAAAAAAGGGTCTGGGGAGAGGGGGATTCGAACCCCAGACCTCTTGTGTGCAGTGTGCGCTCCTACCACTAGGGTGGTGATACATCCGGGTATCAAAGCCCACCCACAAATATACAAGGCTTGCCTTGTTTTTGGCCTGACCAAGGCAAGGCAAGGCAAGGTTTTGGCCAAAAACGTGAAGCTTGTAACTTTCTCGTTTCTCCATGGATTGGGACAAAATTTAGGTCTATCCTGCCTAGAATTTCACAAGGAATCCAATGGTGGTGGTGGTTTTTTTAGATGAGGTCCCCATTTTAAAACCCGATAGTGGTTTTGAAATAGGCCTCCATTTGCATTTTCTGTGCTACCTCATGGCACAAGCATGAACCACATGATGAATTGGTCCAAACACAACATATATAACATGTATGAGATGTGTATGATCAGTGGACTTTAAAGCAATGCATATTTCAAAGAGTTCAAGTTGTGATGCTTACCTCTTTAGGAGCTTTTTGGGCAATCTGTCAAGTGTTTTGTTCCAGAAATAATTTGATACTTTGGACACCCTCAAATGATCCCTTGGAAGCTTTTAGGATGATTGGAAACAGCTGGAAACCTCAGGAATGGAAACTGGCCATTTCTTGCAAAAGGGGCAAAAGTGACCAAAATAGCAACTCTCTCAAATGGTGTTCCAGATGTGGGGAACCATTTGGGACAGTTCAAGGATGATATTTGGAGTGTGTTTGAGGCTTTATCTGGTTTTGAAAGTGACTGAATCAAGACATGCCTTGAGAAGTGCAAAAAAGTCCTATTTTGATGTTTTGAGAAGGGACATTAGATTTTGGGGTTACAGGTCACTTGTAAGAGTTTGGACAGCTTAGATATGACATATTGGATGTGTTTGGATCATGAGCTGTGATGGTATTGCTCTCTAACTCAAAAACTCAGAGTTACCTTGCTAAAGAAGGCATTTTTGCCTAGAGAAAGAGATTTTGAGGAAAGCAAGTGTTATAGTGCTTTGGTGTACTCAAACTGAGCACAAATGAGCTTTATTTATAGTAGAGCAAGTTTGTTTTGCAAGCAATAGTGAATGGAGGTTGCTGCAGACCTTTGGCCAATTGGAGCATTTTGGAATCTCAAGTCTCCTCTAGCCATTGATTAGAGGTTAGAGCACAGGCCTTTGGTTCCCTAGTTCAGAGATCATCCTTGACTCATTCACTTGGAAATGGCTCAGTTTATGCCACCTTGGTGCATCCATTGAATGCCCCAAAACAAAATTAGAGTCTTGTCCCCTCTTTAGGGTTTTTTAGGTTTGGCATGCTATTTTTAGTTCCAAAGACTTGTGAGGCTTATGGATCAGTGTTTGTCCCTTCTTGGTCTCTTCCTGAGGTGTTCAGATGGATAAACTTGTTTGCCATTTGCACAAATTGCCTAAATCGAGAAAAATGCACAAATCTGCCTTGTTATGACAGTTGCAGCAAGGCATATTGCCACTGTCATAACTCTTAGCTCAAATGGAATTTCATGGGGTTCTTGGTCATTTTGGAAAGCCCTCATATGATACAACATATGTGTGATCATAGTTTGTCTTGACACTTTTTGGATCCAAGTGAAAAATCCCCCTACATTTTGAAAAAAGTGAACCAGATTCTGACTTAGTGAAAATTTCACTAAGTGTTGGAAAAAGTGGCATTTTCATGTTTTTGTCATTTTGATCTAACCATAACTCAAAATCCATGATGAATTGGAATGAGGTGTAGTTGACACTTTTAAATCATGCCATGAGAGCTACAAATCCATCTTTGGATCAGCCCAAATGGTTGCTTGGATCTCAAGTTATGATCCTTGGAAGTTGGTACCCTAGCCACTTTGTTCCATAACTTAGAAAATTTCTAAGTTTTTATGGTTTCCCCTTTTACAAGTTATCCCACTTTTCTTGATTTTTCTTGATGAATGATGATTCCAATCACACATTAACATCATTTTAGGGTTAGGGAACCATAATTGATCAAAAAATCAAAAAGTCAAATTTTGACTTTTAGGCACAGTTGACTTTTTATTAGATGAATTCCAAACTGTGCGATCCTCTATGAAATCAAGTCCTTGACCTAAATCAAACTTGATGGATTGATTTCATAGGTGTTATAGGTCGTATTGAATCATCTCCCAAGGTTTGGGAGCATGTCTTGGTCATAAGTCAAAGGCACAGTTGACTTTTTTCCGCGAAACCCTAATTGTGGTTTTGATTAACTTGAAACTTGTGAATCAAGCTTCTTGGATTAATCCATTGTTGCAAATGGATCAATGTAGTGTATTTGAGACCCTCAAATCATGTCTTGAGGTTTTGGCTCATGCTTTGTCCCAAAAGTCAACTTAGGGGTGAATTAGGTCAAGAAACCCTAATTCTTGATTTTTGGTGAATGCATCCCATGAGGCTAAATTGACTTGATGATTGGGTTTATGACGTCCCTTAGAGTATTTTGGGTTATGCTTTGAAGCATTGGCTCATGCCCAAAGGAAAATTTCCATCTGGAAGCCCCGGGTCGTCCAAAACCCTAATTTGGTGACATTGGCGATCTTGAGCCTTAATCCACTTGGAATGTTGCAGCCTTGTGCTTGATCCTTGATGTGGGAGTCCTCTTGAT
Source organism: Lathyrus tuberosus (assembly GCA_022829125.1). Taxonomy (NCBI): domain Eukaryota; kingdom Viridiplantae; phylum Streptophyta; class Magnoliopsida; order Fabales; family Fabaceae; genus Lathyrus; species Lathyrus tuberosus. The sequence goes on from JALAZF010000238.1 coordinate 619,930, forward strand.
CCATTGTGGATGTTAGAGAGGTTTAGACAAGTTGAAGATCATGTCATTCCTTGATTGATCCTTTGTCTAAGGCTCTGGGAGGGCTTGAAACCCTAAGTTTGATTGTAGTGGATGCTCACCGATCTTTGGGGAGACTAACGAAGTATGATGGTACATCCATATTGTGATGATGATTTGCACAATGATGGGAAATCTTAGTGGTCAAAATTTGGGGTATAACACATTATAAAGTTTAGAAAGTGGTAATTTAAATGGAAAGGGGCTACATTTAAACATAATGACCACTATCCTTCTACCAACTTTGAATTCTGGATATTCTTGAGCTTCTGTCAAGGGTGGCCTCTAATTGAGGATTTCTCGACAGATGACGTCACTTCTGATGAGCCAATCTTGTCGGATGCAGTTACTTTCCATAAATCCCTAACTTTTTCCTAGATCGCCTTTTCAGGTTTTCAATCTATCGGGATAATTACTGTTTATGTCTCTAATTTTAGCCTGGACCGCCCTTTCGGGTTTTCAGTCCACCGAGACGCTCTTTTTTGCCTAAGTCGCCATTTCAGGTTTTCGACTTAGTGAGCTGTTTTTTTCTTCTTTTTTTTTTTAATTTAGGCGAAGTATTTCTTCACTGCATCAACATTTGTGGGATAAGTAAACTCTCCATCCATGGTTGTGAGTTTTAAGGCACCGCCTAAGAAGGCTTTCTTAAAAACATAGGGGCCATCGTAATCCGGAGTCCACTTGCCCCTAGAATCAGTGAGAAACGATTGTATCTTCTTGAGTACGAGGTCTCCTTCTCTGAAGACACGGGGTCGAACCTTTTTGTAAAGCGCCTTCTTAATTCTCTGTTGATATAACTAACCATGGCATAAAGCCGTCATTCTCTTTCCTTCCATTAGATTCAGTTCATTGTATCTATTTTGACACCATTCAGCTTCTGTTAGCTTGGCTTCTATCAATACTCTCATTGATGGGATCTATACTTCTATGGGGAGCACTGCTTCCATGCCATATACTAGAGGGAAAGGGGTTGCCCCTATTGAAGTGTGGACGGATGTACGATAACTGTGAAGAGAAAATGGTAGCTGTCGTAACCCGAAATTTGACCTCCCTTTTGCCTTTTGCATGAGCATGTGCATTCGCATCGCTGGCATACACATTCACACTTTTTCTCTATTGTTTTAGTTGTAGGATTTATTCAGGTTTTTCAAGCCCGGTTAATCACATCTTCACAAGGTCATCATATCCTCAAAACAAGCACAAAATAAGGGTTTCCATGATTATTCATCAAAGCAAGAGGTGGAAAAACGAAACCAGGGCCACAACACCATTTCCTAAGCAATCTGGGCGAAATTTGCCTAGAGTAATCGATTACTCTAATAGGGTAACCGATTACTCTGCACAGTTTTGCAATTTCTGCTATTTTTTTGGGACATCAACTATGCACACTCTTTGTTCTTTGATTCTACATTATTCTAGCAGCATGTGGAATATTCTAGACTCTTCAAGCAATTCTTTGGCATTTGTTACAATGTATTCTATCCATTCAAGACTACCATGCACCTTATTTTCCTAAGATGTGAACCTTTGGATTTCAAGCTTACATTGGGATTGCTACAGAGTTAACTTCCTAACTAACTGAGTTAACCGCATACTCGGTGAGTCAAGTGTAACTAACTTCTAGCCTAATTCCAAACCACCCTAAGCTAGCTCCTAGCCTAATTCTAATCCTCTCACACTCTAAACCACAACTCTATATAAACAAACCATCAATCATTTTTCAAGGGGCTCAACCATTTCACACATTTCACAACACTTCACTCTCAATTCTCTCACATTCTCTCTGGATTTTTCTGCAACTTCTTCATCTTCATCTACATTTTCTTCCCAAACCTCACTATAGCTCTTCACCATTTAAGATTAATCACTTTCACCTTGGAAGTGATTATTTCTTGAGCTTAACCTTCATCATCTTGCAATTCTACTTGATTTTCTGGAGTTTTATTAGCTTTTAGATTCATCTCAAGTGTTTGCTTCAAGATTCTATGGTTCGAATTCGTATTTCGGAGTTTCATCGCAATTTGCTTGGTTTCGGTACGATTCGGATACAATTGAAGATTCCTCTGGTTTTCTTTGATTATCTTCACCAAGATTCATTTGCAACAACATCCAAGGCACATCTCAGCCTTGTAGGTTGGTCTTTCTTTGCACATTTTACTGTTTCGAACATTTTCGTATCATTCGCGATGTAGTTTCGACGCTTTTTGTGTGTGAATTGATTATGCCATTGCTTGATCCATGATCTTAATGCGTTAATTTATTCCATTGCTGTTTATTTTCTATTTTGAAACTTGATTTTCGTGTACAAATTCATACTCTAGCATGTGGTAACTTGGACAAGTGATTTAGGTGTTAAAAGTGCTTTTTGAAAAGCTATTTTTGCCACTGTTACAGTGGTAATCGATTACTCAAAGAGAGTAACCGATTACTCTTCACAAATTTGCACCAGCGCTATTTTTTTCAACTGAGTAACTGATTACTCAAATAGAGTAACCGATTACTCTGCACAATTTTTTCCAGATTTGCTGTTTTTTAAGCAAGTAACTGATTACCTGCTTAGGGTAATCGATTACCACTGTAACAGAGTGCCATTTTTGGTGTTTTTCAAGCTTGTTTGACATTCTTTCTTCCTCTAACTTCCATGGATTAATATGATTGATTTTTAAGGATGTTTTAGGTGCTGTTTCACTTCAGTTTAAAGCATGATTGTGAATTTTCCAATGCTCTATCTTTCGATTTCATGATTGTGCTCATTCTTGGAACTATATGAACATGATCATTCTTGCAGAATTTCATTCACATAATAACATGGTTTTGTGTTGCATTTTAAGTGACATTTGGCACTGTTTTGCATTCTCATTCATGTTTGAATTAAGTTTGTTCTTCAAAGAATAAGTTTAATCTTGTATAATCAATAATGCACCCTTTGCTTTAATAATTTTTCAATTCATTTTGGAATATTATTAGCATATTCCTCCCTTTCGATTATTAATCTTCCCGTTGGCGCTTCTCTTTAGGCGTCCTTTAGAGCTTTCTCTCTCTTCCCCTCCCCCCCCCCCCCCTCCGCGGAGTTGGAGTTTTCGCGCGATATTGGAGCACTGTACAACTTGGAGCTGTTACGTTGTTCGTTTCAACTTCTGCACTACACCCTGTGTGTTAGAGAAGGAATGAGAATGGAGAATTCCTACTCTCATTCTGACCACTACAGGTAGGGGACGAATGACCCTGTGCCTGGCTTAGTCACCTCTATCTCCAGGCGGTAGCGTATCCCCATCCCTAGTTGAGTCGGTCCCTAATCACTCTTACCTCTTTTAATCTCTCTTTTTGATTAATCACCTTCCTTTTGGTTAAAGATCATTATCTCTTGGGGTTAACACTCATCTTTTGTCTCATATTCTTTTCTTGTGGTCAATCGTCTTTTTATTCCCCAGAAGAGTCTCATTTCCTTTTTCTTCGGTTAAACACAGTCTTCCTGGTAAACACCGAAACTCTTGTGGAGTTCGCAACCTCCTCTTGATTGGTTAACCACTGTCTGTCAGTTAAAACACCAATTTGCACTTTTTCTCAGTTAACCACAGTCTGTCTGTTAACACACTGAGTTCCTCTTGGGTTAATCACCTTCTCTTGGTTAATCACCCATTTTTTCAGTTAAACGCAGCCAATCTATTAAAACACTGAGCCCCTTTTGAGTTAATCACCTTCTCTTGGTTAATCACTCATTTCTTTTCGGTTAATCATAGTTCCTCTATTAACACCGAATCCTCAGCGGAGTTTCCTTCCTTCTTTTGTTCTTGGTTTTGACACCACTTTCCTTTTCCTTTTCCGTCTTAGTTCCACGTATTACGGAAGCTCTGATTCTGCATTCATTCGAATGTAAGATACGTAGGCATAAGATTGCGATAATCTTGGCGAGCACCCTTCCACCTTCTTCAATTCCCCTTTCTTTTTCCTGGTTCCATGAACTACGGCGATCTGATTTCTTCATTGCACTATGAGGGTACGTAGGCACGAGGGCCCTAATCCTCCGCGGGCACTTTCTTTCTTTCTTTTCTTCTTCTCCCCTCTCTCTCTCTCTCACTCTCTCTCTCTCTCCTCTTCTTTTAGCTAGAAGCCTTTAGATAGATAACCCATCCGAGCCTAGTTTGACGGATGTGTAAGGTGCTAGTACCTTCCTTTCGCATAACCGACCCCCGTTCCCGTTTCTCTTCCCCTTGGGTTTTATCGATATTTTCCCTGTCCTTTGGGACTAAATAAAGTTTGGTGGCGACTCTGTTGTATCTTTGAGTGTGCAATCCACTCAGGTATAAGCCAGCCATCTTCAGCTGGCGACTCTGCTGGGGAGTCCTTGCTCTTGCAAGATGGGGTCTTGCCTAGTTTTGTTTGCTTTTCTTGCTTGCTTGGTGTTTATCTTTTGCGCTTTACTCGCTTTATTTTATTTAGCTTTATGTTTATTTACTGCATTTCTTTATTGCTTTGAATATTCATATACTGTATATTCTGGATATCTGCTGTATTTTCTGCTGTTGTTGGGATTGGTAGATATTATTGGAGAGAAAAGTCCTAACACCTGGCTTAGCATACACATAGGCTAAAACGTGGATAGTCGTGAGGACTACGTTTTGCGCGTTGGGTTACCACGAGAGCCACATCCCAGATCGTGATTCGCTTGAGAATACTTTCGTCCTGTGAGAATTCACTACGGCGGAGTGTTTTCACTTTGAGTCCTATGGTTTGGGCGACCTTTCTAGGGACCACCTTGTTGTGTCTAGATCACACCTGTGAGGGTGATATGGGTTTTTGCAGGAAACCAAGCCACTTCATACCTTTGTTCTCTCACGCACATCAGATTTCGCACCGACACAGAACGATATGCAGATATCCAGATTATTTAGATTTGATTGTTCAGACAGTGTTGGCTTCTTGTTCTTGTGTTGCATATCATTTCATCATGTAAATTAATTTTTTGCATGTGCATTTCTAGTTGATTCGAAGAATTATTCTTTGTTGAAATTATCATATAGATAAGTACTGGTTTCCGAGGTATTTTTAGCTACAAGTTTGTGTCCTGTGTGGTTGAAGATAACAAAGGGGTTTTCAAAGACAGTTATGGTAATCTGTTGGTCATCCTCAACACTGAAGTCAACATCACTGTCATTCATACACTGGTTCAGTTTTATGATCCGCCACTTAGGTGCTTCACATTTCAGGATTATCAGTTAGCACCTACAATCGAGGAGTATGGGGTTGAGATTAAGAAACAGGTTCCTTTTGTCTACACTAGTGGTTGTCCGAAGTTTCCCCTTATTGCTGATGCACTTTGCATTAGTAAGAAGGACGTGGAAGCTAATCTCAAGACCAAAGGGAATGGTATTCGAGGTTTTGCTTCGAAGTTTCTGGTTGACAAGGCCACTTCCTTTGCTGCAGATGGAAACTGGAAGGCTTTCAACGCCATTCTTGCTTTGCTGATATATAGGGTTGTCTTGTTTCTGAACATGGAGGATTTCGTAGATCAGACTGCCATTAGTATCTTCTTGTCCAAGAACCCTGTTCCGACACTTCTTGCTAATACCTACCATTCTATTCATTCGAGGAATGAAAAGAAGAAGGGAACCATTGTCTGTTGTACTCCTTTGCTATACTGATGGTTCATGTCTCACCTTCCGTAGAAGGGTCCCTTTGTTGAGAATAAGGGAAATCTCTAGTGGTCTCAACGAATCATGTCTCTTACTGCTGATGACATCTCTTAGTATTCTCGAGTCTTTGACGATACTAAAATCATTCTTCATTGTGGGAAATTCTCCAATGTGCCTCTTCTGGGTACAAAGGGTGGAATTAACTACAACCCGAGACTTGCCTTCCGACAGTTGGGATATCCTATGGTTTCCAAGCCAGATCCTGAGGTAGTGGAAGAGTTCATCTTTCATGAAGGGGCTGATGACATAGGATTACTAAAGAGGTTTAGTTCCACTTGGACTTAGATCACTTTGAAGGAAGAGACGATTTGGGTAAGAAGAATTGCATAGCCAAGGAAGCTTACACACTTTGGGTCAAAGAGCGCGTCAAAGAGATCTTGTTGCCATTTTCTCCCGAGCCTTCCTTGGATGTCAGGCTTCCTGAACTTTTCATTGTTCCTCCATCTGAAGTTGACCAACTCAAGCTGACTATTGAGATGTTGAAGAAGGAGAATGTTGATCTTCATCTCAACCTTGATAGAGTCACATCCAAGAAGGAAAGCCTACAGATTGAGCTCCATCAGAAGCGTGAGCGCATGCTCAAAGAGGTGGAGGTTGAACAGAACAAGTGAAGGAAAATGGGGAATGCTTTGAAGAGTACCTATGAGGGACTTACTTCAAAGAAGAGACAACTCGCTGACACTCAATACCAAGCCTACAAGGATGAGTTAAGCTACAAGAAGCAACTTGAAGAGCTTCGAGGGAAGTTATTGTCACACCTTAATTTTTGACCCTAAGATCCCCACCTTTTCTTGCATAACATCTTTAGGTCATGCAGCTCTTGCGTGCATGTTTATTGCGACTAACAAGTTTGTGTAGGTGCGCTGAGTTCAAATAAAGATAATACTCATTCTCTCAGTCAAGTACTTCAAGACGTTTTTTTTTCTGATTCAAAAATGTCCTAGAGTTTTCTACTAGTCATGTTCCTCAAATTTTCTCAAGAGTTTCAGCATATACTCCTGAAGAGCTTCAGAGTTCTCTTCCCATTGGTGTTAAGCGTGCTCATATGGAGTTTGGCTAAAGTTTTACAGCAGGTTGTATTTCAAGTTGTGTCATTGATTCCAATACTCTTCAAGGCTTTGGTTCATGTGAAAAGTTTAGCATATTCTAAAGGCTTGCTCGGAGTTTCATTAAGTCTAGTCGTCTCTATGACCTCAAAAGGATGTGATTGATTTGAGAAGATTAATGCTAATGGGTTCGTTGGCCCAAACTTATCTAGATGGCATCAGTATAATAGATTTTTTATTTTGGCCAAATTGATTCATGTGAAAGATTCATTCGTCAAGGAGAGCTTATATGGGTTGCCTCAGGTTATCACAAATTCAAGTTTAAGTTCCATGTTTGGTTCAAGTTCCAAATTCAATTCCCTTCAAGCCTATTTCAAGAAATAAAGTGCAAAGTCTAACCTCAAGATTACCCATGTTCAAGTTTACACGTTTTAACCTCAAATTCAAACTACAAGACGAATTTCATGATTGTTTTCGCAATACAAGCTTATCTTAAGATATGAAGTTAAAACTAAAATGAAAAGCTCAATTTATGGAAGGAACTTCAAATTAATTCCAAAATGAAGAGCTCAGATCCAAGTCCGTGTCAAGTGTATTTGCAATTATTAAAAAAAAAAAAAATTCATTAAGTAATTACAGCTGATCATTACATAGTTTACATGGGCTAGAGAGCCTTTGAATTGAAGTCATCAATTGGCACATAAGCTCATGGCTTCTTATTGAATCATAGACAGTGCAATGTCTACCCACGATTGCAGCCTGCACAAGCCACTTCCAGGTTTTGACCGCAATATAGGATGGTCACCTTGTCTGCTAGGATGTTTATGCCCATTGGTGTGGTATTATGCTGCAATTCTCTACTGTGGAAAGTACTGTGCTGGACTTTTTACTCGTCACAAGATCACAAGACATGTATGCAATAAGAAGAGCAAAGTCAGTTCATATGCCCACAATCTATCGGTTTCCTTGCGTATACGTCACAACTTCAGAATGATGGCAGTCTTAGTTAAAATCCTTTCAAAATCACAGTCGACAATTTACGGATGTAAATAAATAAAAAACGGAGAACAGCCCGAAGAGGATCATCAGACTTACATTATAGTTACCTAGAGTTTGTTAATTGTAAAAGAAATTTGGAAGTTCAACTCGCAAACGATGAAGTGACTGCTGAAGCTCCTAAAGGCGATTGATTCTAGTGATAGCATCCGGTGTACTCGAGCAGGCCGAACTCCTTGGCTCAATTGTTTACAATAATCATACTTCCCTGCAAAACAATACAAGAAAACCTGCACAAATTAAACTGTCACATTAAGTTTCCGAACAAAATAGCAACCATCATAGAAACCAATGCAATGTTAATTGAAAGAACAACAATGCCATAAGAAGCAGAATCATAACTCTCAAGTAATCCTCAAACATGCTAAAATGCTAAGACAAAAGAAGAAGAATTCAGGTTGCTAAAAATGAGTAAGTTCGGCAGTTGTTTGGCATGGTATGATGGCACACATCCTCATAAGCTCTCCAATACTAATTGAACGAAATTCTGAACCCGGCAGCAGCTCTCTAAAATTGTCATTATCATCATAAAATAGAAAAAGGAAAGGAATCAGATATAGTGTGACATGTCTCGAAATCAATCAAAGTTTCCATATACAACAGTCATCATCAAAGCAGGATAGTTGAGAAAGGAGTGATTTAAATGTGTTTAGACATGTTTAAATCAAAACGGAAGTAATATCATCGTCACAAAACCATATTCTCCAGCAGAATATATGTTTCCAAAACAAGCTGCAAAAAGAAAGAGTCGAAACACTCCAAAACATTTGACAGTATCACGGCAGCGAGTGTTACGCAAAGCCATCAAAATGATCGAAACGAAAACCGGAACGATATCATATTTAGCAGCATATTTCCTTTTCCAAAACAAAAATCCCTCACATTTATCACGCTTCTAAAACTGTTCTCAAACGTGATCACATACGAATAGTTTCCTGCATAATCAAGATTCCATAAAACATGTTCATTCAAAATTGGGAAGCCCATAGAGTCATGTATCCACAGCATGAAAATAGAAATTTGAATCATACAAGACTCACGCTACTGTTACTTTAAACATGATACTAGTTAGTAAAAGAGTGTTTGCATACACAGTTCAAAGTTCAGCTCCGGAGTCCGCACCCATTGTTGAAAAATTGTCTTTGAACTAGTCCTAAGCAAATCACAAAGAGTACTTTTCCACCTAAGGGGATGCTATCTCTTCCCATTAAATCAACACATAGATTATCACCCAAATGCTATCGGAATTAAAGGAAGCAATACCTGCAAATCTGAGATAATTGGTGAAGAGGATCGAGTTGAATCTTGAGTCGGGAAATTAATAAAACATCAACACCAGCATAATCCAACCCTTTTCTCCAACCCAACATGAAACGGTGACGCAAATACATCACGCGTAAATCAAAGCCTTACAACCTACTGTCATCCCCCCTAATTGTGTCACAGCCAAGTACTTCCAAGTACATACAACGCATCTGAAAAAATTGATTAAGCTGCAAATATTAGTCTCGATGCATAACAAATCAACACAAGGAAATAATTAAGATTTTTTTCTCATGCCTCAAAAAGAATCAAGACTAATATGGAAAAGATTTCAAGTGTATCTGAACATGTTTGGACTGAAGGAACATTTAGACAACAAATTTTGTTTCCAAAAACAGGTTTCAGACAGGTTGAATGACATCAACTACATTCCCAAATCAATTATCAGACACCATTTTCAATACATTCCAAAACCAGACCAACATGTTTAGACAAATTTCAAAAACTTTCCCAAACAAGCAAAACATGTTCAGACACAGTTAAGGGCATTCAAAACTAGCTTATTCTGATTATTTTTCTTAACCTATAAGAGAGACGTACATAGCACGTATCAGAAAAAACAAGGAAAATCTCATAAGAACACTAAACACACACCCGTAAACATACGACCATCAAAAAAACACATACACCCATAGCAAATCACAGACAGAGTACTTCTACACAGAAAACCACAAAACTACAAACATAATATACACGGTATAATCACATAGAATCAGTAGGGGATAAAATCGCCAGAAACATCCAAACACAGAGGAAAATTCCGTAAAGCTCACATACAAGAGAAAAATCAACGAACATCAACAACACACGGTCGAAGAAGATAGGAGCAGAGGGGAAGACTCACCTTTGAAGCCGCCTTCAACTTTCACTAGCCATTTTCGTTTTCGTTTCACACTTTAATCTGATGTAATATGTAAACTGTGATATCATAATGAAATGGGGTATCGGGTGCGATTGGAGATTAGGGTAGATTTAGGATTTGTGTTTGTGGATGTTTGAGCGAAGGAGAGAAATTGTGGGTGGCGGCGCAAATAGGGTTTACAAACCCTAATTTCAGAGAGAAGCGAGAGAGGGAGAGGGACGATAGAGGTTCCTTCTTTTGTTGGTTGTGTTTTGAACCATTAGTTCTGTACACGCGCACCTACTACACATACCACGCACCCTCACCTTGTATCCTTTTGATTATAACTCATACACATTTGGTGGTTGAGAATTGAGGGTCCGCGATGAACCCTCTCTCCCCTGCAACATAGTCCCTCCGTTTTAATTAAGTAATCAACCTTTTTTTTTAAATTTAACTCTTTTAACAAACAAATTCATATTTAACTTTTTCTAAAATAATTAATTTGGTTTTTTAACATAATCATTTCTTTTAAAAAATAAATATGTAGAAACTTTTTCTTATATAACCAAATAAATAACTTCTTTTAAAATATCACTTTCTTTTTAAAAAAATATAACTAAAAAATTTATTTAGGAACTTTTGATTTTTTTTAATCAGTAAGACTTTTTTTTAATAAACTAAACTCATTTTCTCTTCTCTAAATAATAATATGTCTTAATTAATCCAAATAATAAACAAACAAAAAAACTTTTATATAATATTAAAACTAAACAACTTTTAGGATTAAAATTAAAACCTTTTTTATAGTACCGGCTCCCTTTCGTTTAATTTTTCTTTAAATTGAAGATAACTTTTAGAAAGATAGGTAGAACTTCTTAGTGTAATCTTTTTAAATAATTTCTTTTTAAGATATAATTTCTAAACTACAAACCCTTTTTTCTTAAAATATTTAAAATTAAACCTTTTTTTAGTTAATAAGATAACCCCTTTAAACAAACTTTTTTAATAAAAATAATAACTCTTAACATAATAATTCTTAAAAAAATAATAATAAACTCTTTTTTTTCTCTTTTTAAAATCAAAACTCTTATCTTATAATTGTACCCTATTTAGAATCTCTCGCGCCCGAGTGTATGCTTGCGTGTTTATATCCTCTATTTGAATGTATGCTTTGTATGTCTAAACCTTTTCAAACTCATAAAAATCCTCGATCCAACGTCGAGCCCACTTTTTCACCCATGTAAGTCGATCGCCTTAGGGCATCGCATTCGACCTACCGATCACTGGACACAAGTCTAGCATCACTTTGCTAGCACCCTCGCCTAAATAACAATAATTTAATCGCATAAAATATCCAAGGAAAAATCCCATGCATGATAACCATGTTATTGTGCATGGTGCACATCATTTGTATTCATAATCAACACCCTTAAGTTAAGACTATTAGATAACTTAGGATAGATTTCCTAGGTTAGTCCCCCTTCAATTTTGATTTAAAATCAAACTTTAGCCCGCCAAATTCTCCACACAAGAGAATTAGATGTTAATCATCTCAAAGAAGGGACATACAATCCCATACCCCACAAAATACAAACATTTTCAAAACTGTGGTGGTTTTCTTAAGATGATGACTCATCTTCTCTCCTAAACCTTAAAACAATTTTAGTATCCTTAATAAGGAACTACAAGTGCTCTGATTCCCTCCTGACAGGATATGTAGGCACAAGATGCGATATCTTGTCGAGCACACTTAGGTTAAAAAAATATAATAATAATAAATCACCTACCCTAAAACCTTAGCAAAACAGAAAACAAATAACATAATGAATCAAGAGGTTCCTGTAGAGTACTACAGATATCTAGGATGCTAACACCTTCCCTAGGTATAACCAACCCCCGAACTTAGAATCTTAGTGCATTTGCATTGCATTGTGGGAATTCGGTTTTTCTCCCTTCCCTTGGATAAAATCAAAGACCGGTGGTGACATTAAAAATGCGATCCTAGTTAACAAATAACTATGGTATCCAATTTTCACCGCGACAGAAATGGCGACTTCACTGGGGAGAATCATAAGAGGGTTCCCCCTAACTTGATCTTTTTTATGTTATCTGTTATATTTATTTGTTTTGCTGTTTGGAGGGATTCTTAAGTGGTGAGAGTCCTAGACCCGGACTTGAGTGAATTATAGGAGATGATATGGTCAAGGGTACTTTGACGGAGTCGATTCCTGAAAAGTCGAATTGAGAAAATCATCGCTCAGTTTAGGTTCTTTTGAACTTAATATTGTTTGAACGAGTTCATTCGTGAAAACGGTATTAACTTCAACCAAGAACTCTTAAGACTGAGGACCGTAGCACCTTTAACCCCACTTGGCCTTGTAGAATGTAGTGCGGTGACTATGTGGGAGTCTATTTCCAAATAGTTGTCACGCGATACTACACTTGGACGAGATCCTCTTGAGAATATTATTGAATACCAAGTGATTTGGGAAGTCGATAATATCCGAAAGATGGGTCGTAGACTCTGGGAACTTTTAGAACCCGTTCGGCAGGTACATTTGAAACCCTACATACCTTGGGGAGGGTAGACCTTGACTCCATGCTGTGACCTTTCAAACCTAGGACTCTTGTTTGTTTGCTTATGTGTGCTTTGTGCTTTGTTGTTTTGTCTGTGTGTTTGCATCCTTGCATTACATTAGCATCATATCATAAAGATTCATAGAGCTTAGTCTTATTTGTAAACATCATAATAATATCATGGACTCTTAAAAAAAACGTTGAAGTACACTTACGATAGTCATAACTTGGACGATCTAAGGGGACTGAGGACTTTACTGGTAAATGAAGAAAAGTTCAAGACAAGATAAAAAACTATTATCTCCAATTCATGAGGACTAGTTGATGACTAATTATGAAGAACATTCTTAGTTGGTGGAGTTACTATTTCAGGACAAAGTTCATGTTCAAGCTAAGACAACTACAAAAGGAGAATATACTGTAAAGAAGCAATTTCTTGCAAAGAAAAGCCCAAAGACGTTTTAATCCTCAATCAACACTTATAGGAAGAAGCTCAATTGGAAGAAAAAATCAAAGAAGACCGTTGGAAGAGTCTCCTTAGATCCATCATTATTAGCTTTTATTTAGCTTTACGTTATGACTGTTGTAAGGTGTACATACGCGTTTTAATTTTTGTATTAAATCAATCATCTAATATTCGAATACTAATAGTTGTAACCGTTTTAATAATAAAAAATGAGTCTTTTGATTTTTCCATGATGATTATAAATAGCTGAGTTCCATGAAACTTGCTGCATTTGCATTGCATCTTTAGCATTGCATCCTCTTTGCATACGTCTTTTCTCCACCTTAGCTCATTCAGTCTTCTATCTTTGTGTCGCTCAGCTGATCTTTTACCATTCGTACTGAACTTTAAGCAGCTACTGGGGATAATGGATGGAACAGAGAATATGGATCCCATGTCAGGCTTCAGAGTGATGACTAATCCGATGTTTGACGACGATGCTCCACAAGTGGATGTTCCTACTCGATCTCAGCCTGTGCAGAATAACCTGGTTGGTCAAGTTAATGAAAGAGATTCCCGCTTTCCAAGGCATATGCCAAATTCTCAAAATGTCCGTCATGTGACAACTGTGAACGATCTTAGAGTTGCGGAAATTGAGAAAGGATTTCGTGACCTCCAAGAATAATTGAATATGTTGAAGAAACCTAATGCATCCGGTTTTAAAGCTTCTGACTTGTGTCTAGTTCCGGGCGTGGTTTTTCCTCCGAAGTTCAAAATGCCTACCTTCGAAGTATACAAGGGTGTTAGTTATCCAAGGTACCATTTGACGATGTTTTTTCGAAAGATGACCACTTAAGTCGACAATGACAAGCTGATGATCCACTGCTTCCAAGAAAGTTTATCTGGGGCATCATTGATATGGTATATGAAGCTATAAAGGAACTATATTCAATCTTGGGAAGACTTAGCCAACGCTTTTATGAAGCAATACAATTACAATGTGGACATAGCTCTAGACAGTGATCAATTGATGAACATGAGTCAGAAAGACAACGAGTCCTTCAGGGAATATGCGCAACAGTGGAAAGAATTGGCAGCCCAAGTTCAGCCGCCACTTCAAGAGAAAGAACTGGCCGAGTTGTTTCTAAAAACACTGCCAGACTCTTATTATGTCAGAATGATAGGCGTTGTGCTATTAGAGTTCTCTAAAATTGTGGAAGTCGGAGTAAACATCGAGAATGCACTCAAAATTGGGAAAATTAAAGATGTCTCGAATAGTCAAGTTGAGGAAGAGGAACCTGTCGGTGATTCTCAAAGAAAGGAGTGTTGAAGTTAATGCAATTTTGGGCTCTCCTCAGACTTTGCGAGCTCCAGTTCCAGTGCCTTATCACAAACGTCGGTTTGCAGCGCCTATTCAGTGCTAGCAATCACTATCTCATGGACGTCCGTACAAACGAAAAAGGTTGATTCATCAGGATCAACGTTAGAATCGACAAGTTCAGAACCTGAATCACCAGAATTAGCGTCATGATCAACAGAGACCTCTGAATAGTCCAGAAGAAAAGACTCGTTGGTTTGACCAAATCCCAATAATTTACAATCAATTGTGGTCGCATTTTGCCCGAAACTCAGTAATGACGCCCAGGAAGACCAGAGCCATGAAATCTCGCCCTCCTTGGTTTAATCCAGATACCAGTTGTGAATTTCATGATGGAGTGTTGGGGCATTCGATTGAAGATTGTAAGGCTTTCCAAGAAAAAGTCCAAGAAATGATTGACGACGAAGTGTTGACCTTCAAGAGAGCAAGCCCAGTTGTGAATGGAGCACCTTTGTGCTGATGGACGTGAAGACTTACGAGAGTTCTTCCCAAACCAGTGAAATCAAGAGTAGAGCTCACTCCAAATACCATTAAGATGTTTATTCATTTGCTTGCATCTTGTTGTTATTTCTTTGATTATAAACATGTTTTGCGTGTAAGAACTTGTTATTTTGAATAATTGATGCAATGAATAATGTTTGTCTTGAAGAAATCCATTCATTTCATTCATTTTAAAATGCTTTTTCTATTTTATAATGCCAATGCTGCCCAATCTCTTGCCTTGGCAGAGAATTAAATGGAGGATGATGAAATCAAAACGCAAGATCTCTTGTTGTATGCTTTTGAATAAAACTCTGCTGGTGATACAAGGCATCGTTTCAAATTCCCAAACACCGGAGATATAAGGGAGATGGACCCTCGTTAACCCTTTTGGGCCTTTGAAGTAGGAGTTTTCTTCTCCAAATCAAAAACCTCATTCTTAACCTGGGGCAGGGTAATTTTCAGTAAAAAAAATGGAGTAAAATATCATGAAGATTGGGTGGGCACAAACACACTTTGAGCCTTATATCCTTTGTTTCTTAAACCGCGAACCAAGCCATATTACAACCCTCAAAAGACCTTATTGAAGCAGGGTTTATTTCAAAGGCATACTAATTGAGATATCGTTTCCTGACTCCTATGAGCTATGCTCAAAATTTGCGTTGGCATTATAAAATCGATAATTCGACCACCAAAATCTTTTAATAAAATTTTCAAGACAAACATATGTTGCATTAGCAATTTCAGAATTAACATTTTTTTGCTTGCTAACATTGCTTGTCATCATAAAAGCTAGCATATGAGCATCAGCGATGAGCTGAATCCTTTGAGATTTGAAACTCTGATGATTAGAAGGAGGATCATTTCAAAAAGACAACCATATCCAGGGGCACGTTACTTGAAGACTCTACTAAGTAGGGGCAAGTTGTTGCCCAGTTGTTTCTTTCACAGTCTGATCCCAGGGGCAATCTTGAAGACTTAGAATCCTGTCAATCAGGGGCAGTTAAGTCGAGATTTGATAAATCTCTCCAATCTTGAAGACTAAAGACACCGTCAATCTGGGGAAGTTACGTCGAGATTTGATAAATCTCTCCATGTTCGAAGACTCAATGTATAGAATACCGTCAATCCGAGCCGGTTATGTCGAGATTCGACGAATCTCTCCAAGTTTGAAGAATCGGTTATACGTAAAACAATCAATATGGGCCAGTTACATCGAGATTCGACGAATCTCTCCAAGAGTTAGAATACATTGGAATACCTCGAATACCAAGTTTTCTGTAAAATCCTTTCAGGATGACTCCTTCTCATAAACCATGGGATCTGGGGCATTCGAGAATTAAAGACCTTCTTCCATCCACAATAACTTTTGTTCAAAATGGCGACTACTATACAATATCAGTGCAGAGTTTTCATCTTTCATCCACGCCTAAGGAGCTTTTGACTCAAATACTGTGACGACTCCCCAGTAAGTCTTTACTTCAGGTAGTCCCGACCATTCCCCGGTGGATCTCTATTTTAATAAGTTATGGCACGTTTGACGCAAGATTTCTCTAGTCGACAACCTAAGAATCCTCAGTGGATTTTCTTACAACTTCAACTTTCCCCCAGCGAAGCGAGTGTTTATTTCACTCCTCATTGGATTTCATCGTTATCTCAATCTTCACCAGTAAAGGAGGATGTTTATTTCATCCCCTCGAAGTTTTATCTCCGACATTTTCAACTACTATTAATACAAGTTTCCCCAATGAAGTGGATATTTATTTTATCTATCTACAACTTTCATTCAAGATTATTCCAGTTCGCAGCGGATATTTATTTTATCCCCCATGGAGTCTTTTCGATCATGAGTTTGATTCGTTCCCAGTGAATCTTCTCATCCCCAACGGAATCACAAGGTTTATCTTGACAATCCTAAGTGAATTCATGATGTTCATTCCAAAGTGGAGTGTTCTATTTTCCCCAGAGATTTGAAGCTTTGAAGTAGGACTATGTCCTCATATATGGCTTTCCATCATCCCCAGTGATGCTTCTTATATTGCAAAGATTGGCCGAGTATCCGTATCGAGATGCTTGTTTTCATCTCCAGTTTGCTTCTTGTTGTTGTTTTGTCAGCATAAGCATAAGCATAGCATGGCATTCTTTCATGTAGATCCATGGCATGTGCGCATTTTGCATCTTGCATTTTGTGTTGTTTGTTTTGTTCTGTCACTTTGGTCGTGGTTATCCCCAAGTGGTTGGGTTTGTCTGCTCCCTCCAAGTAGAGTCGCCAGCCCTAGGCAGAAAAAGCACATCTTTTCTAATTCCCCACTGAGTTCGATCCTCGTGGAAGATGGTTGCTTTAGTTTTCTTTTCCATTTTTAGATAAAGATAAAACCCCAGTTGAGTTCATTCCTCACTAGATGGGGTCTTGTTTGACTGTTTCTTTTCAGTTATTTCCTGAATTGAACTTTGGTCCCTGACAATCACAATTTTGGATATCTCTAGGGTGTTGAACCTAGATCAAGCGTGCATTTATTTTGCGCCTTATCTCCCCAAGAAGAATTTATTCAAAGATCTCTATGGAAGACAAAAGTTATTCCTCCAGCACTATTATGGGATTTAAATCCAGACAACAAGTGGTAGCTCTTTATTTGAGCTTAGTTCTCTACCTGGATGACAAATGGCAGTCTCCTCAAGATATTTTATCTATCCCCGGTGAAATTATCAAGGTTATCAACTATTGAGGACTTTACAAGTATTCTCTTTATTTGAGAATCCCTATTGCAAGAATTTTATTACTTCAACGAATTTTCGACTACAACAATATTACTTCTCAGTGGTATTCTCCCTAGTGAGTCCACAATCAATTTGCTTCATCAAATGGCATCTCTTCGAGAAGTTTGATGAAGATTCGGCTGATCTTTCTCTTTATTTGAGAAGACACATTTTACAAGTCAGCCGGCCCGCATCTCTTTTGAAGATCCCCGGTGAAACTTCCAAATCTCCAACAAGTTATGGATTCTAGCTAAAGTCATAAGATCTCTAGTGGAATCCCGACCCCCTGTGAAGTTACTTTCCAATAAGTATTCACATTTCCAGGAGGAGTTCAAGACTTTGCTCGAGGCAGACAACCTCGTAGCAGTTTATTTCAAGATTTGTGTTTGAGGCAGACAACCTCGCAGCAGTGATTTATTTTCTACCCTTTTAAGTGGAATACTTGATCGGAGACCTCGACAGTAGGTATTTCCCTGGTTAATCTCGGCAGTAGATTTCCAGAAGACCTCGGCAGTAGGTATTTCCCTGGTTATTCTCGACAGTAGATTTCCAGAAGACCTCGGTAGTAGGTATTTCCCTGGTTATTCTCGGCAGTAGATTTCCAGAAGACCTCGGCAGTAGGTATTTACCTGGTTATTCTCGGCAGAAGATCTCCAGAAGACCTCGGCAGAAGATCTCCAGAAGACCTCGATAGTAGGTGAATTCTCTGGTTATTCTCGGCAGAAAGTCTCCAGAAGACCTCGGCAGTAGGTGAATTCTCTGGTTGTTCTTGGCAGTAGATCTCCAGCAGACTTTGACAAATAATCGTTTCTTTCCAGGATCTCGGCAGTAGATTCCCTGGATAACTTTAAACTTCGACAGACAGTCGTTTCTTTCCAGGATCTCGGCAGTAGATTCCCTAGTTAACTTTAAACTTTGACAGACAATCCTTTCTTCCCTCGGCAGATTCCCCAGTATTTACTCTGTCTAAACGGAGTATTCAAAGGAGAAGCTGAATCATTATTTTGATCATTGGAAGCTTATTTTGGTTATTTCCTTTGCTCAGGCTATCATATGTTTGATAGTAGGTAATATACCATATTTTGGTCGGATGCCTCTGCTTAGGCTACCGTGGTGGTAGTAGGCCATCTTTCCTTTTGTATTTACCTCGCTTAGGCTATCATATGTTTGATAGTAGGTAACACACCTTTCTTCTTAGTCAGACACTTATGCTTAGGCTACCGTGTTTGGTAGTAGGTGATCTCTCCTCCCCAGTTTATTACCTCTGCTTAGGCTATCATGTGTGATAGTAGGTAATATACGTCTTTTCATCTTAATTGGATACCTTTGCTTAGGCTACCAACTGTTGGTAGTAAGTTATCCTTCTTTTTAAGTTTCTTGCCTGCTGTTTAAGCTACCTTGTGATTGTCAGTTGGTAGTCTCTTTCCCCAGTGGAGTTAGATCTTTCCCCTTGGAGTCTTGTTTTGCTAGGTCGTTCCTCATCGGGTCTCCCTTTCTTCAGATGTGTTTCAGCGTTTTAGTCAGTTATCCCCTGTGTCATTATTCCTCACAGGATCTATGTCTTGCATATCATCTATCATTTCATAGCATGTGCATTTGATGGCATCTTAGGGCCAAAAATTGTGCATGTTTGTATTTAAGTCCCTCCTATCTCGTCGAGACGGAGATTTCGATCTCCATATCTCCGGATAGAAGAAACTTAAATAGGGGCATCTGTCACACCTTAATTTTTGACCCTAAGATCCCCACCTTTTCTTGCATAACATCTTTAGGTCATGCAGTTCTTGCGTGCGTGTTTATTGCGACTAACAAGTTTGTGTAGGTGCGCTGAGTTAAAATAAAGATAATACTTATTCTCTCAGTCAAGTACTTCAAGACGTTTTTTTTTCTTATTCAAAAATGTCCTAGAGTTTTCTACTAGTCATGTTCCTCAAATTTTCTCAAGAGTTTCAGTATATACTCCTGAAGAGCTTCAGAGTTCTCTTCCCATTGGTGTTAAGCGTGCTCATATGGAGTTTGGCTAAAGTTTTACGGCAGGTTGTATTTCAAGTTATGTCATTGATTCCAATACTCTTCAAGGCTTTGGTTCATGTGCAAAGTTTAGCATAGTCTAAAGGCTTGCTCGGAGTTTCATTAAGTCTAGTCGTCTCTATGACCTCAAAAGGATGTGATTGATTTGAGAAGATTAATGCTAATGGGTTCGTTGGCTCAAACTTATCTAGATGGAATCAAGTACACTATATTTTTTATTTTGGCCAAATTGATTCATGTGAAAGATTCATTCGTCAAGGAGAGCTTATATGGGTTGCCTCAGGTTATCACAAATTCAAGTTTAAGTTCCATGTTTGGTTCAAGTTCCAAATTCAATTACCTTCAAGCCTATTTCAAGGAATAAAGTGCAAAGTCTAACCTCAAGATTACCCATGTTCAAGTTTACACGTTTTAACCTCAAATTCAAACTACAAGACGAATTTCATGATTGTTTTCGCAATACAAGCTTATCTTAAGATATGAAGTTAAAACTAAAATGAAAAGCTCAATTTGTGGAAGGAACTTCAAATTAATTCCAAAATGAAGAGCTCAGATCCAAGTCCGTGTCAAGTGTATTTGCAATTATTAAAAAAAAAAAAAAATTCAATAAGTAATTACAGCTGATCATTACATAGTTTACATGGGCTAGAGAGCCTTTGAATTGAAGTCATCAATTGGAACATAAGCTCATGGCTTCTTATTGAATCATAGACAGTGTAATGTCTACCCACGATTGCAGCCTGCACAAGCCACTTCCAGGTTTTGACCGCAATATAGGATGGTCACCTTGTCTGCTATGATGTGTATGCCCATTGGTGTGGTATTATGCTGCAATTCTCTACTGTGGAAAGTACTGTGCTGGACTTGCTGCTCGTCACAAGATCACAAGACATGTACTCAATAAGAAGAGCAAAGTCAGTTCATATGCCCATAATCTATCAGTTTCCTTGAGTATACGTAACAACTTCAGAATGATGGCAATCGTAGTTAAAATCCTTTCAAAATCACAGTCGACAATTTACGGATGTAAATAAATAAAAAATGGAGAACAACCCGAAGAGGATCATCAGACTTACATTAGAGTTACCTAGAGTTTGTTAATTGTAAAAGAAATTTGGAAGTTCAACTCGCAAACGATGAAGTGACTGCTGAAGCTCCTAAAGGCGGTTGATTTTAGTGATAGCATCTGGTGTACCCGAGCAGGCCGAACTCCTTGGCTCAATTGTTTACAATAATCATACTTCCCTGCAAAACAATACAAGAAAACCTGCACAAATTAAACTGTCACATTAAGTTTCCGACCAAAATAGCAGCCATCAGAGAAACCAATGCAATGTTAATTGAAAGAACAACAATTCCATAAGAAGCAGAATCATAACTCTCAAGTAATCCTCAAACATGCTAAAATGCTAAGACAAAAGAAGAAGAATTCAGGTTGCTAAAAGTGAGTAAGTTCAGCAGTTGTTTGGCATGGTATGATGGCACACATCCTCATAAGCTCTCCAATACTAATTGAACGAAATTCTGAACCCGGCAGCAGCTCTCTAAAATTGTCATTATCATCATAAAATAGAAAAAGGAAAGGAATCAGATATAGTGTGGCATGTCTCAAAATCAATCAAAGTTTCCATATACAACAGTCATCATCAAAGCAGGACAGTTGAGAAAGGAGTGATTTGAATGTGTTTAGACATGTTTAAATCAAAATAGAAGTAATATCATCGTCACAAAACCACGTTCTCCAGCAGAATATATATTTCCAAAACAAGCTGCAAAAAGAAAGAGTCGAAACACTCCAAAACATTTGACAGTATCACGGCAGCGAGTGTTACGCAAAGGCATCCAAATGATCGAAACGAAAACCGGAACGATATCATATTTAGCAGCACATTTCCTTTTCCAAAACAAAAATCTGTCACATTTATCACACTTCTAAAACTGTTCTCAAACGTGATCACATACGAATAGTTTCCGGCATAATCAAGATTCCATAAAACATGTTCATTCAAAATTGGGAAGCACATAGAGTCATGTATCCACAGCATGAAAATAGAAATTTGAATCATACAGGACTCACGCTACTGTTACTTTAAACATGATACTAGTTAGTAAAGGAGTGTTTGCATACACAGCTCAAGGTTCAGCTCCGGAGTCCGTACCCATTATTGAAAAATTGTCTTTGAACTAGTCCTAAGCAAATCACAAAGAGTACTTTTCCACCTAAGGGGATGCTACCTCTTCCCATTAAATCAACACATAGATTATCACCCAAATGCTATCGGAATTAAAGGAAGCAATACCTGCAAATCTGAGATAATTGGTGAAGAGGATCGAGTTAAATCTTGAGTCGGGAAATTAATAAAACATCAACACCAGCATAACCCAGCCCTTTTCTCCAACCCAACATGAAACGGCGACGCAAATACATCACGCGTAAATCAAAGCCTTACAACCTACTGTCATCCCCCCTAACTGTGTCACGGCCAAGTACTTCCAAGTACATACAACGCATCTGAAAAAATTGATTAAGCTGCAAATATTAGTCTCGATGCACAACAAATCAACACAAGGAAATAATTAAGATTTTTTTCTCATGCCTCAAAAGGAATCAAGACTAATATGGAAAAGATTTCAAGTGTATCTGAACATGTTTGGACTGAAGGAACATTTACACAACAAATTTTGTTTCCAAAAACAGGTTTCAGACAGGTTGAATGACATCAATTACATTCCCAAATCAATTATCAGACACCATTTTGAAGACATTCCAAAACCAGACCAACATGTTTAGACAAATTTCAAAAACTTTCCCAAACAAGCAAAACATGTTCAGACACAGTTAAGGGCATTCAAAACCAGCTTATTCTGATTATGTTTCTTAACCTATAAAAGAGACGTACATAGCACGTATCAGAAAAAACAAGGAAAATCTCATAACAGCACTAAACACACACCCGTAAACATACGACCATCAAAAAAACACATACACCCATAGCAAATCACAGACAGAGTAACTTCTACACAGAAAACCACAAAACTACAAACATAATATACACGATATAATCACATAGAATCAGCAAGGGATAAAATCTCCAGAAACATCCACACACAAAGGAAAATTCCGTAAAACTCACATACAAGAGAAAAATCAACGAACATCAACAACACACGTTCGAAGAAGATAGGAGCAGAGGGGAAGACTCACCTTTGAATCCGCCTTCAACTTTCACTAGCCATTTCCGTTTTCGTTTCACACTTTAATCTGATGTAATATGTAAACTGTGATATCATAATGAAATGGGGTCTCGGGTGCGATTGGGGATTAGGGTAGATTTAGGATTTGTGTTTGTGGATGTTTGAACGAAGGAGAGAAGTTGTGGGTGGCGGCACAAATAGGGTTTACAAACCCTAATTTTAGAGAGAAGCGAGAGAGGGAGAGGGACGATAGAGGTTCCTTCTTTTGATGGTTGTGTTTTGCACCATTAGTTCTGTACACGCGCACCGCACCTACTACACATACCACGCAGCCTCACCTTGCATCCTTTTGATTATAACTCATACACATCTGGTGGTTGAGAATTGAGGGTCCGCGATGGACCCTCTCTCCCCTGCAACATAGTCCCTCCGTTTTAATTAAGTAATCAACCTTTTTTTTAATTTAACTCTTTTAACAAACAAATTCATATTTAACTTTTTCTAAAATAATTAATTTGGTTTTTTAACATAATCATTTCTTTTAAAAAATAAATATGTAGAAACTTTTTCTCATATAACCAAATAAATAACTTCTTTTAAAATATCACTTTCTTTTTAATAAAATATAACTAAAAAATTTATTTAGGAACTTTTGATTTTTTTTAATCAGTAAAACTTTTTTTTTAATAAACTAAACTCATTTTCTCTTCTCTAAATAATAATATGTCTTAATTAATCCAAATAATAAACAAACAAAAAAAAACTTTTATATAATATTAAAACTAAACAACTTTTAGGATTAAAATTAAAACCTTTTTTATAGTACCGGCTCCCTTTCGTTTAATTTTTCTTTAAATTGAAGATAACTTTTAGAAAGATAGGTAGAACTTCTTAGTGTAATCTTTTTAAATAATTTCTTTTTAAGATATAATTTCTAAACTACAAACCCTTTTTTCTTAAAATATTTAAAATTAAACCTTTTTTTAGTTAATAAGATAACCCCTTTAAACAAACTTTTTTTAATAAAAATAATAACTCTTAACGTAATAATTCTTAAAAAAATAATAATAAACTCTTTTTTTTCTCTTTTTAAAATCAAAACTCTTTTCTTATAATTGTACCCTATTTAGAATCTCTCGCGCCCGAGTGTATGCTTGCATGTTTATCTACTCTATTTGAATGTATGCTTTGTATGTCTAAACCTTTTCAAACACATAAAAATCCTCGATCCAACGTCGAGCCCACTTTTTTACCCATGTAAGTCGATCGCCTTAGGGCATCGCATTCGACCTACCGATCCCTGGATACAAGTCTAGCATCACTTTGCTAGCACCCTCGCCTAAATAACAATAATTTAATCGCATAAAATATCCAAGGGAAAATCCCATGCATGATAACCATGTTATTGTGCATGGTGCACATCATTTGCATTCATAATCGACACCCTTAAGTTAAGAGTATTAGATAACTTAGGATAGATTTCCTAGGTTACTCCCCCTTCAATTTTGATTTAAAATCAAACTTTAGCCCACCAAATTCTCCACACAAGAGAATTAGATGTTAATCATCTCAAAGAAGGGACATACAATCCCATACCCCACAAAATACAAACATTTTCAAAACTGTGGTGGTTTTCTTAAGATGATGACTTATCTTCTCTCCTAAACCTTAAAACAATTTTAGTATCCTTAATAAGGAACTACAAGTGCTCTGATTCCCTCCTGACAGGATATGTAGGCACAAGATGTGATATCTTGTCGAGCACACTTAGGTTAAAAAAATATAATAATAATAAATCACCTACCCTAAAACCTTAGCAAAACAGATAACAAATAACATAATGAATCAAGAGGTTCCTGTAGAGTACTACAGATATCTAGTATGCTAACACCTTCCCTAGGTATAACCAACCCCCGAACTTAGAATCTTAGTGCATTTGCATTGCATTGTGGGAATTCGGTTTTTCTCCCTTCCCTTGGATAAAATCAAAGACCGGTGGTGACATTAAAAATGCGATCCTAGTTAACAAATAACTATGGTATCCAATTTTCACCGCGACAGTTATCAGAGTACAAGATGAAGCTACAAAGTGAGTGAGATCGTAATAATCAGTTGGAAAATGACTTTTCTCTGTGTCAAGCCAAGCTCGACAAAGCCTTTGGTGAGATTCAGAAGCTACAAGATCAAGCACATCAGAGCAGAGAGCAGATTAGTCAGCTTAACACAGAGACTACTCATTGGGAGCAACAACATCGTCATTTGCAAAACCTCTTGGATCAGAAAGAGGCCTTTCTTCAGGATATGCTTCAGGGACCTAACCATTCTTTGCTGCGCAACCTCATGTGGGATGCGAAGTATTGGAGTGAAAGACACAACCGTCTAGCCATATTTGCTGAGCACGCACTTGAGGACTTACCTGGGTTGTTGAGGGATGCATATGATGATATGCTGCCGCACAAGACTCCTTTGGTTGTTTTCCATTTCTTGTCTGTTTGCAGGGTGGTTTTTTTATAGGATCCATGGTGATCTTGTTGTATCCCAAAAGGCAGATATTTGATTTGTACTTGACTTGTACTTCTTTTCCTTTATTGGTGAATGAATGAAGTTTCTTGCCAGCTTTATCTTTGCACCTTTACTTGTATGCTTTATGATTTCTGATAACAAAGATAGGTTTAAGAATTCCTAGAATTTAAAACTTTATTTTTGCATGCATATAATACATTCATTTGCACACATATGCAAGTCCTTTCATCCGAAAAACCTTTGCTTATCTTGTCCGTCTCCGCTTGTAGCAAGACGACGACTCGACATCGGTATTTCACCTGCTCAAGAAAAACCAGAATCATGGCTGACTTCGAAGCTGAGAACGCTCCCTAAAAGGAAACTTTGGCTCAATTTCAAGGTTGGATGGATCAATTTCAAACGAATATGGATGTTATTATGGAACTCCTTCGTGCTCAGAAGGACATTGCTATTGATTCCGTTGTTGTTGCAACTGCCACTGATGCAACCATTGTCACCCCTGCTGTGACTGTTCCTCTTGCTGTTACGGCTATCCCCACTATTTCTTCTCCTGCTACTGTTGAAGTGCCAGTTGAGCCTGTGATTCAGCCCGTTGTTCATCCATCAAATTCTCAATCTGGTTTAAACAAAATGCTTGCTGCTTTTCCTTGGGGCATGCCTCCGAATTTCACTCCTCAGATTGCAAATAATGGCGCCTTCGTAACATATCAGCCTTTTATTATGCCCATGCCTAATGGAAATACTGCTGCATATCTGTGGGGTATGCCTACTCCAGTTCCACCTTTAGTGGTGAGTGATGATCATGAGAATCTTCAGGTTCCGACTCGTCAGACTTCTGTGTTGACTGACATTGAAACGCCTGATGACGATGAGCATGTGTATAGGGGTCCTCCTATTCATGTTTCGGTTTTATCTCAAGCTGCTCAAACTACTGTTCAAAATGTTCATTCTGGAATGTTCTACCCTGGGGCATCTTCATCCGCTGTGGTACCTCCTCAGAATTATCTGTTTATTATTCAGATAGGTCAGAATACTGGTCAGATGGTTAATCAGAGATTTGTATACCCTTCTCAGTTTACTATTCTGCAAGTGCAAGCTCCAGCCGCATCTCAGCTGCCAAATCCTCAGATTCTTGTCAGGCCTGCTAATCAAGTTAGACCTACTGGTTACAAGTTGTTGGAAGACCGTATCAGAGCTATTGAAGGGTTTTCTGCCTTTGGCATGGAGGCCAAAGACTTATGTTTGGTTCCAAATGTTGTACTGCCGCAGAAATTCAAAGTATAAAGGTTTGAGTTGCCCACGTAGTCACATCACTATGTACTGTAGGAAGATGGCATCCTATATTGATAATGATGAATTGCTAGTTCATTGTTTTCAAGATAGCTTGTCCGGTGCTTCATTGGATTGGTACATGGGCCTAGAATGCAGCAAAATCCGTACTTGGAGGGATCTGTCTGAAGCATTCTTGAAGCAATACAAATATAATCTTGACCTGGCGCCTACCAGATTATAGTTGCAAAACCAGTCTCAACGCTCAGCTGAAACATTTAAAGAGTATGCACAAAGATGGTGTGAGATGGCATCTCGTGTGTGACCTGCTCTCTCTGACAACGAGTTGGTTGATATCTTTATGGGTACATTGTAAGGATCCTACTATGAGAAAATGGTGGGTAGTTCTTCATCAAATTTTGCTGACATTGTAACCATCGGTGAACGAATTGAGAATGGGTTGAAGACTGGAAAGATTTCTAGAGCTGCTTCCCAGCTGCCAGCAAACAGAAAATCTTAGAACAGTTAGTCAAAGAAAAAGGAAGGTGAAGCCAACGCTGTGACAGCTAAAGTCTCTCCTCAGTATCAAGCACCCATGTCTCCCATGCCTTATTATCCATATCCGTACATTGCTGTTGCACAATATCAACAACCTCTGTATCAGTATCATCTACAACAACAAGTTCATAATGCTCAGAATCCACAACAACCGCAACGTCAGTAACAAACTCAACAGAACAATAGAAATCAGCAGAACCAGAACCGGCAAAACAACAACCATCAAGAAAATCGTAAACGTTCGAATTTCGATAGTACTCTGGTGTCGTACACTGAATTGTTTCCTTACTTGGTTCACCAATGAGCAATTGTTCCCAAAGAGATTGCACATGCAATTCCGCCATTCAATCCAAAGCATAATCCAAATGCGCCTTGTGCCTATCACGCTGGATACATAGGACATGCGAAAAAAGACTGTATTGTTTTCAAAACCAAGGTTCAGGAGCTCATTGATCGGAAGATTTTGACTTTTGCTGAGGAAGGTCCTAACATTCAGCATAATCTGTTGCCCAATCACGATGGACCTGCGGTGAATATGATTGAGGATAATTCAAGGGTTGAATTGATCATGGATGTTGACGAGGTAAAGACCCCGATGACTGTGGTTATCAAGAGATTGAATGAACACGGGTTATTGAAAGGGCTGCATGGTAAGTGTCATATTTGTGATGATAATCCCAACCAGTGTCGAAGGCTGAAGGGTTGTGTCCAAATTTTGATGAATCGAGGTGAAGTTCAGTTTGCCAGATCTAAGCCTTTTGAAGAAGTCGCTACTATTGAGCCATTCACCATCGTTTATAGGAAGGTTCTTGTTGAATCTCCTAAGAAGAAGTACAACCTATCGTTGTTTTCCTGCCATAACCTTTTCCGTATCAAAATTATAAGGAGGTACCTTGGAAGTATGGATCTACTGTGTTTTCTGGAGGTCAAGAAATAAGGGTTGCTGATTCTGAGATTGTGAATGTTACCACCGCTGGAGGTATGACTCGTAGTGGACGGGTGTTCGCTCTGAAAGTCACTATAAAGCCTGTACAAGTTCCAACTGTTGTTCCTTCCAAGGAGAAGCCTGCCTCTGCAGTCCCTATTATTCAACAAGGGGCATCTACTACAGTTCATATGCCAACTATTCTGTCTGAGGATGTTGCAAAAAGCAAGGAGACAATTGATGATCAAGAGTTCCTAAGGTTGATCAAGAAAAGTGACTTTAAAATTGTGGATCAGCTAGGGCAGACTCCCTTAAGGATCTCAATCTTGTCCTTACTCATGAGCTCACCTGCGCACAAATCAGCTTTGTTGAAAGTCTTAAACACTGCCCACGTGATGCATGATATATCCGTTGTCAAGTTCGATGATGTAGTGGCTAATATAACGGAAAGCAGATACTTGGGCTTTAATGAATCTGAATTGCCTCCTGAAGGAGCTGCCCACAATCGAGCACTGCACATATCCGTAACCTACATGGATGCCTTATTATCTCGTGTTCTTGTGGATACCGGTTCTTCCCTCAATGTGATGCCTAAGGGCACATTGATCCAACTACTGGTGGAAAGGAGCGAGATGAGGCCGAGCGCCTTAGTTGTCAGAGCCTTTGACGGTTCTCGGAGGAAAGTCATTGGAGAAGTGGATTTACCCATCAAGGTTGGACCGTATTTGTTCACCATTACTTTTCAAGTGATGGATATCAATCCTGCATACAGTTGCCTATTGGGTCGCCCATGGATTCACGCCGCAGGGGAAGTTACTTCCACTTTATATTATATATTGAAATTCATGTTTGACGATCAGCTGGTCATCGTCTGTGGTGAAGAGGATCTGATTGTAAGCAAATTTTCATCTTTCCGATACGTCGAGACCGATGAGGGCATAGCTGAGGTGCCATTGCAGTGTCTCGAGTTCGAATATGTCAGCTCTGCTTCGACTAGTCAAAGTAGATCACCGCAAATGATCTTGGCATCTGCCAAGAGCGCTAAAGAGACCATCGAGAAAGGTGCCTTGCCTAGATGAGGGCATGTGATTGATGTGGTTGAAAAGAATAATCGTTTTGGATTGGGTTATCATCCTGGTCGACAATCTATCTCACATGGTCAGAAGCAGTGCAACTTGGTCAGGTTCAGCAATGCAGGTTTTCAAAAGGGTGGCATTGTGGCAGCTATTGATGATGCTGGTCCTAGCAACCAGATTTCAAGCTTTGTGCGCAAGTGCCCGCCGGGTTTCAAGCTCAACAATTGGACATCTACCGTGATTCCTGTGGTTTTTCCAACAAACATGTAATGCATTTTGCTTTCTCATTCCCTCGTCCTCGCCCGAGACGAGTGGATAGCTTGTAAAGGGCCTCACGCTTTTACAATATTATTTGATCAATAAATAAAAGTTTTTGCATTCAAAATCATGCTCTATTTTCTTTCTTTGTTTTACTTTTTCACAAACAAATGGCAAAAGTTTCTTTTATTTTCACCTTTTCAAAATAGCTCATTCTAAACATATTCATAAACATGCAGAACAAATAAATGCATTGATAACAACATGACAAACATCCCTTGTAATTCTGGGATTCCAATTAACCAAGCCGAAGAAGATGGTGAAGAAGATTATGAATTACCAGCTGAACTGGAAAGGCTCCTTGAGTACGAGCATAAAGAGATTCAACCATACAAAGAGGCAATGGAAGTTGTCAATCTTGGTACTGATGAGGTCAGAAGAGAAGTCAAGGTTGGCGCCTCCCTCTCTAAGCATGTACACTCTGAGTTGGTCAAGTTATTGAAAGAGTATGTTGATATCTTTGCCTGGTCCTATCAAGATATGCCTGGGTTGGATACCAACATCGTTGAACATCACTTGCCACTCAAGCCTGGATGTCCTCCTGTCAAGCAGAAACTAAGGAAGACTAGACCTGACATGGCACTCAAAATCAGAGAAGAAGTAAAGAAACAACTTGATGCTGGATTCCTGGCCACTTCTAAATATCCTGAATGGATTACTAACATCGTCCCGGTTCCTAAGAAAGACGGGAAGGTTATAATGTGTGTGGATTATCGAGATCTCAACAAGGCGAGCCCGAAAGATGATTTTCCTCTGCCTCATATTGATGTCTTTGTAGAAAACACGACGCAGTTCTCTGTCTTTTCCTTCATGGACGGTTTTTCAGGATATAATCAGATCAAAATATCCCCAGCTAATATGGAGAAGACTACTTTCATCACACCATGGGGTACATATTGTTACAAAGTTATGCCATTCGGTTTGAAGAATGTAGGGGCAACATACCAACGTGCCATGACAACTCTCTTTCACGATATGATCCATAAAGAGATTGAGGTTTACGTGGACGATATGATTGCCAAGTCCAAAACAGAATATGATCGCCTGGTTCATCTGAAGAAACTATTTGACAGACTCCGAAAGTTTAGACTGCGGTTGAATCCTACGAAGTGCACCTTCGGAGTTCAATCTGGTAAACTGTTGTGCTTTATTGTGAGTCAAAAGGGCCTTGAAGTTTATCCTGACAAGGTTCGGGTAATTCAGAACATGCCGCCTCCCAAAATAGAAAAAGAAGTTCGTGGCTTTCTGGGTAGACTTAACTACATCTCAAGATTCATATCCCACTTGACGGCTACCTGTGAACCGATGTTCAAATTACTAAGAAAAAATCAATCAATCGAATGTAACAATGATTGTCAAGAAGCATTTGACAAAATAAAACAATATTTGCAAGTGTCATACCCCAAATTTTGACCACTAAGATTTCCCATCATTGTGTAAATCATCATCATAATATGGATGAACCATCATGCCTCATCAAATGCCTCAAGGGTTGTTGAGCATTCACTACAATCAAAATTAGGGTTTTAAGCCCTCTCAGAGCCTTAGACAAAGGATCAATCAAGGAATGACTTGATCTTCAACTTGTCTAGCCTCTAAAATATCCACAGTGGATCAAAAGGACTCCCACTTCAAGGATTAAAGCACAAGGCTGCTCCCTTCTAGGTGGATCAAGTCTCAAGATCGACAGTGTCACCAAATTAGGGTTTTGGTCGACCAGGGCCTCCAGATGGAAATTTTTCATCTGGGCACAAGCCAGTGATCCAAAACATAACCTGATATACTCCATGGAACCTCATGGACTCAATCATCAAGTCAATTTGACCTCAGGGGATGCATACATAAAAAATCAGGAATTAGGGTTTCTTGACCTAATTCACCCCTAAGTGGACTTTTGGGACAAATCATGAACCAATACCTCAAGACATGATTTGAGGGTCTCTAATATGCCATATTGATCCATTTGGAACAATGGATTAATCCAAGAAGGTTGAGCAACAAGTCTCAATTTCATCTGCACCACAATTAGGGTTTCGCGAGGAAAGTCAACTGTAACTTTGACTTTTGACCAGGGCATGCTCCCAAATCCTAAGACATGATTCAATATACCCTATGACACCCATGGAACATGTCCATCAAGTTTGATTTAGGTCAAGGACATGATTTCCTGAAGAATTGCACAGTTTGGAATTCATCTGATAAAAAGTCAACTGTGCACAAAAGTTAACTTTGACTTTTTGAGATTTTTCACCAAAATGGATTTTTAACCCTAAAATGATGTTAATGTATGATTTAAATCATCATTCATCAATAATAATCAAAGAAAGTGGGATAACTTGTAAAAGGGGTAACCATAAAAACTTAGAAAATTTTCTAAGTTATGGAAAAAGTGACACTAATGTGCCAACTTTGGAGGACCATAACTCCTAAACCACAAGGCCATTATTTCCCATTCAAAGCTTGATTTGTAGATCACATTGCCCTCTACAAAAGCTTCATACTGACCTATGTCCAAATTCCTCATGGATTTTGAGTTATGGAGTGATCAAAATCAAGAAAAGTCACTTTGTTCCAACACTTAGTGAAAATTTCACAAAGTCAGAATCTGCCTTTACTTTTTTCCAAATGTAGGGGGATTTTTCACTTGGATTCAAAAGAGATCAAAACCAAACATGTTCAAACAGTTGTTGTATCATGTAAGGGCTTTCCAAAATGGCCAAGAACATTACCAAATTCAATTTGAGCTATGAGATATGACATTGGCAAGATGCCTTGCTCAAATCTGCCAAGGCAAGGTAGATTTTTGCACTTTTGGTCGATTTGCCAAAATCAGCCAAATCCAAATGCTCATATCCACTTGGACACCTCTGAGGATTGAATCGAAAGGGGACAATCACTGAGCCAAGCCTCCAAAGTCTTTGGAACAAGAAATAGCATGTTGAACCTAGAATTTCCAAAATAGGGACAATACTCCAATTTTGGATTAGAGCATTCAATGGAAGCATCAAGGTGGCATGAACTGAGCTCTTAGCAACTGAATTCAGTCAAGACTTATCCAAGACCAAGGGGACCAGCAGCCTGTGCCCTAACCTCTAGTCAATGGCTAGAGGAGACTTGGATTTTCATTTGCCAACATTGGTCAAACCTACTCAGCAGTTGCCATTCACTATTCCTTGCAAAACAAACTTGCTCTACTATAAATAGAGCTCAATTGTGATCAGTTTAAGTACACCAAAGGCCTACAACACTTGCCTTTCTCAAAAACCACTTCTCACTCTCAAAAATGCCTTTCTTAGCAAGTCACTATCGGGTTTTTCATTAGAGAGCAATTCCACTCAAACCAATCACACACACACACCTCACATACATCATATAGAAGTGATCCAAACACTCACATAACATCTGGAACACCAAAATCACAAAATCACCAGCCAGTTGCTCAAGTTCTTGACAGATTTGCAGTTGGGGTACCATCTCAAGTTCCAGATCATTTCAATCCATTCCAAGCATTCATACATACTCCATAGCACCTAGGGAAGCTATATAGATCATTGGAACCTAGTTGTAACACCTCCAACACAAAACATGATCACCAGCTGCAAGAGGTAAGCATGAGCCCTTCTAACTCTATGATCCACGCAATTTTTGCTGCACAATAATTTGTCCATATGTTCATAATCATGCATGGAATGTTTTCCCTCAATAAATTGCATTGTTTGAATCGTGTGTGAAATTTCTGAACCTTCATGCAGAAATTAGGGTTCTTGAGGTTTCTCTTTGATTTCTTATTCCATGTTAAAAATAAATGAAATTAAAGACCATAGACATGATCGTGAGGTTAAAACGAGTTGATTGATATGTAGATTGCATGATATAATCAAGTATTCAGTGAGATTGGATAGAAAATGCAAATCTGGGAAACTCAGAACACGCGCGTGTTCTTGCCTTTTTTCTTGGCGCCATTTTCAAATATTTGAATATTTGAATTTTGCGATTTTATTTAATTGATTCAAAAATCAATTTCTCTCTGAGTTTCAATGATTTTGAGTTGATTCTTTTTTTGATAATTCACAAAAATGTTAAAATATTTTATTTTATCAAAAAATCCCAAAAATATTATTTATTTCATATAATTGATATTTTTGCAAAGAATTAATGTTTTATTTGTTTTTGCCATTTAAAATGTTTTTTCCCTCTTGATTTTGTAACTTTTAATGCCTTATAATTATTTTGTAAGTCAATACTTAATTTTTGAAGCATTAATCCAAGATCACAATTTGTTTTCCATATGTTAAACAATTTTGATCATTTTAATTGAATTTTTATTCAATTAAAACACATTTTGAAAACAAATTAGGGTTTTTGGATTAATTCAACCCTCATAAATCATATTCAAAACTTTTGGGCCTCTAATAGAGTGTAAGACCCAACCATTTGTAAATACATCCTATTTTGGGCCCCACTTATGGTATAAGTCCCGTTGTATTTCAAAAAGTTCGACGCGATCATCATCCGTTGAAAAACAAACCTTGGGCCTACCCTCGAGTAGTAAGACCCATTTCTTTTCTTTAAAACTCTTTGGGCCTCTATTAGAGTGTAAGACCCAACCCACTTGTACAAAAATATTTTGGGCCTCACTTATTGTATAAGTCCCTCTGTACATTTTTAAATTCGGCACGATCGTCCCCAGTTTAAAGATAAACAATTGGGCCTCTCCTTGAGCTGTAAGCCCCATTAAAAACTTTTGGGCCTCTAATAGAGTGTAAGACCCAATCCCCTTTTTAACCAAATCAACTTTGGGCCTCACTCATTGTATAAGTCCCTCTGCGTTTAAAGAAAACCTCGGCGCGATTGCCATTTTAAACGGAAAAATCATTTGGGCCTACCCTCATGTTATAAGCCCCACTCTTTTTCTTTAAAACTTTTTGGGCCTCTTGAGAGAGTGTAAGACCCAAATCCCCTTGTACAAAAAACAATTTTTGGGCCTCAGTCACTTGTATAAGTCCATCTGTACAAATTCAAACAGTGCGCTCACTGATAAAACCCTGGGCCTCTCCTTGAGCTGTAAGCCCCAAATCTTTCTTTTTCAAAGCACTTTCTCCTTTGATTTTGAATATACTGTTGTTTTCTATCTTTCTTTGTTGAACAACTAACCAAACAGCATGGAAGCTCTACAACCGAGTAAGTGTTTATACGCTTCCATTTACCGCTTTCATATACATATAACTGTATTGTGGGGTTGTTTCACTATAAGTCTTCTTTCATAAACTCATATCAACTGTGTAATAATAGTATATATATTTAGAGTTTCTCTGGCAACTACGTCTAGCATTAAGCCCGTTGATCACTCTTAAATAGTCAAAACTAGATCCCCATCGGATTACCAAACACAGTCTTCCCTCCTCTTGGGGTTAAACAATATGGAGATATGAAAGGCAGCATTCTCTGTGAACCCTTTCATAGACTGTCACTCATAGAAGTTGTCAAAGAAACTCTACTCCCCAGAGATGATCTCTTCTCCGTGAATTGCATCTCTTGAGTTTCTTCCAAATTCTCAGACTTTCCTGGCTTGATCTATTCCTTGCGAATGGCCTGTCTTGAATTTCTCGGGGTTTGGGGACCCACAGGCTTCTTAAAAGCACTTGTCAAGAAACTCTATTCCCCAGAGATGATCTTTTCTCCGTGAAAGGCATCTCTTGAGTTTCTTCCAAATTCTCGAACTTTCCTGGCTTGATCTATACTTTGTGAATTGCCTGTCTTTAACTTCTCGGGGTTTGGGGACCCATCAGCTTCTTAAAAGCATCGGCCTCCTCTTGGGCATTGTTCAAGGACCCGCAGGCTTCCTAAAAGCAACCCCGCCTCCTCTTGGGCTTAGTACAAGGACCTGTCGGCTTCTTAGAAGTATTCACAGCCTCCTCTTAGGCTTCGTATAATGATCTCTTCCTCCAGGAATGATAGCCTCCTCTTGGGCTTCATACAAGGACCCGTCGGCTTCTTAAAAGCTTCCAGCCTCCTCTTGGGTTTCGTACAAATTGTCCCGACGACCTCCTAGAGGTATAGGAATAGAATTTAGTCATCTGCATAGAACAGTCCTTTCCAAGAGTCTACTACTGTTTCTCAAAGCATAGTACAAAATATGAAACTCTAGACACGGACAGTCTAACATCCTTGAGTCTCAAAGACATTCTCAAGTGACCCCTTCAAAAATAGGAAGGAACCCCGTGGACTCGGACAGTCTCAATACCCTTCGGATTTCCCACTTCCCCAAAGACAAGGAAATATCCCTGATCCTCGAATCAAATCCTTGAGAGTACAACATTGCTCATATAAGAACTGATTTTCCCTTTAAATCAGCATACTAGACCTGTCACTCAACTGAAACAGCGCCATAGCCTCCTCTTGGGCTTTGTGCAATGATTCTCCCCAGCGGAGCTAACAATTTTGGCCTCCATCTCGGGCTTCATACGAGATACAAAAGACTCCTTTGTTGAATCAAACAACGTTTAGCCTCTCTCTCGGGCTTTGTACGAGACACATAAGAGACTCCCTCTTTGAGTCAATCACCTTTCGCCTCCATCTCGGGCTTTGTACGAGATACAAAAACTCTCTTGTTGAGTCAAATAGCCTCCATCTCGGGCTTTATACGAGATACCAAAAGATTCCCTCGTTGAGTCAAAATCTTTTAGCCTCTCTCTCGGGCTTTGTACGAGACACATATTAACCT
Organism: Lathyrus tuberosus; assembly: GCA_022829125.1. Classification (NCBI taxonomy): domain Eukaryota; kingdom Viridiplantae; phylum Streptophyta; class Magnoliopsida; order Fabales; family Fabaceae; genus Lathyrus; species Lathyrus tuberosus. The sequence continues at coordinate 656,205 of JALAZF010000238.1, forward strand.
CCTCTTAGACTTTATATAAGAAAACCACTGGTTGATCCAATCAACCTTTTAGCATCAAAGTTGTGCCTCGTTCACAGTACACAAACATCAACAACTCCTTCCCCGCCATCTAATTGCTGTAAGCGGCAAGCCTCTGGATCATCTACATCCATGCCACTGTCCCTCTTTTAGCATGAGAAATTCCTAAGGAAAGATAGCATTGCTCTACATTGAGTTAAAGTCTTCTCCTTTAGGTTGGAAATCCCTTATAAAGGAAATTATGGCATTGTCAGATTCACATATCCTGGTTAAAGTAATTCTCCCTTATATACGGTTGTGACAAACAAACCCCTCTTTAGAGATGACAAATTCTCTCTAAGGTTGAGACCTTTCAGCTTCACATCTTGGGCTTTGAACAAGATACAAACTACCTTTCGCTTCACGTCTTGGGCTTTGAACAAGACACCAAAACAACCATTTCCTCCCATAGAATAGGAGGAACTACGAACGCTTTGATTTCCCTGTTTCGGTAAACGGGAATACGTAGGCATAAGATTGAAAGAAAAATCTTAGCGAGCACACTAAACAAAAACCCAAAATCCCATACTTTCATATACATCCGTCCTAACATCTCAACCGATAGCCTAAAACACCCCTTTTCAAAAAAATAACCAAGGAGAGACCCCGAATCTTTGTAGCATATGTAAACCAACAGTTTTGACTGTTTAACCTCAGTATGCAAGCAGGGTTAGTTGGAGACATCTATTTCCCTTCCTTCATCAGCTTTAATAGGATAAAAAATGAATCGAACTGTAGTACTAGAGCGATCGTGCTTCGCAACCACATCCAAAAATCACTCGCTACAGAAAAATGGCGACTCTGCTGGGGAGCGTCACAGTGAGATCTATTCATCATCGTCCCCATTTTCCACAGAAAAATGGCGACTCTGCTGGGGAGTGTCACAGTGAGATCTAGTCATCATCCTCCCCATTTTCCCCAGAAAAATGGAGACTCTGCTGGGGATAATCATTGTTTTTTTTTTTTATCTTGTTCTCTTCTCGTCTCCTAGGTAGAAATCTTGGACTGAGGTACCACAAAAAGGCGCCTTTCAAGGCATTTTGTTCCTCTTATCTCTTGAAGCCTTAACGTCACTAGGATCTTAGGTCAAAACGCCGTTAATTTGGAATGAAACCACAGGATGGTGACTCCGTCGGGAAACCATTTTCTGTCAGGAACTTAGGATTCATAGCTTTAAAAATCTAGGACTTTAGGACGAATATATATGCTGCTTTTCCTAGTTGCTATACATGTTTATTTTTCTGCTAATGGGAATGCGAGTGATGCCGCATGCGGAAAGATTGAGTATACACTTAAGATAAGTGATGGCGACGAGGTCGACCGTCAACCTCAGTGGAGGCTGACCAATGCAACCCATTCCCTCTCATAGGCAATGGGCCGATTGTGATGTCTGAGAAGCTGAGGAGCCAACCCTTTTATAGTGCAAAAACTATTGGAAATAGTTGTCACGGGATACTACCCTCATTTGAGGGTGATGATCTATTCTCGGTGAATAGCATTTACTCTAAGATTTCATACAGCTCGCTGGCGATCCGCTTGCTGTTTGTTATCCTGGGAGGAGCTGATGATTTTGAGTACAGGTACAAAAAATCACCCTAGTATAAACCTTTGGGGATGGGTAGAGCATTGACTTCATGACAACGACCCTTTGACCCCATGTTTTTTCTATGTTTTTGTGTGCTGCATTCATGCATTCATTTAAAGAAAACATTAAAACATTCAAAAAATTTCTCTTCTAGTCTCTCTGTTTTTCAAATTAAACTAAGACTGTGATTGTAAATATTAGAAAAAAGGATTGCGCTAATGGATTTCGGTAGAAGGAGGACTCATAAGTACACCTTCAGGATTCCAAAACTAGAGGATTTAAGAGGTTTGGCGAGAATGATCACAAACCAAGAGGCTTTCAGAGCCAGGTACGGAGGTCTGCTACCTCTGTTAAGGGTCCATGTGATTGAGGGAATCATGGACGCGCTCGTTCAATTCTACGATCCAGTTTATCACTGCTTCACATTTCCGGATTACCAGCTCGCACCAATGCTGGAGGAGTATTCTCATCTGATTGATTTACATATCATTGATCGAGCTCCATTTTCTGGACTGGAGGAAATTCCAAAGAATCAGACCATTGCAAGAGCAATTCATTTGGACGAGTCTGAGGTCAGGACTCACATGACCACTAAGGGTGGCATACAAGGTTTGTCAGCCCAGTTCTTGACAAAGAAACCTCTGTACTTCGCTAGTATAGGGAACGGGACTGCTTTTGAAAGCATCTTTGTTTTACTCTCCTACGGGTTATTTCTGTTGCCCAACATTAATAACTTTGTCGATATCAACGCTATTAAGGTTTTTCTCATTGGAAACCCTGTGCCAACTTTGCTCGCAGATGCGTATCATTCTGTACACTTACGAAATTTGTACAGCGGAGGGGAGATCACATGTTGTGTACCTTTGCTTTACAAATGGTTTATCTCCCATTTGCCTAAGTCTGCTGCTTTTTGGGATCACAAGAGTGCCTTACGTTGGTCGCAGAAAGTCATGTCTCTCACCAACTCTGATATAGATTGGTGCAATAGGATTTATGATGAAATCAGGATCATTGACCGTTGTGGAAACTTCCCCAACGTACCCCTTATAGGAACTAAGGGAGGAATCAACTACCATCCGGTATTGGTTCTTCGTCAATTTGGATACCCGATAAGGCACGTCCCACGGAATGCTCATCTAGAAGGTCTTTTCTTCAAGGAAGGAGAAAGTGACAGAGCACTAAAGACGGAAATAGTGCACGCTTGGAAGCATGTTCATAAGAAAGGACGGGAGTCTCTAGGAAAACTGGACTGTGTCTCGGTGGAGCCTTATCTCCACTGGGTACAAACTAGAGCTCTCAAGCTAAAGATGCCTTATCCTCGTTACGGAATTCTTCCGCCGAGGGAATCTGTCATGTACTTCATGACGGAAACTGAAAAGCTTCAGGTTACTCTCAACAAAGTTCAACGGGAGAGGAGGTCTTGGAAGAACAAGTACCGCACCCTCGATGTGGAGTGTATCAAAATACAACAACTGCTGAAAGATAAGGATGCTCTGATCGAGATTTTGGAGCAACATGCTGTAGAAAATCAGGATGACCAAAGGAATTTGCTCGCTCCTTTCACCTGGCAAAGGAATGACAACCCGACAACGGCTCAAGAGCCCCGGTCAAAGAAAAGGAAGATACCAGAATCAGCACCCGAGTTCTCTCGGGACCCATTAGCTTAGGTTTCTGTTTCGGCACTTTGTAATCTACTGTATTTTCGTTTCCGCAATCCTTTGAATTTCAATAAAAAGGGGTTTCCCCACCGTTTGATATTTGCAATCTAATTGTCGAAGTTTATTTTGATTAAACCAAAAAACAATTAATATAATCATTGCATTCATCATTCTCACATCATGTATTCTTCTTACCTACGAATCTCACGTTTATGTCTCGGTTCTAGAGTCAAACTGTCTCATTCGTATAATACTCGGGCCAATCGTCAGAAAAAGATGGATGATCTTGAGGAAGAGAACAGAGAGTTGAAGGAAGAGATCGACGCTCTGAGAGAGGATATGAGAAAGCTTCGTAACGACATGCAAGCCATGGCAGAAGCTCAGCTACAAAAGACTGTGATCTCAGAGATCACCTCAGCGCCCATAGTGGAGAAGTTTGATCCTAGGTATCAAATGCCGAAAGATCGTCCCTGGGGCATGCCTGTTAAGTATATCCCAGAAGGATATGTTCCGTCGATCACTGAAGATCAGGGAATCATAACAGAAGCCGCTGGGCCTGAAGGTTACAAACTTCGGGAAAGCGAAGATGCCAGGGGCATACTGAAGACTCCTGAAGGTTACAAAATTCGGGAAACGCCAAGATTCACTGCCATAGTCACTGTACCACCCCCTGTGGTGCACACTGTCCCGGAAGGACAGATTCCACCGATCCCTTCTGATAAGAAGGAAACTATGTTTGACTGAATGGATGAATTCCAGGAATAGTTCTTGGAAATACAGAAGGAACTGCAAGCCATTCGCGGTCAGGATCTATTTGGAAAGGACACCGCAGACCTTTGTCTGGTCCCCAATATGAAAGTTCCGCACAAATTTCATGTGCCCGACTTTGAAAAGTACAAGGGTAACTCTTGCCCTCAGAGTCATCTGGTGATGTACGCTCGGCGAATGTCAGCTCAGACGGAGAATCAGGACCTACTGATTCATTACTTTCAGGATAGTTTAACCGGTGCCGCACTCAAATGGTACATGGGTTTAAACCGTGCTACGATTAGCACATTCAGAGATCTTGGTACTGCCTTCGTCCAACAATACAAATACAATTTGGACATGGCACCGGACAGAGATCAACTCAGATCAATGTCACAAAAGGACAAGGAAACCTTTAAGGAGTACGCTCAGAGATGGCGTGAAATTGCCGCTCAAATTTGTCCACCTCTTGAGGAAAAAGAGATGACAAAGATCTTCTTAAAGACCTTAAGCTCATTTTACTATGACAGAATGGTTGCCAGTACGCCCAGTGATTTCACCGAGATGGTGGGCATGGGAGTTCGTCTTGAGGAAGCCGTACGAGAAGGACGTTTTGCAAAAGACGCTGGACCATCAAGCAGTACAAAATGATACGGTAGTGCTCTCCCTAAGAAAAAAGAGCAGGATATTGGGAATATCTCTCTCGGAAAGCAAAGGCGACGTTATCAACCAGTAGCAGCTGTAATTCCTGCTATCAGCCTTGCGCCTATTCCTACGTATCAACCTCAGGTTACGCAGAGCCAACCTAATCAGCAAAGGACACAACAGCCTCTTCAGCAGGCTCGTCCTCCATATAACAACAACCGTTCAACGCGACCATCAGGGTTTGATCCTATACCCATGTTGTACACAGAACTATTTCCATTACTACTGGCTAAGGGGCACATCCAGACTAAGTCTCCTCTTACAGTACCGGAAAATCTGCCTTTTTGGTTTAAGGTGGATCAGACATGCCCTTATCATCAAGGAGGATCAGGACATAATATAGAGAATTGTCTCAATTTCAAATCCGACGTGCAAAAGCTTGTTAGGAGCGGGCTCTTATCTTCCAAAGATACGAATCCCAATGTTCTTACAAACCCGCTGCCTCAACATGAGAAAGCTGCAGTCAATTTGATAGAGGGAGAGTCTAACAACGTTTATCAAATTCACAATGTACTCTTGTTGAAGACCAATCTGGTCAAGATGCATTGTAGACAGGGTGGGTACGGCCATGTGCCACCTCATAATTATCACCAGTGTGATGTCTGCTCTAAAAATAATCAAGGATGTTCTGTGGTGCAAACAGCTCTACAGGAACAGATGGATCTCGGATGGATCCAAGAGCACCGAGTTCGTGGATTTAACATGGTCTATATAAACTCCAACGTCATTCAGAACCACAACATCTGTGCAATGAATGTCAACTTGGTGGCGATGCACTCAAGGCAAAGTCAGTAGCATAATCTGCCACGACACGATTACAGTTCTTGTCTGACTTGCTCGGTAAACAAACAGGGATGCTCTTTCATACAAGAGGCGCTCCAGCGTCAGATGGATCTTGGATGGATCCAAGACTACCATGATAGGAACCCTTATCAGATCAACATGGTTCAGATCTTCGATATTCGCGTGATGAATACCAACCTGGTAGAGTTACATGCTGAGCAGGTCCGACTCAGATTCTTAATATCACACGACTATCAAAGCTGTAAAGCAGGTTGCGAAAACGATCGAGGTTGTACCCTTGTCCAGGAGGCACTTCAGCACTTGTTAAATCACTGGTGGATGCCAATCTATATGGATGAAGATACTCAGCAGATTAGTATCAATAACAGGAATCCTACTCGACGTCAAAGTCAGGATGTCCGATCTGTGGAAGCTAACCTAGTAAGGTTACATTGTATTCAAAGTGGGCGTGGCCAGGTGCCACCACACAATTATGAACGTTGTGGAGTCTGTTCGGAAAGTAACCAAGGGTGCCACCTTGTGCGATCAGCTCTCCAGGGGCAGGTGGTTCGTGGAGAGATTCGTCCATATCCGGGTTCTGGACCCATCAATTGGTCACTGAACTACCTTGCCAATCAAGTCGAGGATGTTGTCACAATCTCTGGTCGTCACCAGACCAGGGATGTTTTTGCCATCATCCCTCTACTTGACAAATCTAGAGCTCCCAACCGGGAACGGATCGAGATTACTTATGATGGTCAAAAAAATCAGAAGGTTCCCATAGTCATCTATCTACCGGGACCACTACCGTATGAAGCAACTAAGGCTATCCCTTACAAATACGGTGCAACGACAATTGAAAATGGAAAGGAAATTCCATTACCCTCCGTCGTGAATATTGCAGACATCAGTCGTGTAACACGGAGTGGTCGAATCTTCAACCGAGGAGTTGGAGAACCTAACAAGGAAAAGGAACTTTAGACAGAAGCTCCCGATCCATCAGTCGGTCAATTCAGTAATCCCGACCTTTCGAAAAATAATGATGAGATGCTAAAGCTCATCCAAAGGAGTGAATATAACATTGTGGATCAGCTGTTACAGACTCCTTCAAAGATCTCGGTATTATCACTGTTAATCAGTTCAGAAGCCCACAGGGAGGCTCTACAGAAAGTCTTGGAGCAAGCCTTTTTGGAACAGGATGTAACAATCAGACAGTTCGATAGCATTGTCTCTAACATCACTTCCTGCAATAACTTGGGATTTAGTGATGAGGAATTACCCGAAGAGGGTCGCCGTCATAACATGGCGCTCAATATCACAGTTAACTGCCAGGACGATACATTGGCCAGCGTACTGGTAGACACAGGGTCAGCCCTGAATGTTATGTCGAAGTCCACTTTGACGCAATTATCATTCAAAGGCCCTCCGATGAGAACCAGCGAGGTCGTCGTCAAAGCGTTCGACGGATCCAGAAAAATAGTTATCGGCGAAGTTGATCTTCCCATAACTATCGATCCTCACACTTTCCAAGTCACTTTCCAGGTCATGGACATCCGGGCAACATAGAGTTGTTTATTAGGAAGACCTTGGATACATCAGGCTGGAGCGGTCACTTCGACCCTCCACCAAAAGCTAAAGTTCATTCAGAACGATCAACTTCTCATAGTCTGTGGAGAACAGGCCTTGCTCGTGAGTAACTTATCATCATCTACTTGTGTAGAACCCGAGGAGGTTATTGGGACGCAGTTCCAAGCGCTGTCGGTAGGCAAGGACAATCAATCCCAAGGAGGAACCTCGATTTCCTCATACAAAGATGATGTCAAAGCGGTCGAGAGTACCGATACAACCGGATGGGGACAGCTTGTCATTCCTATTGACAATAAAACAAAGAAGGGTCTTGGTTTTACTGCAACCTGTACCCAGACAGCTGCCAGCGATGAAAGTCTTCATCCCATTCAGAACTTCTTTCACAGTGGAGGTTTTCTTCACCCAGTGTCTCAAGCAGTACATGCTATCAATGAGGAAGATCCCTCTGACACAGATGAAGAATGGAAGTCCTATCTTAATGAGGACGATTATATGTCTCAGGAAGAGGTGCCTACGCCATTTTGCTATCCCGCACAGAGTCCGAGATTTATACCACGACCAGATGTCGAAATGATATACAGAGGTTGTGATCTGGATGGATGCCGTGCTCCGCCAAATTCATTAGAGGAAGACACTCCGATGAAAGACAACTTTGACCACGACTACTATGGCCCAATGGACGATCTGCCAACGTGGCAACCTTATCCAGGAGACTTGGGGCAAGAGAGTCAGCCGAACAATGAAAATCAGCTGACCGTCATTGAACAGAATACCTGTGTCCCCACCATGTCATGGGATCAACACCCAGGTCATTCAGAAACTACTCAACACGACGATGAATTTGCAACGTTTGCAGGACTTGAATTCATCAACTATGCTTTTCCCGAGGTCAACGTCATCGAGAGGGATGACCCCTCCAGTTCCAAAGAAATATTGGACACCCTGGGACAACCGAGTGGGAAATTTGACTTTGTGGTCAAGTACACCGCTCCCGAAAGCTCTCGTATCAGACTCGAAGACATCCAGCCAACTGGATGGGGAGATACAGCTGAGAGCACAAATGCTATGCAAAATGCGACAGAGGAATTCTCCTACGACAATTCTGCTTGGGAGACAGATTCCAATGATCCCGCTCCACCATAAATCAGCGTTATTTCTGAAGACAAGTCAAGGAAGGTGCCAGACTTTGTGATTCACCGAGGAGTTCGCCGCCAATGGGTTGTTGTCGATGTTTCGAAGGTCATTCGCCAATCTAAGTAATTGCCATCTTTAACCTTTCGCCCTGCCCAGGTGAAACGGATGTTTTGATAGGGCTCACTTTCTGTAAATTTCCCTCTTCGCTTAGCCCAAAGCGACAGAGTTTTGTTTTATAGGGCTGTAGTTTCAGGGATCGACTTGTTTATTAATAAAATAACGTCGTTCTGTAATTTCCGCATTTATTGCTGTTTTCTCTTTTCGCTTTTCTCAGAAAATGGTAATCCTAAAAAACAATTCACTAATAAAAACAAGCAGTAATAAAAGAAATACACTGCACACACTCGCATTTTCTCTATCTCTTCTAAACACGAATTATCACGTCATGCAGATAGCCTGTTTTAAACCCAGTTAAACATACGATCCGATGCCTTCTCCCAACTTTGGGTTCCCAGTATTTGGGGCTGAAGAAGAAGTTGACAACGAAATTCAAGAAGAGATCTCTCGACTACTCAAACAGGAGGAAAGGTCCATTGAACCTCACAAAGAGTCGTTGGAAATGATCAATGTGGGTTTGGAAAAAGAGAGAAAAGAAATCAAGATTGGGGCACTGCTCAGTCCAACTGCCAGAGAGAGTTTGATAAAGCTTCTCAAAGAATTCCCCGATGTATTCGCTTGGTCCTATCAGGATATGCCAGGGTTGGATACCAGCATCGTGGAACATCATTTACCGTTAAGATCAGAATGTCCGCCAGTAAAGCAAAGGTTGAGACGGACTCACCCGGACATGGCCATCAAAATCAAAGAGGAGGTACAGAAACAGATCGATGCAGGTTTCCTCGATAACATCTGAATATCCTCAATGGTTAGCCAACATCGTACATGTTCCCAAAAAGGACGGAAAGGTTAGAATGTGTGTTGATTACAGGGATCTGAACAAGGCAAGTCCAAAGGACGACTTTCCTTTACCACACATTGACATGCTGGTAGACAGCACAGTAAAGTTCAAAATTTTCTCCTTCATGGATGGATTCTCGGGCTATAACCAGATCAAAATGGCGCCGAAAGACATGGAGAAAACTTCGTTCATTACCCCATGGGGTACCTTTTGTTACAAGGTGATGTCGTTCAGCTTGAAGAACGTCGGGGCAACCTATCAAAGGGCCATGACTACTCTGTTTCATGACATGATACACAAAGAGATAGAGGTATATGTCGATGACATGATTGCAAAATCTAAGACAGAAGAGGAGCATGTGACCCACCTGTCGAAACTATTCGAGCGTTTGAGGAAATACAAACTCCACTTGAATCCCAACAAGTGCACCTTCGGTGTCCGTTCGGGGAAACTCTTAGGGTTCATCGTCAGCCAGAAAGGGATTGAGGTCGATCCTGACAAGGTCAAGGCCATTCGAGAAATGCCTTCTCCGAAAACTGAAAAACAAGCCAGAGGGTTCTTGGGACGTTTGAACTACATCTCCAGATTCATATTCCTTATGACCTCCACGTGTGCGCCGATTTTCAAATTACTCAAAATGAACCAGGATTGCGTTTGGTCAGAAGATTGCCAAACCGCCTTCGACAGTATTAAGGAATACCTGTTGAATCCGCCGATTCAATCACCTCCAGTGGAAGGAAGACCACTGATCATTTACCTCACAGTCCTAGAGGACTCAATGGGATATGTACTTGGCCAACAAGACGAAACCAAACGGAAAGAGTCTGCCATCTACTATCTGAGCAAGAAGTTCACTGACTGCGAGACTCGGTACACGATGCTTGAGAAAAATTGCTGTGCTTTGGCTTGGGCAGCCAAACGTCTTCGCCAATACATGATTCGTCATACTAGTTGGTTGGTTTCCGAGATGGATCCAATCAAGTATGTCTTCGAAAAGCCTGCTCTCACGGGAAGAATTGCCCGTTGGCAGATGTTATTATCAGAATATGACATAGAGTACCACGCTCAGAAAGCCGTTAAGGGGAGTGTTTTAGCCGATCATTTGGCTCATCAACCGATTGACGATCAAGAACCAATCGGGTTTGACTTCCTAGATGAAGATGTCATGTATCTAAAAATGAAAGATTGCGATGAACCGTTACCCAGTGAAGGGTTAGAACCAGGTTCCCAATGGGGACTTATCTTTGATGGAGCAGTTAATCCTTATGGAAACGGAATTGGGGCAATCATCGTTACCCCTCAGGGTACCCACATTCCTTTCACTGCCAGACTTACGTTCAAATGTATAAACAACGAGGCCGAATACGAAGCTTGTATTATGGGTCTCGAAGAAGCGATTGATTTAAGGATTAAAAACTTGGACGTATACGGCGATTCAGCCTTGGTTATCAATCAGATAAAAGGAGATTGGAACATATACCAATCAAGACTGATTCCTTACAAAGATTATGCAAGAAGGTTGTTACCTTTCTTCAACAGAATCGAGTTTCATCACATCCCTCGTGATGAGAATCACATGGCTGATGCATTAGCCACTCTCTCTTCCATGATTAGTGTAGGTCAATGGAACGACTTACCTAAGATCGACATCATGCGCCTTGAAAGGCCCGCTTACATCTTCACAATTGAAGCAGTCATAGACGACAAACCTTGGTATCTCGATATCAAATGCTTCCTTCAGAAACAAGAGTACCCACCTGGGGCACTAAGGAAGGACAGAAAAACCCTCAGAAGACTAGCAAGCAGCTTCTTCCTGAGCGGTGATACCCTATATAAGAGGAATTTTGACATGGTCTTGCTTCGATGCGTCCACAGACCAGAAGCAGACATGATGATGAAAGAAATTCACGAAGGGTCCTTTGGCACTCATGCTAACGGACACACAATGCCGAGAAAAATTCTAAGAGCAGGGTACTATTGGTTGACCATGGAATCCGACTGCTACAAGTACATGAGGAGGTGTCACAAGTGTCAGATATACTCCGACAAAATTCATGTACCGCCATCACATCTCAAAGTTCTTTCTTCCCCGTGGCCTTTTTCCATATGGGGAATCGACATGATTGGCTTGATCGAACCTAAGGCTTCAAACAGACATCGGTTCATTCTAGTAGCCATTGACTATTTCACCAAGTGGGTCGAAGCAGCGTCGTACGCTAATGTAACCCGACAAGTGGTGGTCCGATTTATCAAAAACAATATCATCTGCCTTTATGGTGTTCCAAGCCAGATCATTACTGATAATGGATCTAACTTGAACAACAAGATGATGAAGGAGTTGTGCGTTGAGTTCAAGATCGAACACCATAACTCATCTCCCTACCGACCCAAGATGAACGGAGCAGTAGAAGCGACTAACAAGAACATCAAGAGGATCATTCAAAAGATGGTTGTAACCTATAAAGATTGGCACGAGATGCTACCCTTTGCTCTTCACGGTTATCGAATATCTGTCCGCACTTCAACAGGGGCAACCCCTTTCTCTCTAGTATATGGCATGGAGGCAGTTCTCCCCATAGAAGTAGAGATCCCATCAATCCGGGTATTGATGGAAGCTAAGCTTTCAGAAGCTAAATGGTGTCAAAGTCGACACGATGAATTAAACCTGATCGAAGAGAAGCGAATCACGGCACTATGCCACGGTCAGTTGTATCAGCAGAGAATGAAGAAGGCGTTTGACAAAAAGGTCCGACCTCGCGTCTTCAGAAAAGGAGACCTCGTGCTCAAGAAGATGCAATCGTTTCTCACTGATTCTCGGGGCAAATGGACCCCAAATTATGATGGCCCCTATGTGGTCACGAAAGCTTTCTCAGGCGGTGCCTTGAGACTTGCAACCATGGACAGAGAGGAATTTTCCTACCCTACGAATGTTGATGTAGTCGAGAAATACTTCGCCTAAACTAAACTAAAAAAAAATGTCTCGGTGGATTGAAAACCCGAAAGGGCGGTCCAGGGAAAAGTTAGAGACATGATCAATAATCATCCCGGTGGATTGGAAACATCAAAGTACAATCCAGGCAAAAATTAGGGACAATGGCAAGTAACTATGTTCAACAGAGGCAAGTCCCTCAGCACAGTTACATCATCCATCGGAGGAAAACTTCAGTCAGGGCCATCTTCGACAGAAGCTCAGGATGTCCCGAATTCAAAGTTGGTAGAAGGATAGTGGTCGTTATGTTTCAACGTAGCCCTTTTTCCCTGTAAATTACCATTTTCAAGCTTTGTATATACTCTTTGGAATCACGCGTTTGGCTGATCTCCATCTTATCAATAAAATTTGAGCCCTTGTGCTTTTGTTTGTAATTCTTATTTGTTTTAGCTTTACAGAACGACATTTTAATATGATTAACGATTCTTGAAATAAAACAAAAAATGAATTTACTTGTTAAAACTTTTTCTGCTTTTAAATTAAAGATGGCAATTGCTTTTGACTGTTGAACATCGAAAGAACGTCGATTGTGTCTCCAAAGACGTTTGAATTTCAAAGTGCAGAATCAAAGTACTCCTTCTAGGCCAGTACGCCTGAACGAAGGATCAATTGTATGAGATGCGGCTTTACCATTTGATACCCTCGGCCGAGTTCTTATCTCCTAAGCCCGATCAACAGTATTCCCCGCAGGGATTATCTCTCCTAAGCAAGACAGAATTGCTATCTTGAACCAAGTGATACCTTTCATCTCCAGCAGTGGCCGAGTATCTAGTCGTGTTCATCCGTCAGTCTGTGTGTTGTGTCAAGTCTTTGTCAGCATATACATACATACATCATGCATTTGATTTGCATTCATATTCATATTGCATCACTATCACTCTAGTCGGTCTTGTCCCCTTGATAACAGTCTTCTCAATCGAGTTGTCAGTTCTTGCCTCGTCGGGAAACGCGGCGTTTGAACAATCTCGCCTCCAGTGTATCTCTGGATTAGAGTCGGCACTCGACCACTTTGATAACTTGAACCTCTGAAAAGCCAGAGAAGCTTTCTACAAATGTCACTCTTCGCTATTGAAGATGATATCCTTGCTTTCCCGGATTAAGGAAAATCCCCAGAGAAAGCCTCCTAAGCAGAGATTTGGCATTACAGCTGCCTTTCTCCGAAAGACCGCTGATGAAAAGGTCATCGGCACCTCAAATTGGATCCCATCATATGGCATTTCTCCGGGAAGATCCCGAGAAAAGTATGATGTAAGACCCCAAACAGAAGCAGTCTCTCAAGAGACTCGCTTTCCCCAGTAGAATCGACAAATGGCGTCACCAACAGAGAAGTTTGTGCACCTCTACAGCACTGACGAATGGGTTCCCCAGCAAGTCTGACATCAAAAATTTTTCCACTCAAATGGCATCTCCCCAGGAAAATCCGGCGAGAAGTTTGAAGAAAACCACTACAAATAGCGTCCCTTATCAATAAAGTTTATTGACAAAAGAAACTTAGACCAGGTCCTTGGTAGGAAACCAGGATCGAGGGGAAGTTTATATCAGAAACTGAGACCAGGTCCTTGGTAGGAATCCAGGATCGAGGGGAAGTTTATTTGAGAAACTGAGACCAGTTCCTTGGCTGAAGACCAGGATCGAGGGGAAGTTTTTACCTTTTCTAAGCATCATTTCTTAGCAAAAGAAGATGAATGGTAAGCTACCATTCATAACCACGATCAAAATTTCGAGTATTCCGATATTTAATCCTCTTGCACCCCGAATGCCCAAATACCTTCGTCATTCACACCTTCGGGTCCAAGAAGATTAAATAGGGGCATCTGTCATACCCCAAATTTTGACCACTAAGATTTCCCATCATTGTGCAAATCATCATCATAATATGGATGAACCATCATGCCTCATCAAATGCCTCAAGGGTTGTTGAGCATTCACTACAATCAAAATTAGGGTTTTAAGCCCTCTCAGAGCCTTACACAAAGGATCAATCAAGGAATGACTTGATCTTCAACTTGTCTAGCCTCTAAAATATCCACAATGGATCAAAAGGACTCCCACTTCAAGGATTAAAGCACAAGGCTGCTCCCTTCTGTAACACCCTTATAATCCCCGCATAAAAACATACAATAAATCAGAGTAAATAATCATGCTATTCATTTAAGGGTGTCACACATAATCATAAAACATCATAAAACACCTGTCATGCTCATTAACACTTTAGTAATTTCATGTTTTTCAAAACTTCTCTTAGCATGTAGCAGCGGATTCTAATCAATCATAATTGACATAAAAAGAGTTTCATACTCATCACATCAATAAACGATACTTAGGCATAAGAGCCAACTTCATACAGATCAAGTAAGCATAAAAGTATAAGTAGAGTACATAGTGTAACTCTAAAACATAAACCCAACGATCCCAGTGTTACATGATCAGAGCACGACTCGACCCAACATAAATAAAGACGCTAAACAGCTGCATCAGCGGCTACCTCGCGCTACGAGCAAGTCTACTCCTCGGCACCTGAGCGATGTCGTATAAAACATCATTTCAACAGAAGGGTGAGAATTCACATCAATATTGAAATTATAAGATAATGATTATTGTAAAACATATAAACACAAGTAATAAATAATCTCACACTTCAATATTCATCAACAAGTATCACTCAAGTATCCACATAATTCATATCAAATTCCAATACTCAACAAGTCACAATCACACACATACTTCCATATAACAATCATATATGCCATGCGACTCGATGCAAACTCAATGCAACTCATGCCATGTGGTACCAACACTTGTTATTTTTTTTCGGTTTTTACATTAAACCGGGTCCGTTCTCTAGACCAATAACACACAAAGTTCGTTCTCTAAGCTTTCAAACCCCTCTCTAGGTTTGGGACAAGTCACTAGCTCCCACGGAACTAACAAGCATTGCCTCTTGACACAAATGATGCGTATGCACTCAACCATCATATGCAATTAAGACCGTTCTCTAATCTTAATATCATGCATATCTCAAATAATTCATCACATTTGAATTATCACACAATTGCACACACAACACAATTTCATTTCATAATTAAAGTATTCATACTTTAAACGTCATCGCCAAATTCAACAAATAATACATAAGAATCGACTCACAAACACAAATCACCGATTAAATATAGACTAATTAACCAATCATTAACAATTGAATCCATTATTCAATAAAATTCCACTATTCAAATAATAGTAAAGATTTGAATAAGTAATCTACATTTAAATAAATAATCTATATTTGATAAGTAGCTAGTATTTACTTAAATTAATATTTAAATAAATAGGCCAGATTTAATAAATAATCGATAATTTACTAATTAATAATTAAACAGTTAATCACTAATTAAATTAGTATTTAATAAAATACTAATATGCATTATATATGCCACTTTATTTCCATAGATCAAAGGCTACATGATATATATCTGTCTTACATTCCCTGCTCTTCATAATGAGGAAAAAGGGAACCATGTGATCTAACCATCACCCATATAATTCAAGGATGCCACTCATATTACTATTATATTATGGCTACATCAACGAAGCAAGATTAGATACTAGCAGTATAAGTCCTGCGCACCAATTTGGGAAAGTGGACTTCACACTCTTTTAATTCTAATAAGTGGAAAAGTAGTTCATAAATTAATCTCTGCGCTACAGCCACTAACCATATTTACATTTACATAGTTGGTCAAACGGAAGGAATTACAATTAATAGTGGTTATTATTGGCACCATAAGGAAACAAGGTCAGATTTGGTTCAGAGGAAATAAGCTATGGAATCCTATACTACAGGACAAAAAGGAGAGAAAGAAAATAGTCCAATTAATATACTCCTACTTAATCCATGCGCAAGAACTCAGTTATATAAATTACTTCCATTCATTCCTGGCTATTGGCCACCTCAAATTTAATCACTTATACATTTTATATATAACTAAAAACAGTACTGGGATCAAATAACTAATAATTGTAACACAGTTTTCAACATCAACATTTATCACATATCACTCTCTATTTCTTTCTCTCTCAGGGTGTTGCGATACATGATGTGAAACAAGGGGAAAACCACAATTCCTATTATTTGTGTATCGCCACAGTATCATATGAACATAACTATTCCAGATTTTCCAACTTCAATGGATACCCCAAATATTAAATGAGTCTCTAAACTATTACCAAAACCAATTCTAAACATAGCAAAATTAATATATTTCAGAAAATTAATATTAACCTAATTAATTTCAATTTTATAGAAAATTTTTAGGGATTCCAATCTAACACTATTTATACCCAATAATCAACACCCAAATAACTCCAATATTGAGTAAAAACCCACCCTTACCTTGGATTTCTTGATGAATTTGTTCTTGCTTTCTTTGAGTTTTTCTCCTCTTCCACTCTTCCTCTTTTCTCTTCTCCTCTTCTACACTTTCTCTTCTTTTTAATTTTTCTGGTTTTCACTCTTACTATCTCTTTCTTTTAAACCCTACTATTCACAACCAAATGGGCCTAACTCACTTATCATACTTAATATCAACACCTCCCCTTAAGCCCGACAATTTCTAGCAACTACAAAATCATATTAAATAGAATAAATTAAATAGTTCACTAAATACCAATAATCCAATTAAATAATTAATTAGATAAATTTAACAATTCAATTTATTTTCAAATAATAAATTAAATCACACATTGCAATTTAATCAATTAAATCAATTAATTCACATAAATTCACTAAATCAAGTAATTCATTTAAATCCAATAATTCAAATAAATTAGATAAATCACATAAATCAATATTTCATAAAATCACTCAATAATTAATTACTAAAATTGGGGTGTTACAACTCTCCCCCACTTAAAAGATTTTCGCCCTCGAAAATTACCTCAAACGAACAACTCAGGAATAGAAAACGGTTGCATCAAACCCGACGGTTTCTGATGTTCGATCTTCGACTTCTGACAAATCAAATAAGAATACACAAACTCGGCAATATCCTTCTTCATAGAAGCCACCAAATTACTTTCCTCAAATCTTGATACATCTTGGTAGCACCGGGATGAATACTCAATCCACTACGATGCCCTTCCTCAAGAATACTCCTCTTCAGCTCAACAATATCCGGAACACAAACTCTATCTCGACATCTCATGATACCGTTTTCATCAATCCGAAATCACCACCTTGACCTTGATTGATCAAAGTCAACCGATCAACTAAACCCAAATCAGATTTCTGACCTTCTCGAATCTCATCAAGAATGCCACTAGTAAGTTTCAACATATCAAGCTTAACTCCATAAGAAGTCTCTTCACAAACCAAACTCATATCTCGAAATTGCTCAATCATTTCCAACTCTTTTACCATCATCATCGACATATGCAAAGATTTCCTACTCAATGCATCAGCTACCACGTTTGCTTTACCCGGATGGTAATTCAAACCAAAATCATAATCTTTCTAAAGTTCCAACCATCTCCTTTGCCTCGCATTCGATTCCTTCTGGTCAAAGAGATACTTCAAACTCTTATGATCACTATACACCTCAAATCTCGTACCAAACAGGTAATGCCTCCAAAGTTTCAACACAAACACAACAGCGGCCAACTCTAAGTCATGCGTCGGATAAATCCTCTCATGCACCTTAAGTTTCCTTGAAGCATAAGCTACAACTTGTCGATTTTGCATCAACACACCTCCTAAACCCATCAAAGAAGCATCCCAATACACAACGAATGATTCTGACGGATTCGGTAAAATCAAAACAGGACCTGTAGTTAATCTTCTCTTAAGTTCTTGAAAACTTTCCTCACACTTTGCATCCCAAGCAAAAGCTTGATCTTTCCTAGTCAACTGCGTCAACGACAAAGATAACTTGGAAAACCCTTCCAATGAATTTCCGATAATAACCTGCCAAACCAAAAAAACTTCTAATCTCCAAAACTGATTTCGGAGCTTCCCATTGCGACACCGCTTCAACCTTCGATGGATCAACTGCAATACCTCTACTCAAAATCACATGGCAAAGAAAACTCACTTCCTTCAACCAAAACTCACACTTAGAAAGTTAAGGATACAACTGCTTCTCTTTCAACACGGATAACACAATCTTCAGGTGCTCAGCATGTTCTTCTTCACTCTTTGAATAAATCAAAATATCATCAATGAACACAACCACAAACTTATCCAAATAAGGATGAAAAATCCTATTCATGTACTTCATAAATACACCTGGTGCATTAGTCACACCAAATGGCATCACAGAATACTCATAATGTCCATACCTCTTTCTAAAAGCAGTCTTCTGAATATCTTCAGCCTTCACACGAATCTGATGATACCCAGATCTCAAATCTATTTTACTGAACACACTTGCACCAACCAACTGATCCATCAAATCATCAATCCTTGGAAGTGGATACTTATTCTTGATAGTCACCTTGTTCAATTGTCTATAGTCCACACAAAGTCTCATAGAACCTTCTTTCTTCTTAACCAACAACACTGGTGCACCCCACGGTGACACACTCAGACGAATAAATCTCTTTTCAAGCAAATCTTCAAGTTGACTCTTCAACTCTTTCAACTCAGATGCGGACATACGATATGGAGCCATCGAAACCTGACTAGTTCCAGGAAGTAAGTCGATCGAAAACTCCACCTCACGTTTCGGCAGAAAATCACAAACAATCGGCAAAGCACCAACTGCTCCACTTTCACCAATACTCAAAGTTTCCATCAACATAAACAACTTGGCACCATCTTGCACCGACTCATTCACTTGCTTAGCAGACATAAACATGTCTCCTTCATCCTCAAGCTCAAGAAAATAACCGTCTTATCAAAACAATTTGTAGCACTTCGCTTAACTCCAAATAATTCATTGCACACACCATCTAAGCTTGCAAGATACGTCTATTCCATCCAACACGATACCGTCTACTATCAACAAGAGATTAAGGGTGATCAGTTCCTCAATTTGTCAATAGACAGCCAACAATCATGATGGGGCATAAACCATCTTTACCAAAATATAATAGCGTTCCTTGCAATCAACAGCACACCAAACCAACATTCCACAACTAAAATATCTCAGAGAAGCAAAAGCTTCTCCCCCACTGGTTTCAATCTCACTCCTACAGATAAAGGTTAGAAAGACAACGAGTACCGACAGTATTTTCACACACATGTCGCATACTAGGGAGCAACAACATTAGACAACCTGGCCGGATGGACCGACCTGCTCTGATACCACTAATGTAACACCCTTATAATCCCCGCATAAAAACATACAATAAATCAGAGTAAATAATCATGCTATTCATTTAAGGGTGTCACACATAATCATAAAACATCATAAAACACCTGTCATGCTCATTAACACTTTAGTAATTTCATGTTTTTCAAAACTTCTCTTAGCATGTAGCAGCGGATTCTAATCAATCATAATTGACATAAAAAGAGTTTCATACTCATCACATCAATAAACGATACTTAGGCATAAGAGCCAACTTCATACAGATCAAGTAAGCATAAAAGTATAAGTAGAGTACATAGTGTAACTCTAAAACATAAACCCAACGATCCCAGTGTTACATGATCAGAGCACGACTCGACCCAACATAAATAAAGACGCTAAACAGCTGCATCAGCGGCTACCTCGCGCTACGAGCAAGTCTACTCCTCGGCACCTGAGCGATGTCGTATAAAACATCATTCCAACAGAAGGGTGAGAATTCACATCAATATTGAAATTATAAGATAATGATTATTGTAAAACATATAAACACAAGTAATAAATAATCTCACACTTCAATATTCATCAACAAGTATCACTCAAGTATCCACATAATTCATATCAAATTCCAATACTCAACAAGTCACAATCACACACATACTTCCATATAACAATCATATATGCCATACGACTCGATGCAAACTCAATGCAACTCATGCCATGTGGTACCAACACTTGTTATTTTTTTTCGGTTTTTACATTAAACCGGGTCCGTTCTCTAGACCAATAACACACAAAGTCCGTTCTCTAAGCTTTCAAACCCCTCTCTAGGTTTGTGACAAGTCACTAGCTCCCACGGAACTAACAAGCATTGCCTCTTGACACAAATGATGCGTATGCACTCAACCATCATATGCAATTAAGACCGTTCTCTAATCTTAATATCATGCATATCTCAAATAATTCATCACATTTGAATTATCACACAATTGCACACACAACACAATTTCATTTCATAATTAAAGTATTCATACTTTAAACGTCATCGCCAAATTCAACAAATAATACATAAGAATCGACTCACAAACACAAATCACCGATTAAATATAGACTAATTAACCAATCATTAACAATTGAATCCATTATTCAATAAAATTCCACTATTCAAATAATAGTAAAGATTTGAATAAGTAATCTACATTTAAATAAATAATCTATATTTGATAAGTAGCTAGTATTTACTTAAATTAATATTTAAATAAATAGGCCAGATTTAATAAATAATCGATAATTTACTAATTAATAATTAAACAGTTAATCACTAATTAAATTAGTATTTAATAAAATACTAATATGCATTATATATGCCACTTTATTTCCATAGATCAAAGGCTACATGATATATATCTGTCTTACATTCCCTGCTCTTCATAATGAGGAAAAAGGGAACCATGTGATCTAACCATCACCCATATAATTCAAGGATGCCACTCATATTACTATTATATTATGGCTACATCAACGAAGCAAGATTAGATACTAGCAGTATAAGTCCTGCGCACCAATTTGGGAAAGTGGACTTCACACTCTTTTAATTCTAATAAGTGGAAAAGTAGTTCATAAATTAATCTCTGCGCTACAGCCACTAACCATATTTACATTTACATAGTTGGTCAAACGGAAGGAATTACAATTAATAGTGGTTATTATTGGCACCATAAGGAAACAAGGTCAGATTTGGTTCAGAGGAAATAAGCTATGGAATCCTATACTACAGGACAAAAAGGAGAGAAAGAAAATAGTCCAATTAATATACTCCTACTTAATCCATGCGCAAGAACTCAGTTATATAAATTACTTCCATTCATTCCTGGCTATTGGCCACCTCAAATTTAATCACTTATACATTTTATATATAACTAAAAACAGTACTGGGATCAAATAACTAATAATTGTAACACAGTTTTCAACATCAACATTTATCACATATCACTCTCTATTTCTTTCTCTCTCAGGGTGTTGCGATACATGATGTGAAACAAGGGGAAAACCACAATTCCTATTATTTGTGTATCGCCACAGTATCATATGAACATAACTATTCCAGATTTTCCAACTTCAATGGATACCCCAAATATTAAATGAGTCTCTAAACTATTACCAAAACCAATTCTAAACATAGCAAAATTAATATATTTCAGAAAATTAATATTAACCTAATTAATTTCAATTTTATAGAAAATTTTTAGGGATTCCAATCTAACACTATTTATACCCAATAATCAACACCCAAATAACTCCAATATTGAGTAAAAACCCACCCTTACCTTGGATTTCTTGATGAATTTGTTCTTGCTTTCTTTGAGTTTTTCTCCTCTTCCACTCTTCCTCTTTTCTCTTCTCCTCTTCTACACTTTCTCTTCTTTTTAATTTTTCTGGTTTTCACTCTTACTATCTCTTTCTTTTAAACCCTACTATTCACAACCAAATGGGCCTAACTCACTTATCATACTTAATATCAACACCTCCCCTTAAGCCCGACAATTTCTAGCAACTACAAAATCATATTAAATAGAATAAATTAAATAGTTCACTAAATACCAATAATCCAATTAAATAATTAATTAGATAAATTTAACAATTCAATTTATTTTCAAATAATAAATTAAATCACACATTGCAATTTAATCAATTAAATCAATTAATTCACATAAATTCACTAAATCAAGTAATTCATTTAAATCCAATAATTCAAATAAATTAGATAAATCACATAAATCAATATTTCATAAAATCACTCAATAATTAATATAAATAATTAATTACTAAAATTGGGGTGTTACACCTTCTAGGTGGATCAAGTCTCAAGATCGACAGTGTCACCAAATTAGGGTTTTGGTCGACCAGGGCCTCCAGATGGAAATTTTTCATCTGGGAACAAGCCAATGATCCAAAACATAACCTAATATACTCCATGGAACCTCATGGACCCAATCATCAAGTCAATTTGACCTCAGGGGATGCATACATAAAAAATCAGGAATTAGGGTTTCTTGACCTAATTCACCCCTAAGTCGACTTTTGGGACAAATCATGAACCAAGACCTCAAGACATGATTTGAGGGTCTCTAATATGCCATATTGATCCATTTGGAACAATGATTTAATCCAAGAAGCTTAAGCAACAAGTCTCAATTTCATCTGCACCATAATTAGGGTTTCGCGAGGAAAGTCAACTGTAACTTTGACTTTTGACCAGGACATGCTCCCAAACCCTAAGACATGATTCAATATACCCTATGACACCCATGGAACATGTCCATCAAGTTTGATTTAGGTCAAGGACATGATTTCCTGAAGAATTGCACAGTTTGGAATTCATCTGATAAAAAGTCAACTGTGCACAAAAGTCAACTTTGACTTTTTGAGATTTATCACCAAAATGGATTTTTAACCCTAAAATGATGTTAATGTATGATTTGAATCATCATTCATCAAGAAAAATCAAAGAAAGTGGGATAACTTGTAAAAGGGGTAACTCCTAAACCACAAGGCCATTGTTCCCCATTCAATGGAAAAAGTGACACTAATGTGCCAACTTTGGAGGACCATAACTCCTAAACCACAAGGCCATTGTTCCCCATTCAAAGCTTGATTTGTAGATCACATTGCCCTTTACAAAAGCTTCATACTGACCTATGTCCAAATTCCTCATGGATTTTGAGTTATGGAGTGATCAAAATCAAGAAAAGTCACTTTGCTCCAACACTTAGTGAAAATTTCACAAAGTCAGAATCTACCTTTACTTTTTTCCAAATGTAGGGGGATTTTTCACTTGGATTCAAAAGAGATCAAAACCAAACATGTTCAAACAGTTGTTGTATCATGTAAGGGCTTTCCAAAATGGCCAAGAACAATACCAAATTCAATTTGAGCTATGAGATATGACATTGGCAAGATGCCTTGCTGAAATCTGCCAAGGCAAGGCAGATTTTTGCACTTTTGGTCGATTTGCCAAAATCAGCCAAATCCAAATGCTCCTATCCACTTGGACACCTCTGAGGATTGAATCTAAAGGGGACAATCACTGAGCCAAGCCTCCAAAGTCTTTTGAACAAGAAATAGCATGTTGAACCTAGAATTGCCAAAATAGAGACAATACTCCAATTTTGGATTAGAGCATTCAATGGAAGCATCAAGGTGGCATGAACTGAGCTCTTAGCAACTGAATTCAGTCAAGACTTATCCAAGACCAAGGGGACCAGCAGCCTGTGCCCTAACCTCTAGTCAATGGCTAGAGGAGACTTGGATTTTCATTTGCCAACATTGGCCAAACCTACTCAGCAGTTGCCATTCACTATTACTTGCAAAACAAACTTGCTCTACTATAAATAGAGCTCAATTGTGATCAGTTTAAGTACACCAAAGGCCTACAACACTTGCCTTTCTCAAAAACCACTTCTCACTCTCAAAAATGTCTTTCTTAGCAAGTCACTATCGGGTTTTTCATTAGAGAGCAATTCCACTCAAACCAATCACACACACACCTCACATACATCATATAGAAGTGATCCAAACACTCACATAACATATGGAACACCAAAATCACAAAATCACCAGCCAGTTGCTCAAGTTCTTGACAAATTTGCAGTTGGGGTACCATCTCAAGTTCCAAATCATTTCAATCCATTCCAAGCATTCATACACACTCCATAGCACCTAGGGAAGCTATCCAGATCATTGGAACCTAGTTATAACACCTCCAACACAAAACACGATCACCAGCAGCAAGAGGTAAGCATGAGCCCTTCTAACTCTATGATCCACGCAATTTTTCTGAACCTTCATGCAGAAATTAGGGTTCTTGAGGTTTCTCTTTGATTTCTTATTCCATGTTAAAAATAAATGAAATTAAAGACCATAGACATGATCGTGAGGTTAAAACGAGTTGATTGATATGTAGATTGCATGATATAATCAAGTATTCAGTGAGATTGGATAGAAAATGCAAATCTGGGAAACTCAGAACACGCGCGTGTTCTTGCGTTTGTTCTTGGCGCCATTTTCAAATATTTGAATATTTGAATTTTGTGATTTTATTTAATTGATTCAAAAATTAATTTCTCTCTGAGTTTTAATGATTTTGAGTTGATTCTTTTTTTGATAATTCACAAAAATGTTAAAATATTTTATTTTATCAAAAAATCCCAAAAATATTATTTATTTCATATAATTGATATTTTTGCAAAGAATTAATGTTTTATTTGTTTTTGCCATTTAAAATGTTTTTTCCCTCTTGATTTTGTAACTTTTAATGCCTTCTAATTATTTTGTAGGTCAATACTTAATTTTTGTAGCATTAATCCAAGATCATAATTTGGTTTCCATATGTTAAACAATTTTGATCATTTTAATTGAATTTTTATTCAATTAAAACACATTTTGAAAACAAATTAGGGTTTTTGGATTAATTCAACCCTCATAAATCATATTCAAAACTTTTGGGCCTCTAATAGAGTGTAAGACCCAACCATTTGTAAATACAACCTATTTTGGGCCCCACTTATGGTATAAGTCCCGTTGTATTTCAAAAAGTTCGACGCGATCATCATCCGTTGAAAAACAAACCTTGGGCCTACCCTCGAGTAGTAAGACCCATTTCTTTTCTTTAAAACTCTTTGGGCCTCTATTAGAGTGTAAGATCCAACCCACTTGTACAGAAATATTTTGGGCCTCACTTATTGTATAAGTCCCTCTGTACATTTTTAAATTCGGCACGATCGTCGCCAGTTTAAAGATAAACAATTGGGCCTCTCCTTGAGCTATAAGCCCCATTAAAAACTTTTGGGCCTCTAATAGAGTGTAAGACCCAATCCCCTTTTTAACCAAATCAACTTTGGGCCTCACTCATTGTATAAGTCCCTCTGCGTTAAAAGAAAACCTCGGCGCGATCGCCATTTTAAACGGAAAAATCATTTGGGCCTACACTCGTGTTATAAGCCCCACTCTTTTTCTTTAAAACTTTTTGGGCCTCTTGAGAGAGTGTAAGACCCAAATCCCTTTGTACAGAAAACAGTTTTTGGGCCTCAGTCACTTGTATAAGTCCCTCTGTACAAATTCAAACAGTGCGCTCACTGATAAAACCCTGGGCCTCTCCTTGAGCTGTAAGCCCCAAATCTTTCTTTTTCAAAGCACTTTCTCCTTTGATTTTGAATATACTGTTGTTTTCAATCTTTCTTTGTTGAACAACTAACCAAACAGCATGGAAGCTCTACAACCGAGTAAGTGTTTATACGCTTTCATTTACCGCTTTCGTATACATATAACTGTATTGTGGGGCTGTTTCGCTGTAAGTCTTCTTTCATAAACTCATATCAACTGTGTAATAATAGTATAGATATTTAGAGTTTCCCCGACAACTACGTCTAGCATTAAGCCCGTTGATCACTCTTAAATAGTCAAAACTAGATCCCCATAGGATTACCAGACACAATCTTCCCTCCTATTGGGGTTAAACAATATGGAGATATGAAAGGCAACATTCTCTGTGAACCCTTTCATAGACTGTCACTCGTAGAAGTTGTCAAAGAAACTCTACTCCCCAGAGATGATCTCTTCTTCGTGAATTGCATATCTTGAGTTTCTTCCAAATTCTCGGACTTTCCTGGCTTGATCTATTCCTCGCGAATGGCCTGTCTTGAATTTCTCGGGGTTTGGGGACCCACAGGCTTCTTAAAAGCACTTGGCAAGAAACTCTATTCCCCAGAGATGATCTTTTCTCCGTGAATGGTATCTCTTGAGTTTCTTCCAAATTCTCAAACTTTCCTGGCTTGATCTATTCTTTGCGAATAACCTGTCTTGAACTTCTCGGGGTTTGGGGACCCATCGGCTTCTTAAAAGCATCGACCTCCTCTTGGGCATTGTTCAAGGACCCGCAGGCTTCCTAAAAGCAACCCCGCCTCCTCTTGGGCTTAGTACAAGGACCCGTCGGCTTCTTAGAAGTATTCACAGCCTCCTCTTAGGCTTCGTATAATGATCTCTTCCTCCAGGAATGATAGCCTCCTCTTGGGCTTCATACAAGGACTTGTCGGCTTCTTAAAAGCTTCCAGCCTCCTCTTGGGCTTCGTACAAATTGTCCCGACGACCTCCTAGAGGTATAGGAACAGAACTTAGTCATCTGCATAGAACAGTCCTTTCCAAGAGTTTACTACTATTTCTCAAAGCATAGTACAAAAGATGAAACTCTAGACACGGACAGTCTAACATCCTTGAGTCTTAAAGACATTCTCAAGTGACCCCTTCAAAAATAGGAAGGAACCCCGTGGACTCGGACAGTCTCAATACCCTTCGGATTTTTAACTTCCTCAAAGACAAGGAAATATCCCTGATCCTCGAATCAAATCCTTGAGAGTACAACATTGCTCATATAAGAACTGATTTTCCCTTTAAATCAGCATACTGGACCTGTCACTCAACTAAAACAGCGCCATAGCCTCCTCTTGGGCTTTTTGCAATGATTCTCCCCAGCGGAGCTAACAATTTTAGCCTCCATCTCGGGCTTCATACGAGATACAAAAGACTCCTTCGTTGAGTCAAACAACGTTTAGCCTCTCTCTCGGGCTTTGTACGAGACACATAAGAGACTCCCTCTTTGAGTCAATCACCTTTCGCCTCCATCTCAGGCTTTGTACGAGATACAAAAACTCTCTTGTTGAGTCAAATAGCCTCCATCTCGGGCTTTATACGAGATACCAAAAGATTCCCTCGTTGAGTCAAAACCTTTTAGCCTCTCTCTCGGGCTTTGTACGAGACACATATTAGCCTCCTCTTAGGCTTTGTATAAGAAAACCACTGGTTGATCCAATCAACCTTTTAGCATCAAAGTTGTGCTTCATTCACAGTACACAAACATCAACAACTCCTTCCCCGCCATCTAATTGCTGTAAGCGGCAAGCCTCTCGATCATCTACATCCATGCCACTGTCCCTCTTTTAGCATGAGAAATTCCTAAGGAAAGATAGCATTGCTCTACACTGAGTTAAAGTCTTCTCCTTTAGGTTGGAAATCCCCTATAAAGGAAATTATGGCATTGTCGGATTCACATATCCCGGTTAAAGTAATTCTTCCTTATAAACGGTTGTGACAAACAAACCCCTCTTTAGAGATGACAAATTCTCTCTAAAGTTGAGACCTTTCAGCTTCACATCTTGGGCTTTGAACAATATACAAACTACCTTTTACTTTACGTCTTGGGCTTTGAACAAGACACCAAAATAACCATTTCCTCCCATAGAATAGGAGGAACTACGAGCGCTCTGATTTCCCTGTTTCGGTAAACAGGAATACGTAGGCATAAGATTGAAAGAAAAATCTTAGCGAGCACACTAAACAAAAACCCAAAATCCCATACTTTCATATACATCCGTCCTAACATCTCAACTGATAGCCTAAAACACCCCTTTTCAAAAAAATAACCAAGGAGAGACCCCGAATCTTTGTAGCATCTGTAAACCAACAGTTTTGACTGTTTAACCTTAATATGCAAGCAGGGTTAGTTGGAGACATCTATTTCCCTTCCTTCATCAGCTTTAATAGGATAAAAAAATAAATCGAACTGTAGTACTAGAGCGATCGTGCTTCACAACCACATCCAAAAATCACTCGCTACAGCAAGAACCACCGATCTTAGTACCGGCGATTCCTGGTAGGCCTTTAATCATGTATCTCACTGTTCTCAATGAATCAATGGGGTGTGTATTAGGTCAACATGACGAAACTGGCAGAAAATAACATGCAATTTACTATCTGAGCAAGAAGTTCACTGATTATGAGACCAGATACTCACTCTTGGAGAAAACTTGTGGTGCTCTGGTTTGGGCAGCTCGACGCCTAAGATAATATTTGATTTGCCATACTACTTTGTTGATATCCAAAATGGATTCGATAAAGTACATATTTGAAAAGCATGTTATCTCTCGAAGGATTGCTCGGTGGCAGATGTTGTTGAGTGAGTATGATATCCAACATGTTACCCAGAAAACAATAAAAGGGAGCGTCTTGTCTGACTACCTTGCTCATCAACCTGTAGAGGGTTATCAACAAATGAAGTTTGACTTTCCCGATGAGGATGTCCTATTTACCAGAGACTATGAGACTCCAGACCCTGACATAGGAACCGAACCAGGGGTACAATGGACGCTCGTGTTTGACGGTGCCTCCAATGCTAAAGGTCATGGAATTGGTGCTATCCTCATCTCTCCGACAGGTTTTCACCGTCCCTTCACCGCCAAATTATGCCTTGCATGCACCAACAATATGGCTGAATACGAAGCATGTATCTACGGTATTGAAGTGGCAATCGACATGAGAATCAATATTCTTAAGGTCTATGGAGATTCTGCTTTGGTTATCAGCCAAGTCAGAGGGAATTTCGAAACTCGGGATTCCAAGCTGGTTCCGTACCAAAAACACATAGCGAAATTGATTCCCTACTTTGATGAGATCTCTTTTCATCATATCCCCAGAGAGGAAAATCAATTAGCTGATGCAGTTGCCACTTTAGCATCCATGTTCAAAGTCAAGTGGAAGAATAAAGCTCCTTCTATCCGCATTGATCATTTGAACGAACCAGCACACTGTTTAGCAATCGAGGATGAGTCTAATGACAAGACTTGGTTCTACGACATCAAGAGATATCTAGAAAAACAGGAATATCCTGAGGGTATCACTATCACTGACAAGAAAGCTCTTAGGTGGCTCTGCGCCAAATTTTTCTTAAGTGGTGGTGTACTGTACAAGAGGAATTATGATTCTGTGTTGCTCAGATGCGTGGATAGACACGAAGCAAACAAGATCATAAGGTCCATACATGAGGGTTGCGAGGGTATACATGCTAAAGGTCCTGCCATGGCAAAGAAGATCCTTCGAGCTGGGTATTATTGGATAATAATGGAGGTAGATTGTTACAACTTTGCCAAAAGATGTCACAAGTGCCAAGTCTACGGTGACAAGATCCATGTGCCTCCAACTCCATTGAATGTTTTGACTTCGCCTTGTCCATTCTCTATGTGGGGTATTGATATGATTAGAATGATCGAACCGAAGGTTTCCAACGGTCATCGATTCATTCTAGTTGCTATTGACTACTTCACCAAGTGGGTTGAAGCTGCTTCCTACGCAAACGTCACACGACAAGTGGTTTTCAGATTTATCAAGAAAGAGATAATCTGTCGTTATGGCATTCCTATCAGCATTATCACCGACAATGCAAGCAACCTAAACAACAAGATGATGAAGGAGTTGTGTCAAGAATTCAAGATCAAGCAACACAACTCTTCACCATATCGGCCTAAGATGAATGGTGTCGTTGAAGCAGCAAACAAAAACATCAAGAGGATTGTCCAGAAAATCGTCAAAACTTATAAGGATTGGCATGAAATGCTTCCCTTTGCACTACATGGCTACAGAACTTCAGTTCGTACTTCTACTGGGGCAACTCCGTATTTGCTTGTGTATGGTATGGAGGTTGTTCTGCCCATTGAAGTCGAGATCCCTTCGCTCAGAGTCATCATGGAAGCAGGTCTTGATGAAGCTGAATGGGTCCAATCCAGATATGACCAGCTGAATCTCATCGAAGAGAAGCGCCTTACTGCAGTTTGTCATGGCCAATTGTATCAGAGACGCCTAAAGCGAGCTTTTGACAAGAAAGTTCTCCCTCGAGCGTTCCAAGAAGGCGAACTCATGCTC
Organism: Lathyrus tuberosus; assembly: GCA_022829125.1. Classification (NCBI taxonomy): domain Eukaryota; kingdom Viridiplantae; phylum Streptophyta; class Magnoliopsida; order Fabales; family Fabaceae; genus Lathyrus; species Lathyrus tuberosus. Next base: position 686,440 of record JALAZF010000238.1, read on the forward strand.
AACAAATATTCACCTGTTCACTTGGATCCACGCGGCAAGTGGACTCCCAATTACGAAGGACCTTTTGTTGTTAAGAAGGCCTTCTCAGGCGGAGCCCTGATCCTCACCACCATGGATGGGGAGGAGTTGCCATCGCCCGTGAACTTCGATGCAGTCAAAAAATATTATGCTTGAAAAAATGGATAAAGAGCCCGCTAGATTGGCATCCGCAAGGACAATCTAGGCAAAAATGGGTGTCCCGATGGACAAAAAAAAAGAAATGTCCATGCAAAAGTTAGGGACAATGCAGAAAAAACAATAACAACCCGCTAAGTTGAAAACCCGAAAGGGCGACTTAGGCAAAAATGGGTATCCCAGTGGACGAAAAAATATATATAAAAATGTCCAGGAAAAAATTAGGGTAAAGGCATTTGACTGCAAACACTTGTGCCTCTCTTCATCATAGCTGGATTTCAAACGGTAACAGAGTAGTCAAATCATCGTCAGCTAGTGCAAGGCGTTGGAACCTAGACTTGCAGTGGATGGTAGCCAATGTTGTAATCAATGCAAAACATGATTTCCCTTTGCCATTTACATTTGTTTTTCAATTTTTATGGCAAACTTCTTCATCAAGGATTTTTGCATCCTTTACATATCTTATGTACATATTTCTCACATTCAATAAAGATGCATCATTCGATTTCTCAATCGTTTTCTTTTCAGTATTTTTTGTTTGCAAAATAAATGATTATTTGTGATCACATAATACTATAAAGCGTTGAGAATAATAAAAAGCTAAATCAATCGAGAAAGCATTATGCATTGCATATTTTACTGGTAATACCTACATGATAATCGGTCATATCCATCGGCAAGCCCAATGCCCGACCAACACTATGATGGTTCTTTGAAGATGCGGCCATTTCCCCAACAAAGCCATCATTTCCCACCAAGCGGCATTATGGTTCCTCGGAAAGGTTGTTCACTTTCCATTCCTCCGGTAGATCCATAATGTCCCTATTAAAGTTGTCATGATGTGCCCCGAGAAGAGACACGGTTGTCCTTTTTCCCAGCAAGGGTCATGCATCATTCCCAGCATGACGAAACTGTCACACACCAGCAGCGGTATGACTTGGTTTCTCATCTTCCCCAAGCAAGAAGATCCTCTGGACCTTGGTAATTCCCTGCAGCAGAGTCAGTGACAGCTTAGAAATTGGAGTTTTCTAGTTTCATTCCCTAGTTAGAGTCAGCCATGGTGATAAGATCGACCAGATTCTTGCATCCCCAGCAATGGAAATGGTGATGGTCTAGAAATTTGAGACTTCTCAGCTTCTTCCCCAGCGGAGTTTTCACCATTTAGGGGTTTTTCCCCAACAGAATCTGTCTTCATCTGTGGGTTCTCTCCCCAACCGATAATGTCGAGTTCGTTTTGCTATAATCTCTACCTAACCACCGCGCAATACCTCGACCTGCACCTTTGCATTGCATGATATCAAGCATCATGTACAACATATACATGGCATATACATCAAGCATACTCCCTTTCTTTTGGCCTGATTCATCTCCCAAGCAGATATTCAGCCAAACTTCAAACACTCTCAAAACTCTTCTTTTGTCGCCGTCGGCCAAATTTTTGAGATACTCTTTTATTTAATCCCCTTTTACCTTGAATCATCGAAAAGCTAGCGCAATTCGTACATTCAGGTCCAAGAGGATTAAATAGGGGCAGCTGTCGTAACCCGAAATTTGACCTCCCTTTTGCCTTTTATATGAGCATGTGCATTCACATCGTTGGCATACGCATTCGCACTTTTTCTCTATTGTTTTGGTTGCAGGATTTATTCAGGTTTTTCAAGCCCGATTAATCACATCTTCACAAGGTCATCATATCCTCAAAACAAGCACAAAATAAGGGTTTCCATGATTATTCATCAAAGCAAGAGGTGGAAAAACGAAACCAGGGCCATAACACCATTTCCTAAGCAACCTGGGCAAAATTTGCCAAGAGTAATTGATTACTCTAATAGGGTAACCGATTACTCTGCACAATTTTGCAATTTCTGCTATTTTTTTAGGACAGCAACTATGCACACTCTTTGTTCTTTGATTCTACATTGTTCTAGCAGCATGTGGAATATTCTAGACTCCTCAAGTAATTCTTTGGCATTTGTTACAATGTATCCTTTCCATTCAAGACTACCATGCACCTTATTTTCCTAAGATGTGAACCTTTAGATTTGAAGCTTACATTGGGATTGCTACCGAGTTAACTTCCTAACTAACTGAGTTAACCGCTGACTCGGTGAGTCAAGTGTAACTAACTCCTAGCCTAATTCCAAACCACCCTAAACTAGCTCCTAGCCTAATTCCAAACCTCTCACACTCCAAACCACAACTCTATATAAATAAACCTTCAATCATTTTTCAAGGGTCTCAACCATTTCACACATTTCACAACACTTCACTCTCAATTCTCTCACATTCTCTCTGAATTTTTCTGCAACTTCTTCATCTTCATCTATATTTTCTTCCCAAACCTCACTATAGCTCTTCACCATTTAAGATTAATCACTTTCACCTTGGAAGTGATTATTTCTTGAGCTTAACCTTCATCATCTTGCAATTCTACTTGATTTTTTGGAGTTTTATTAGCTTTTGGATTCATCTCAAGTGTTTGCTTCAAGATTCTACGGTTCGAATTCGTATTTCGTAGTTTCGTCGCAATTTGCTCGGTTTCGGTACGATTCAGCTACAATTGAAGATTCCTCTGGTTTTCTTTGATTATCTTCACCGAGATTCATTTGCAACAACATCCAAGGCACATCTCAACCTTGTAGGTTGGTCTTTCTTTGCATATTTTACTGTTTCGAACGTTTTCGTATCATTCGCGATGTAGTTTCGACGCTTTTTGTGTGTGAATTAATTATGCCATTGCTTAATCCATGATCATGATGCGTTAATTGATTCCATTGCTATTTATTTACTATTTTGAAACTTGATTTTCGTGTACAAATTCATACCCTAGCATGTGGTAACTTGGACAAGTGATTTAGGTGTTAAAAGTGCTTTTTGAAAAGCTATTTTTGCCACTATTACAGTGGTAATCGATTACTCAAAGAGAGTAACCGACTACTCTTCACAAATTTGCACCAGCGCTATTTTTTTCAACTGAGTAACCGATTACTCAAATAGAGTAGCCGATTACTCTGCATAATTTTTTCCAGATTTGCTTTTTTTAAGCAAGTAACCGATTACCTGCTTAGGGTAATCGATTACCACTGTAACAGAGTGCCATTTTTGGTGTTTTTCAAGCTTGTTTGACATTCTTTCTTCCTCTAACTTCCATGGATTAATATGATTGATTTTTATGGATGTTTTAGGTGCTGTTTCACTTCAGTTTAAAGCATGATTGTGAATTTTCCAATGCTCGATCTTTCGATTTCATGATTGTGCTCATTCTTGGAACTATATGAACATGATCATTCTTTCAGAATTTCATTCACATAATAACATGGTTTTGTGTTACATTTTAAGTGACATTTGGCACTGTTTTGCATTCTCATTCATGTTTGAATTAAGTTTGTTCTTCAAAGAATAAGTTTAATCTTGTATAATCAATAATGCACCCTTTGCTTTAATAATTTTTTAATTCATTTTGGAATATTATTAGCATATTCCTCCCTTTCGATTATTAATCTTCCTGTTGGCACTTCTCTTTAGGCTTCCTTTAGGGTTTTCTCTCTCTTCCCCCCCCCCCCCCCCCCCCCCCCCCCCCCCGCGGAGTTGGAGTTTTCGCGCGATATTGGAGCACTGTACAACTTGGAGCTGTTACGTTGTTCGTTTCAACTTCTGCACTACACCCTGTGTGTTAGAGAAGGAATGAGAATGGAGAATTCTTACTCTTATTCTGACCACTTCAGGTAGGGGACGAATGACCCTGTGCCTGGCTTAGTCACCTCTATCTCCAGGCGGTAGCGTATCCCCATCCCTAGTTGAGTCGGTCCCTAATCACTCTTACCTCTTTTAATCTCTCTTTTTGATCAATCACCTTCCTTTTGGTTAAAGATCATTATCTCTTGGGGTTAACACCCGTCTTTTGTCTCATATTCTTTTCTTGTGGTCAATCGTCTTTTTATTCCCCAGAAGAGTCTCATTTCCTTTTTCTTCGGTTAAACACAGTCTTCCTGGTAACCACCGAAACTCTTGTGGAGTTCGCAACCTCCTCTTGATTGGTTAACCACTGTCTGTCAGTTAAAACACCAATTTGCACTTTTTCTCAGTTAACCACAGTCTGTCTGTTAACACACTGAGTTCCTCCTGGGTTAATTACCTTCTCTTAGTTAATCACCCATTTTTTCAGTTAACCACAGCCAATCTGTTAAAACACTGAGTCCCTTTTGAGTTAATCACCTTCTCTTGGTTAATCACTCGTTTCTTTTCGGTTAATCACACTTCCTCTGTTAATACTGAATCCTCAGCGGTTAGCAACCTCTTTTGGTTCAATTTCCTTTTGTTGGTCGAGTACTGTTTGTTCAGTCAGTACCAACATCCTCAGTGGGTCACAACCTTTGCTTGGTTCTACACCCGCTCTTCGGTTAACCACTGTTCATCAGCTAATATACTGAAATCCCTTCGGAGTCAAACACCTTCTCTTGGTTCATTACTCTCTCTCCTTTTGGTTCATCACAGCCAGTTGTTGACACCAATGTTTTTCTCCCCACTAGAGTTGTTATCTATTCGGTTAACCACTGCCAGTCAGTTAACATACCGAACCCTTTTTCTTTCGATCCCTAGTAGGGTCGCTTACTCTCTGATCCCCAACACAGTCACTTTGTTCTTTTGATCCCCAGTGGAGTCTCAGTTATCTTTGTGATCCTTTATCTTCTTGGTTTCTACACTACTCTTGCACGTTATCTTCAACATAATCTCTGTTCTTTCCCTTTGCACTCCTTTCTTGGTTTTGACACCATTTCATTGGAATCCCCAGCAGAGTTTCCTTCCTTCTTTTATTCTTGGTTTTGACACCACTTTCCTTTTCCTTTTTCGTCTTAGTTCCACGAACTACGGAAGTTCTGATTCTGCATTCATTCGAATGTAAGATACGTAGGCATAAGATTGCGATAATCTTGGTGAGCACCCTTCCACCTTCTTTCATTCCCCTTTCTTTTTCTTGGTTACATGAACTACGGTGCTCTGATTTCTTTATTGCACTATGAGGGTATGTAGGCACGAGGGCCCTAATCCTCTACGGGCACTTTCTTTCTTTCTTTTCTTCTTCTTCTCTCTCTCTCTCTCTCTCTCTCTCCTCTTCTTTTAGATAGAAGCCTTTAGATAGATAACCTATCCGAGCCTAGAAGCAAGTGAAATGGTTCCCGTCGAGTACGACGGATGCGTAAGGTGCTAGTACCTTCCTTTCGCATAACCGACCCCCGTTCCCGTTTCTCTTCCTCTTGGGTTTTATCACTATTTTCCCTGTCCTTTGGGACTAAATAAAGTTCGGTGGTGACTTTGTTGTATATTTAAGTGTGCGGTCCACTTAGGTATAAGCCAGCCATCTTCAGTAGCATCTCATGCCAATCTTTGTAGGTCACAACCATCTTATGAATGATTTTCTTAATGTTCTTGTTGGCTGCTTCCACCGTTCCATTCATCTTAGGCCGGTAGGGAGACGAGTTATGGTGTTCAATCTTGAACTCAGCACACAACTCTTTCATCATCTTGTTATTTAGGTTCGATCCATTATCCATAATGATCTGGCTTGGAACACCGTAATGGCAGATGAGATTGTTCTTGATAAATCGGACCACCACTTGTCTGGTCACATTGGTGTATGATACCGCTTCAACCCATTTGGTGAAGTAATCAATGGCCACTAGGATGAACCGATGTCCGTTTAAAGCTTTGGATTCAATCATGCCAATCATGTCGATTTCCCATATAGAAAAAGGCCATGGAGAAGAGAGAATTTTAAGATGCGTTGGCGGTACATGGATTTTGTCGGCGTATATCTGACACTTGTGACACCTTCTAGTGTACTTGTAACAATCAGATTCCATTATCAGCCAATAATATCCTGCTCTCATAATTTTTCTTGCCATTGTGTGTCCATTGGCATGAGTGACAAAGGATCCTTGATGAATCTTTTTTATTAGCATGTTTGCTTCGTGTTTGTCCACGCATCTGAGCAAAACCATGTCAAAGTTTCTCTTGTAGAGTACATTATTCAGGAAGAAGTTGCCAGCTAGTCTTCTGAGGGTCTTCCTATCTTTCCTTGATGCCCCAGGCGGGTATTCTTGTCTTTGAAGGAAGCATTTGATATCATGATACCATGGTTTGTCATCGATGGCCACTTCAACTGCAAATATGTAAGCGGGCCTATCAAGGTGCATTATGTCAATCTTGGGTACGTCATTCCATTGACTCACACTAATCATGGAGGATAGAGTAGCTAGTGCATTAGCCATGTGGTTTTCTTCATGAGGAATGTGATGAAACTCGATCTTCTTGAAGAAGGGTAATAACCTTCTTGCGTAGTCTATGTAAGGAATCAATCCCAATTGATATGTGTTCCACTCTCCTTTGATCTTATTTATAACCAGAGCTGAGTCTCCATACACATCCAGGTTTTTTATCCTTAAATCGATAGCTTCTTCGAGGCCCATGATGCAAGCTTCATATTCAACCTCATTGTTTGTACATTGGAATGCCAATCTGGCAGTGAAAGGAATATGGGTACCCTGAGGTGTAACGATGATGGCCCTAATTCCATTTCCATAAGTGTTGACAGCTCCACCGAATATTAGTCCCTATTGGGATCCTGAATCTGGCCCTTCATTTGGTAGCGGTTCATTGTAATCTTTCATTTTTAGGTACACTACATCTTCATCTGGGAAGTCAAATTTGATTGATTCTTGATCGTCAATTGGTTGGTGAGCCAAGTGATCGGCTAAGATACTTCCTTTGACGACTTTCTGAGCGTGGTACTTTATGTCGTATTCTGATAACAACATCTCCCAATGGGCAATCCTTCTCGTTAAAGCAGGCTTTTCAAAGACGTACTTGATTGGATCCATTTTGGAAATTAACCAAGTAGTGTGACAAATCATGTACTAGCGAAGACGTTTAGCTGCCCAAACTAGAGCGCAACAAGTTTTCTCGAGTATGGTGTATCGAGTTTCACAGTCCGTGAACTTCTTGCTTAAGTAATAAATGGCAGACTCTTTTCTTTTTGTTTCATCTTATTGGCCAAGCACACAACCCATGGAGTTGGATCGTATGTTTCATCTTCTCAATTTTTGTTTGACCGGAGGGCATTCTGGCTTTAGTGGTAAGTGATGTTCCACGATGTTGGTATCCAACCCTGGCATGTCTTGGTAGGACCAAGCAAACACATCTTAAAACTCTTTGAGAAGTTCTATCAAGCCTTCTTTGACAGTTGGACTGAGTAGTGCTCTGATTTTAACTTCTTTTCTATCTTCTTATGAACCCAAATTGACCGTTTCCAACGATTCTTTGTAAGGTTGAATGGATTGTTCCTCGTGTCTGAGTAGTCGAGAGATCTCATCTGGAATTTCTTTGTCCTCTTTTTTTTCGGCTCCAAATACCGGGAACTCAAAGTTGGAAGAAGGCATTGGATCGTATGTTTCAATGGGGTTTAAAACAAGTAATCTGCACGGCGTGATGATTCCTTTTTTAGAAAAGACAGAGAGAATGAAAAAGTGTGTGCAATGTATTTTTTTTTTAAAATGATTATTTTTATTTTGGGTTGTTTTTTTAGGATTACCATTTTTTGAAAAAAGCGAAAAGTGAAAATAGTAATAAATGCAGGAATTCATAATGACATTCTTTATTTATGATTGGTCGATTCCTGATACAGAACCCTATAAATCAAAACTCTTTCGATCTGGGAGAAGCGAAGAGGGACATTTACAGAAAAGCAAACCCTATAAAACATCATTTTCACCCGGGCAAAGTAAAAGGTCAAAACAAAGACGAGACAATTACTTTGATTTATGAACAATATTCGGGCATCGATCGCGACCCAATGGCGACGAACTCCTCTTTGGATCATAAAGTCCGGTATCTTTCTTCCAGGATTGTCTTCAGTAATGACACTGATTTCTGGCGGAGTTGGATCAGTAGAGTCTCCTTCCCATGCAGCGTTATCATAAGAGGATTCTTCTGTTTTATCTTCACCAGTATTTTCATTTTCAAGAGGATCTCCCCACCCTGTTGGCTGGATGTCTTCATATTTAATGCGAGAGCTTTCGGGAGCAGTGTACTTTACTAGAAAGTCGCACTTGCCGCTTGGCTGCCCCAAGGTATCCCAAGTTTCAGAGGGGATAGATGAGTCATCTTCTTCAATGACATTGACCTCAAGAAATGCAAAGTTGATAAATTCTTGTCCTGCGATCTTTGCAAACTCAACAACTTGGTGTTGGACATCTTCGGAATGATCCGGGTAAGGATTCCATGATTTTGGGAGAACAGGTGTATTTTTCTCAAGGTTATTCAGCAGATATGCATTATCTGGCTGACTCTTTTGCCCCGAGTCTTCCATGCAAGGTTTCCAAATGGGAAAATCATCCATGGGATCATATGAGTTGTAATCAAAGTTGTCTTTCATTAGAGTATCTTCTTCCAATGAGTTGGGTGGAGCATGACATCCCCCGTGATCGCAATCTCCGTAGATCATTCTGATGTCTGATCTTGGTATATATCTGGGACTTTGCTTTGGAGAGCAAAATGGCATGTATGTTTCTTCCTGAGATATGTATCCTTTATCGTTGAAATAGGGTTTCCACTCTTCATCTGGATCAGTGGAATTATTTTCCTCAATGGTGTGGACTTCTTGAGATATTGGGTGGAGGAAGCCTCCACTGTGGAAGAAATCTTGAATGGGACGAAAGCTTTCATCCCTTTTTATAGTCTTGGTAAGTGCTGGAGAAAAACCGAGACCTTTTCTTGTCTTGTTATCAACAGGAACCACAACTTGTCCCCATCCTTTTATGTCACCGCTTCCCATTACTTGGAGAGCATCTTTGTACGAGGAAATCGACGTTCCTTTTTCTTGGTGATTCTCATTGCTCACTGAGAGTGCTTGAAATTGAGTTCCAAAAACCTCCTCTGGTTCTAAATATGAAAATGATGATAGGTTGCTCATAATTAAAGCCTGTTCTTCGCATACTGTGACCAACTTGTCATTCTTGACAAACTTCAGCTTCTGGTGAAGTGTCGAAGTGACTGCCCCTGCTTCATGTATCCAAGGTCTTCCTAATAAACAGCTGTATGCTGCTCTGATGTCCATGACAGTGTGGCGACCAATGGTTATGGGAAGGTAGACTTCTCCGATAACTATTTTCCCGGATCCGTCAAAGGCTTTAACTATGATCTCACTTCCTCTTATGGGAGTACCTTGAAAAGATAGTCGTATCAAAGTTGACCTTGGCATGACGTTCAAGGATGAACATGTGTCCACCAGTATGCTGGCTAAAGCATCGTCCTGGAAATTGATTGTGATATTGAGCGCCATGTTATGATTCTTGCCTTCCTTAGGAAGTTCTTCATCACTGAAACCCAAATTGTAACCTGAAGTGATGTTGGAAATAATGCTGTCAAACTGACCCACTGTCACATCTTGTTCTACAAAGGTCTATTCTAAGACTTTCTGTAGAGCTTCTCTGTGAGCTTCTGATCTGATCAAGAGAGATAAAATAGATATCCGAGAAGGAGTTTGTAATAATTGATCCACAATGTTGTACTCACTTCTCTGGATGAGTTTTAACATTTCATCGTTATTTTTCACAGGCTCCATGCTGCTAGATTGACTAATTTGTTGATTAGGAACTTTAGCTTGAGGTTCCTTTTCTTTTTCAAGTTCTCCAACTCCTCTGTTGAAGATTCGACCGCTTTGGGTGACTCGACTGATATCTTCAATGTTGACAACGGATGGCAGTGGAATTTCTTTTCCGTCTTCTATTATAGTCACACCGTACTTGTACGGGATCGCTTTCTCTGACTTGTATGGCATTGGTCCCGGCAAGTAAATAACCACAAGGGCTATTTGGGTCTTTCGACTGTCATAAGTGACCTCAATCGGTTCTAGATTGGGAACGTTGGAAACTTTTCTACTGTCAAGAGGGATCTCCACGTGCTTCGGTTCCTTGAACAAAGGAATTATGGTGAAAACATCCTTGTTAATTAACAGGTTCTTTTTTATTGGAGACTGTGATAGTCCTTTTGTCCAGTAGTCCTTGAGTCTTGTTTTGGACAAGGAGGCAACCTTGCACCATGTTAATTGACTGAGAATTCAGGCGTAGTTGGGTTTCCCCTTGGTCTACCTGATGCTGGAAAGCTGCTCGCACGAGGTAGTATCCTTGGCTATTTTCTGAACATATTCCACAGCGTTCATAATTGTGAGGTGGCACCCGGCCGTACCCACTATGTATGCAGTGCATCTTTACTAAATTTGTTTCTAGCAAGCGGATGTCACAACTTTGGTGTCTATCCGAATGTCCATTGGTTATGTTGAAGAGACTGTTGCTGCCTTTGCTGATACTGTTGTTGATTTGGCTGGCTTTGAGCAATTTGTGGTTGATATGTCAGAGTTGGTGCTGGGTCGATAGCGGGAGCTACTGCTGCTACCTGCCGAGGTTGATACCTTCACCTTTGCTTAGCTTGAGAGATATTACTGATATCTTCTCTTTCTTCTTTTGGAAAGCACTCCCGTATCTTTTAGTACTGCTGGACGGCTCTGAATCTTTGACTAACCGGCCTTCTCAGACTATTTGCTCAAGGTGTACCCCCATGTTAACCATTTCAGTGAAGTCACTAGGTGCACTTGCAACCATTCGGTCATAATAAAATGAGACCAATGTTTTTAGGAAGATTTTTGTCATTTCCTTCTCCTCAAAAGGAGGACAGATCTGGGCGGCAATTTCACGCCATCTTTGAGCATACTCCTTGAAGGTTTGTTTATCTTTCTAGGACATTGCTCTAAGTTGGTGCCTATCTGGTTCCATGTCCAAATTGTATTTATACTGTTGAACAAAATCTGCCCCAAGATCTTTGAAAGTGATGATCTTGGTACGGTTTAAACTCATGTACCATTTGAGTGCGGCACCGGTTAAACTGTCTTGGAAGTAGTGGATTAGTAGCTGTTGGTTTTCTGTCTGGGTAGACATTTTCCGGGCGTACATTACCAAGTGACTTTGAGGGCAAGAGTTGCCCTTGTATTATTCAAAGTTGAATTTGTGCGGTATCTTTACATTAGGGACCAAACAGAGGTCAGCGCAGTCCTTGCCAAACAAGTCATGTCCTCGAATGGCATGCAGTTCTTTCTGCATTTCCAAGAACTATTCTTGGAATTCATTCATCCTTTCGTATACTTCTTCATTTCTACCAGAAGTGGCCTGCAGAATCTGTTCCTCTGGGATAGTATGTATCACAAGTTGTGGTATAGACATTACTGCAGATACTCTTAGCACTTCAGTGACCTAAAGTTTGTAACCTTCGAGTACAGGAGTCTCCGTTGTAACCCTTGCATCTTCATTTACCTGAAGTTTGTAACCTTCAGGTCTGGTGGTTCCTGCTATGGCTTCTAGGTCTTCAGTGACCGGAGGTATATATCCTTTAGGTACAAAATTGAAAGGCATGCCCCATGGAAAACCTTTGGGCATGTTGTACTGAGGATGACTGTCAGGTGTCTCAAATGCTGGTGTAGACATAATCTCCGAGATCGCAGTCCTTTTAGGTGGTTGATCCTGAGTTACTACCAGGAATTCAATCGTGTTGTGGAGTTTCTCCAAACACTCCTTCAGAGTGTTGATTTCCTCTCTTAGTTCTCTGTTATCTTCCTCGAGATCGTCCATTTTCTTTTGCCGATTGGCCAGAGTATTGTATGAATGAGACAGTTTGACTCTAAAGCGTGACACATGTGTGAGACTCGATGACAAAGATGTGTTATGTAAGAATGATGAATGATATGCAAAAAATGAGAATGATCTTTTTGTTTTGTTTTTAAAAGAACTTTTAACAATTATGTTGCAAATATCGTACAGCGGTTGAAACCTTTTTATTGAATTCAAAGGATTGCAGTATCTTACAGGAAAAATTACATTATTTTACAAAGTGCGAGAAGGAAAACTAGGCCTATGGATCCTAAGGTATTCCTGAAGGAAGCTCAGATGCTGGTTACTTAATTTTTCTCTTCTTTGATTGGGCCCCTTCAATTGTTGTCGGGTCGATGATCCTTTGCCATGTGAAAGGAGAGAGCAATTTTCTTCATTCCTCTTGACTTTCTATAGCATGCTACTCCAATATCTCAATCAGAGCATCATTTTCTTTCAAAAGCTCTTGGATTTTTGTGCATTCCAAGCTGACAATCTGATACTTGTTCTTCCAAGAGTTCTTCTCGCGTTAGACTTTGTTGAAAGCGACCTGAAGCTTTTCCGTGTCATTCATGAAGTAAAGAATAGACTCTTTCAGGGGAAAAACTTCCTGACGAGGGTAAGGCATCTTCAATTTGATGGCTCTAGTTTGTACCCATCGGAGGTAAGGCTCTGCAGAGATGTAGTTTGGCCTTCCTAAGGATTCTCTTCCCTTCCTACGAACATGTTGCCATGCATGCACAATTTCTCTCTTTAGTGACCTATCATTTTCTCCTTCCTTGAAGAAAAGACCTTCTTCCAGATGAATGTTATGTGGTACATTTTTCATCGGGTATCCAAGTTGACGACGAGCTAAAATTGGATGATGGTTGATCCCTCATTTAGTACCAATGAGGGGTACATTAGGGAAACTTCCACATTTGTCGGTGATTTTTATTCCGTCATAGATCTGCTTGTACCAATCTATGTCAGAATGAGTGAGAGACATAATCTTCTGTGACCATCGCATACCACTCTTGAGATCCCAAAAAGTAGCAGACTTGGGTAAGTGGGAAATAAACCATTTGTAGAGTAGTGGTACACAACATGTGATCATCCCTCCACTGTACAAATTAATTAAATGTACTGAATGATAAGCATTCGCGAGCAAAGTTGGGATTGGATTCCCAATTGAGAATATCTTGAAAGCGTTAATATCGACAAAGTTGTCAATGTTAGGAAAGAGGAATAACCCATATATGAGCAGAATAAAGACATCCTCGAAAGCAGATTGTTGCGGTGAGAATCGGATAACAAGCTATTAATTAACTTGCCTCACAAGACTTTGAAATTCACCACCGACTTTGATTTATCCAAAGGAAAGGTTCAAGATCGAGAAAACCTAAAGGGGGGAGATCTAAGGTTCGGGGGTTGGTTATACTATGGGAAGATATTAGCACCCTTAATATCTATAGTACTCTACATGAACCTCTTGTTTATGTTTGTGTTATGTTATGTTTGCTCGCTAAGAAAATCTGTCAAGTTTAAAGGTAAAGACCTAAGGGTATTGTCGCTACTCGAAAAATAGTCGACCGGAGGCGAAAAGGAAAGAAACAGAAGAGTCTCCATCGAACTTTATTTATCCCATGAAGGGAAGGGAAAACATCGAGAAAACCCAAAGAAGGAAGGATAAGATGGTCTCGCAACCAAATTATGGGTTCGGAAGCCGGTTATGCGAGGGGAAGGTATTAGCACCCCTCACATCCATCGTACTCGATGGGAACAGGTATATACACTAAATTTGCTCGCCAAGACGTCGCATCTTGTGCCTACGTATCTGACTAAAAAATCAGACCAACCGTAGTTCACCTAACTAAGGGTCAGATGAACCATTGATTATGGCCAAAGTTCCAAGGGGAATGAGTATGAGCTCATGTAGAGTTTAAGAAACTCTCTAATTCTAAGTTATGATGGGGTAAGGTGGATACTCAAGGTGATGAGTCCCACATAGAGTCCAAGAACTCTAACTTAATTCTAAGTTGTTAGGTTGAATGGCTATGAGGACAAAAGGAAAGTATCCTATGACTATGAGGTCAAAGGGAAGGTGGCCATGACTATGAGGTCAAAGCTGATATCCTATGACTATGAGGTCAAGGGAAAGAGGTGGCTCTATGACTATGACGTCAAGAGAGACTCCTATGACTATGAGGTCATGGTTTGATTATGAACTATCTATAACTTTGAGGTCAATAGAAAGACTTTCCTTTGGAAGGGTATTGAGGATGTGTCAAATGAAACAGGCAACCACAATCATAACAGAAACAAAAGAGTCGTCCACAATACTTTATCAGAAAATATGTACAGGTCCCACCAAAGGGAGAAATGAAAAGTTAGTATTCAAAGAAATGAAATAGAAATAGTCTTGTCTTAATCATGATTTAATCGAGAAATCGATAATCAACGATTCTTGACTTTCATCGACTAAAAAGTGAATGAAACTGAAATAAAGAGAAAGTGGTCTCATATTGATCAAAGTTTTGTCGCTTTAATGAGATCAACCAAACCATGAAGTTTGTTATATCATCGACCCAAAAATAAAGAAAATGAAATCGAAATGGAAATAAAGTTGGTCTCGTCTAAATCAAGATTTAATCGAGAAATCGATAATCTAATGATTTTTGACTTTCATCGACCAACAAAAATAAAACATGGACCTCATACTAATCAAGATTTTTAGTGACTTGAATAAATCAACAGATCAAAATTTTTGTGATATCATTGGCCCAAGTGACAAAATAGTCAAGATAAGATAAGAGAAATGGAAATGAAACGAAATAAATCATGACATACTAAACCAAGAATCAACTAATCCTCACAAAATAAATGTTTCTCTTTTTTTATTAAAAAAACTAAGAAAAACAAATAAAAATAAGAAAAGGATTTTTTTATATAAAAAAAGAGTTGAAAAGGAGGATGCTGAAAAATCTACTTGGGCTTTAAGCCCAACAACAACACGGTTTTAAGAAACGCAAGAAAAATGGTGGGTGCATAGATTATGATGGTGTATAGAATTTCCAGGAAGCTCAGAAGCCCACCTCACATCAACAGTCCAAAAGTCATGAAAAAGAAAAATAAATAAAGGCATGGAAAGAGAAAAGAAACAATGATCAAATGTTCAGCCTTCAAAACAAAGGTCACGATGAAACCACAGGCTTCATTTTTAATCGTGAAACAAGTCAAAGGCGGTTAAAAGCGAACGGGTGAAAATCAAGCATCCATGAAAGCGCCGATCGATCCCTCGTATTCTCTTCGAAACAGAAAAAATAAATGATGGCTAGATCATTTCCAAACTTCCTTTCCGACAATCTTTTCTCACTCTATTCAGATTTTGGTCCCTCACTCCGACTCGTTCCAACCAGGTTTGAACTGTGTCTGGGTTTGAAATTATATTTTTGGGTTATGTTTTCAATCACTCTTCTTATTCATCATAATGGGTTTTGGTTGGGTTGTTGAAGATTGGAAGAGGAATCGTTGGGAGGATTTGGGAGAGATTGGTGGAGAAGGTTTGGAGAGTGTATCAGAGTTTGAGGTTTTGGGAACAGTTCGATTGATGAAGGGAGAAGGGAGTTTTTGTTGTTGATGAGAAGTGAGGTTTTCTGTTATTTGTTTTGCAGGGTGGTTCTGAATCATGGGAGTGGCTCCTCTTTTTTGTGAAAGTTTTCTTTCCTTTTGTAATCGTTCCCGTCCAGTCATTCAAAAGGGAAGGGAGGAGATTTGTGAGAAGATCTACCTGTTGTGGATCCTAGCTTCGGCGTGTTGCAGGTTTTTTAGCAGGATTTTATAGGCTTTTATGTAGAGTGGCTGGGATTGAGGCATCTGCAGCAGGAAAGTTGGAATGAAAAGGGTGTGTACAGGCTTGTGTAGGGAGGTAGGGAGGTCTGTGAAGTGACTTTGGCTTTGGGACTTTGCAGGGATGCAGGAAGTCTTATGATAGGTAGCACCTGCTGCTTGTGCGTGAAAAAAAAACTTTGGATTTTGGTTGGAAAGTTTGACTTTTTGGAACAGTTTTTTGTACGGCTTATGGCCAAAAGGTTTTGATAGCAGATGGTAGTGGTTTTGAACAAGGACCCCTAATAATAATAATAATAATAATAATAAAGAAGATAATAATGATAATGATAATAATGATAAAAAAAAATAATAATAATAATAAAATATAATAAAAAAAGATTATAAAAAAAGATAATAATAATAATAAATAATAATAAAAAGAAAGATAATAATAATAATGATAATGATAATAATGATAAGAATAAAAAAGAAAAGATAATAATAATAATAAAGATGAAATAGTAATAAAAAATAAATAAAACTAATAATAAATATAAATGATAAAAATAATAATAACAATGATAACAAGATAATAATAATAATAATAATAATAATAATAATAATAATAATAATAATAAATAAAAATAGAAATAAATGATGAATAGATAAAAATAAAACAAAATAAAATAATTAATTAATTAATAATAATAAATAAAATATAAAAAAATTGACAAAGATAAGAAATAAATCTTAGATTAAATAGTGAATAAATAATAGATAATAACTAATTAATGATGACATAAATATATAAATAAATGTAAATGATATAATAAAATCATAATAATAAAAATAAAAATAAATATTAATGATAATAATAAATACTAATAATAAATAAATAAATAAATAATAAATACTAACAAAAAAAAGAATGATAACGATAAAAAAAATTAATTCGAAACTAAACTAGTGATTAAAAGTAATAAAAATAAAAATGATATTCTAAATTAAAATAAAGCTCTAAATCTAAATAAAAATAAATTGAATTAAAAAAGAGAATAAGTGACAAAAATAGACGAAAAATGCATGACTATGATTGATGGACAACCTGACTGCAAATGCACAAGACAGATGACTTAAGATGATATGACAAAAAATCAGAGGATCTGAGGGTAAAATTTGGGGTACAACAGTTACCCCTATTTAAATATCTTCATCGGATGACATGAGAGATGAAAATCCTCATGAAATAATGGTGAAAGATATTTAAATATAAATAACCGAAAATTTTGCCCTTAGATACACTGATATGCAATGCTATGGACAAAACTAATCTATAATGCTGACATGCAATGAATTTCTAGTATGGTGATATGATGTTATGATAGTGCAAAGATGCAAACAGACCAGACACCAGAGATAAAGAGCAAAAAACCACAGGTGACTAACACTGGGGAAGGATGAAGGTTAGTATCCATGAGGAAAACTCACTAGGAATACAGGTTGACCAACAAAAGAGACTCACTGGGGAGACTCTGAGGAAACACTGGGGAATAAAACTGAGGGGAAACCCTACAGATCCTCATTGGAGATAGGAGCCAGAGAGGTATTCTCCAATGGGAAAAGATCCAGGGAGATAGACGACAGGTTCAAATGTGACCGGACGACACTGGGGATAAAGACACATCCTTACTGGGTATGAAGCCAGAAAGAAGACATGATCTCCACTGGGGATCAATTTGAAATAAAGGATAGACATCCAAATAAAATATTTTTTGGGGATTTCTTATACTGAAGAGTTTAAACGGGATCTTCAAGAAAAGACAGAAAAGACAGAGGCAAACTCTGCGTGTGCCAAATAATGATCAATCACAAGGACTTTCAAAGAGATATTGATAATGACCGAACCTCTGCTGGGAACCAGATTAAAGTGCCAACAAAGATTGGACTCAAAAATGACATGTCAGTATACACCAATTTGAGTTGGACTTTGGGTACCAGTATGAGTTGGATTTTTGAATGCCAATATGAGTTGGACTTTTGAATGCCAGTATGAGCTGGACTTTTGAATGCCAGTATGAGTTGGACTTTGAATTGAGGTTCACAACTGACCAAAGTTCACATCGTCAAAAAGGGCTGACGGCAAGGAACAAGACCTATAACATCATCCATGTCAAAGGATTGACAGAATGGAGAAACTGACTTCATCGAAGAGACACCTCGTCAAAGAATTGAAAGAAAGGAACAGATCACCAATATCATCCATGTCAAAGGATTGACAGAATGAAGAAATTGACCTCATCGAACATCATCCACGTCAAAGGATTGACAGAATGAAGAAATTGACTTCCTCGAACATCATCCACGTCAAAGGATTGACGGAATGAAGAAATTGACCTCATCGAACATCATCCACGTCAAAGGATTGACGAGATGAAGAAATTGACTTCATCGAACATCATCCACGTCAAAAGATTGACGGAATGAAGAAATTGACTTCATCGAACATCATCCACGTCAAAGGATCGACGGAATGAGGGAATTGACCTCATCGAACATCATCCACGTCAAAGGATTGACGGAATGAAGACTAACTGATTTTATAGAACATCATCCACGTCAAAGGATTGACTGAACGAAGAAATTGACCTCATTAAAGAGACACCTCGTCAAATAATTGACGGAAATAAGACCAGCACCAAACATCATCCACGTCAAAGGATTGACGGAATAAAAACCAATTAACATTGTCAAAAAGGGTTGGCGGAAAGAATACCTTGAACAGGGATCACATCAAATGGGTTGATGGAAAACGACTGACTGAAGGTAACATCATTTGTAATTGTAGAAGTATGAATGAAACCAAGGATGGATAAGCTTCTCGTGAGAGAGATTGCCACTTATTGTTGGGTATAAATTCCAAAGAGATGTTGATATCACAACACTGCTGGAGAAAGGATCATGTCTTCAATATGGATCTGTAAAAGATTCTTCCTGCGAGACACAGTGCAAAATAAATGCACGTGCAAGATGGGCTCAGAAACCACACCTGTCATGGATCAAAGTTCAATCTAGGAACAACCTAGAAAGAAACGGTCAAACAAAACTCCAATTGAGGAATGAACTTAAATGGGGATTTATCTTATCAAAATATGGAAAAGATAACTGAACCAACCATCATCCACGAGAATCAAACTCTATGGGGAATTCTAGAAAGGATGGGCACTTTATGCATAGGGCTGACTGTCGCTCTCGGGATTTTCATCCTAGTAGAAACGCGAAAGTGGCACGAAACAGAGTCGCCAGCAATGTGTATTTATCCCAAGAGAGGGAAAGGAAACACTGCGTAAACCTGAGGGAAAGGAAAGAAGATGGGCTTGTGACCAAGAGAACTTGGTTCGGGAGTCGGTTACACGAGAGGAAGGTATTAGTACCCCCACACGTCCATCGTACCCGATGGGATCCACACTTGCTGCTTCAATCAAAGGGTGTAGGAAAAGATACTGGAAAAAGAATGGAAAGGGAAAGAGAAACAAATGTGGGGAAAATAAAAAAGGTGCTCGAATGGGCCCTACCCCACTGCCTACGTATCTCATCGGGATCATGAGAATCAGAGCGACGTAGTTCCCCTCAACGAGGGTCGCTTTGTTTGTGTTTTTTAGTGGAAACGTCAAAGTGCGCGTTCCAGCAGTTAGGTGTTGCAGCTCGCTGTTGGGAGACTTAGGCGTTACCTGTTTGCGGTAGAACGGACTTGACGAGTCCTTAAGGAAGGAGTGAATGAGATGAGAAAAGAAATTTGTTTGTTTGTTTTTGTCTTTTAAGAAAGAAGTGTTTTGATTGTTTTGTGTTTTGTAACACGTATTGTATTTAAGTCCCTCATGTAGAATCGAATGCCTCGCATATCGACCCAAGATGGGACGTATGCTAAACATTCCAAGAAAGTGAGAGAAGACCCCACTCATCCTTGTTTCCATATGAAAGGCCTAAATACAATAGGTGTTATGCCTTTATTAAGTGTTTTTTACCCTTGTTTTAAGATGAGAAGATGAGACTCAAAAGCGGATCAAAGGTGAAAATCTAATGAGGGAGACTAACACTCAATCCCTAAAGTTATCATACATGGATGTTCCTATGGTTTAGTGTGGTATGAGAATCACTATCCTACAAAGAGAGGAGAAGAACATAAGAAGCAACTTACTTCCAAGATGGAAGTTAAGTTGATCTTAAAGAGGGATGAAGAAAATTAAGTAAGCAAAGAAGCATTTAATCAGGAATTAATCAAGATAATCCAAGTTAGAATTAAAATGCTAAGTAAAGATCAAGATTAAATTCTAACAAGAAAAGTTAATTTTGAGATTAATTCTAAAATTAAATCCTAAAATTAGTTCAAGTTAATTCTAAACTAAATCCAAAGACAATTAATCCTAAAATTAATTCTATAATTAAACTAATATTAATCCTAAAATTAATTCCAATTAATTTCTAACTAAAAATATAATCCTAACTAGTCAAATTCTAAAATTAAATCTAACTACCAAAAGTGGGTTAACCAAAATTAGGATTACAATCAAAACCAAAATTAAATTCTAATTCTAAAATCTAAACCCAATTAAAGTTTTAAATAAAAATCTAAATCCTAAAAACATTAACCTCTAATTAAAACCTAATTCAATTGATTAAAACAAATTAGAAAACAATTAAAAACAAAGAACTAAAAGGAAGGGTGCACAAATGATTTGGGCTGGTGTGAATAAAAACAGGCGCATGGGCCTAAGCAAGGCCCAATGGTTTCTATGTTCAGCCAGGGGGGTGAGGCGAGTGAAACGGGGGTGCGAATAGAACACAAAAGTGCATGAGGCCCAATTCGGCCATGAGAAACACAATTCCACAAAAACCCTAGAGGACTAAATAAAGGGAACAAACTCAGCAAACCAATCCTCCTTAGGGCGCCGCTCAACCTCTTCTTCCTCAACCTTCATCGTTCTCCGACAGTCTCCTCACCACCACTTCTGACTTCTCCTCCGACCTCGACTCTCTCTTTCAAACGCGGGTGAGAAAAGAAATTAAGGCCCCACCTTCTCCTTACATGTTCTATGTTCAGTCCGATCTCACTTCGTCCATCTCCTTTCAACCTTTGCTTCCGCCGGAGCTCCGTCCACCGCCTTCGACTTCTCCTCACCACCATTTCCTTTCTCTGTTTACCTTTATCGTCGTCGCATCATCATCGTACCTCCGCTCAACTCTAGCCAACAAAAATGGTTACAACGAAATCCACGACGACCTCACTCCGTGGTCCTCTCTCCGTTCGCCTTCACGTTCAACACCATGCCGTCAGATCATCCACCGCCTTCGCCGTCCGAAACTCCTTGCCACACTCAAACTCTCCTCTCTGTCTCACTCGTCTTTCACGATGATAACGTTCTCACACTCAGAGGTTATACACAACAAAAACACCAGACCAAAAATCGAAAGCGCACGAACAACAAATCCAAGATCAACAACAATCACGACTCAAATCCGAGCAGTTGACACATTACAATGCGAACGGAAAAATGGAGAAAACGTAACAGATAGCAACACTTACCTATCGGAGTCGCTCCGATGGCGCTTCAATCCACAAGTTCAGGTATGTGTGCTTTACACCTTCGCTTTCAATTTCGCCTTCTCTTCTTTGAATCCGCTGCTGCACCTTGCATCTTCTTTCTCTTCTTTGCGATTTACGAACCGCTTCTGATTGTTGTTGTTGCTTCTTGTGATTTCTAATTCTGCGGATTTTGTGTATTTGAATTTTGAAGTAGAATCGATGATGAAAGATTATTGAAGGTGAATCAAAAGTTTGTTACAGAATTGATTTGGAGGTTGATGTTGAAGAGTTCGTTGCAGGTTTCTGGTTTGAAGATTATTGATGAGTTTCTGATGAATTTGTAGGTTGGATCAAAATGTGTATGGAAGAGTGAAGGTTGGTGAATTCGTATGAAATTCTTGAAGTTGCAGTGAATTGGAGAAGATGAAGATTTGTGAAGAACGAAAATTGCAGAATGAAGAAGAAGCCCTGAAGAATGAAGATAGAGCCAGCTTTATATCAGAATTCAGTGAGGTATAATAGTATTTCACATTGAAATTCGGTTAGAGTTGGTTAGAAACTTGTTAGAGAAGTTAGAGATTCTGTTAATTTTGTTTGTGGTTTTGTGAACTTTTCTGGTGCGGAAATTATTATAATGAACTTGGTGCTAAAGACTGTAGTTTCTTTGCTTTTTATTGTTGTTAAATGGTTTGTAATTACTACTGTGCGAAAAGGCTTGATAGTGTATCTACTTATTTTGGCATAATGGCTTATTTCAGCAAGCAACAACGTAAGGATGGCTTAGGCAAATTAGAAAGGCTTCATGTATGGCGTGTTTGGACAAGGGTTAGAAATAAAAATGAAAAAATAACGCATGAACTATATTTGAATTGAAAAGTGGACATGTATTTGGTTATGAATATGGATTTTAAAAATAAAGAAAAATTGAAATGGATAACTGTTTATGGATTAAATGGATAATAACAAATGGTTTAAATGTGGAAATAAAATGGGTTTGAATTGGATAACACACGGGTTGAAATGGATTCTAATATGGATTATGGGTATTGAAATGAATAAAAATGGTTTTATGTAAGGAAATGGACTAAAATGGATATTTGGATAAAAATTGGATTTGAAAATGGTAAAGAATGGATATTGAAATAAATTTGAATGTGGAAAGAAAATTGGTTAAAATGGTTGAAAATGGTCATGATGGATAGAAAATGGATAACCCAAAGAATTCAAAACCAATCACAAACTATTCACAAGCCTCTGATAAAATGGTCACAGCTACCACTGAACAATCTGGCCACTCACATGATCCACTGAAGAATCTCAACTGATAAATAGTCCACAAGCTCAACCATGAATAAAAACCTAAATCACCCAGGTGTACACTGATGAACTTTGCAGAAGATGACTTGCAGAATCGCCCCGAATAGGGCAAACACTTTAATCAAGAAAATCCTTCGATCCCATGTTTCAGAAAACCAATGCAATGATATGATTATGAGTTATGACCTAAAAATGCAGATGAACGCAAAGCAAAAGCCAGAAAAAGGTAGGGCAAATTTTGGGGTACTACACTGACAACTCTATTGGAGAGAATAGACAAACCCAGTCACTTGGGGAGATAAACGCCAAAGTGAACAAAAATAGGTAAGCACCAGAAAGGGAAGCAAAAATGCTAAGATAATATGCACATGAATGCTTATGTCATGCTCATGCCATGCTTATGCTTATGCTGACAAAACAGACAAAGAAGCGAAACTGGAGATGAAATAAACATCTCGACAAGGATACCCAGCCAAAATCCTCAGATTGGACCATTACTGGGGATGAATCTGCAGACATCAGTGGTTCTACTTCAAGATTACAACTTTCTCTGGGGAAATAGTACTCCAACTTGGTATTGCATCATGACTTCACTAGGATTACGATCATGAACTTCTTTCTTTACTGAAGAATTTGCCAAGATTAGCTTAAGAGATAGCTTACTGGGGAACTAGCAAAAGGATGTCACAAAAGCTGAGTAGTTCTGCATAACTCATTTGCCCCATAGTACATGGTTTGTCAGAAGAAAATACCAAGAGGATTTTACAAAAGAATTGGCATATACGAGGCTTCAATATCTTCAAACTCTTGGAGAGATTCATGAATTTCGGCATAACTGCCCCAGATTAACTGCATTTTCACAACAAGGTCCTTGAACTTGTGCTTCGAACTGGTTGTTTGATAACCGGGGAACAAACTTGCCCCTGTCAGCTTGGTTGATCTATGGAGGAGATGTCATTGATTTTTAGAGATTAACCGAATCTCGACTTGACTGCTTCTGATTAACTGGTTTGTGACGGTAAGTCATCAAAAGGATTTTATAGAAGAATTGGCATACCAGATGCTTCAATATCTTCAAACTTTTGAAAAGGTTTATGAGCCACGACATAACTGCCCCAGTTCAACTGTATTTTCAATACAAAGTACCCAGACCATGGTAGAAACAATCGAAGAACAAGCTAGCCCCTGTTGGTGGGTCTTTGGAGTCCTTTGCCTTGAAACAAACTTGTCATACGATGACCTTGAAAAGGCTTACCCCAATATCCAGAATTTGAAGAGTTTCTGCCCCTGATTTAGTAGCTCTTGGAATGGTGGAATGGCATATCCTTCCCTTGGTTGCCCCTGATTGAGCTTCCTTTATCAAGTCAAAATCCCCTAGTTGGCCGCATTTGTTGGGATTTCTTTGATGTTGATTTGTTTTGCAAACAAGTATCGTTCATTCAAAAATTGGCAATTTTAACGCAACATTCATGCAAGCTTTTGAAAACAAAGTTTATTGATGAAACACACACGGTGGAATGATTAAATAATCAAAAACAAAGGTGGATCTGGCCATTTACAGAATGACAGATAAAGTGATTAACACACGCAATTTAGCAAAGATCATTAAGAGTCAGGTTAATCAACCTTGTTGTAGTATGCTTTCAAAATAACCTCACCTCAATTAGGTCTTTTAAGGGTTGTAACGTGGCTTGGTTCACGGTTTATGAAACAAAGGATAAAGGCTCAAAGTTTATTTGTCCCAACCCATTCTCCGTGATGAACTCCAATCCTACACTCAGTTAACTCAAGCTATGCATTCAGATTTCCATAGGCTAGGAACTGAATTGATGATAGTTTATGATGATTCAGACACCTTTGTAGTCATTACTCCCTTGCAGAATTTGGTTATCCTTTATTGCTGAGGTTTTGAGACCTCTTCTTGTCTTTGTTTGAAGTTTTGAGACCTCTTTTTGTCTTCGCTGAGGTTTTGAGACCTCTTCTTCTCTTTACTGAGGTTTTGAGACCTCTATTTTTTTTATTGAGGTTATGAGACCTCTTCTTTGTTTTCGTTGAGGTTATGAGACCTCTTTTTCCTTGGTTGAGGTTATGAGACCTCTTCTTTATCTTCATTTATGAGACCTCGTCTTTTCATTGTCACTTGATTTGAAAGAGCTGACTGGTGTCTTGCATGAAACACTTGTATTTGAATGCATAACCAAGTTAAACTGAGAACTACCCACCCCAAGGTTGAGATTTAAGGGTTTTTTTGTAAGGAAAGAAAACTCATACTTCTAGGCTCGAAGGGCTAATGAGGGATTATCTTCCTTATTTCTCTAGTGTTTGGGAATTGAAACAATGCCTTACATCCTCGGCAAGGTTTAATCTAAAGCATACCACAGCAATTATGGATAATATTTTCATCATCCTCCCCAATCTTTGCTTAACAACAATTCGATAAGTGGAGTGAAACAAGATAAAGATATATTTTTTGTTTTTATGAGCATAAAAGTAGATGAGTGAAACGAATGGACTTAATCAAAAGGTGCACAAACATTTCATTAATCTTGCCAATTTGAAAAACAAAAGCTTATAAGCAAATACAATTCAAATATGCAAAGAAAATACAACAAGAATGCTGAAACAGCTAAAAGATTGTCAGCTTTAGAGACTTAGGCTTTCCTTTCATGATTTGCCAAACCGAGACAGTCATTTTCAGAGTTGACTGTCGAGATCAGTCTGAGAATCATCTTCACATTCCCTCTCAGTAATTTCTTCCACTTCAGAGTCTGATGAGTCTGCTTGATTAGGTGAAGGATTGTTGATTTGAATGCCTTGAGGTGTGAATGAAATCATATTAGAGTCAAGTAGAGTCTGAACCTTGCTCCTGAGCACCTTGCAGTCTTCAGTTGAGTGTCCCTGTGCCCCAGCATGGTAGTCACAACGGACGTCGGCGCAGAAGCCTGGTGGGTATGGAGGGATCACTGGATCTATCTCCTTTGGAACTATCAATCCACTTTCGATCAAATCTGGCAAGAATTGACTGTATGACATTGGCAACTGAGTGAAATTCCTCTCTGGCTTTCTTATCCTTCGTCGTGCGTGATGACGCGGATGACGACGAAATGACTGTTGATACTGATGAGGTCTTCGATTTGGAGAAGAATATTGTCCTTGAGGAGAGAATGGTGTGTGACAAGGAGACCCAAAATATTGCCGACTCTGATCACTTGAGATGCATGAGCGTTGAGGCTGAAGTATTGGAAACTCCCAAGTGGAATTACTTTCTTTCTCCCATTCTTGTTGAGAACTGACAATTGATTCACTCTCACCAGCTAGGATGTTTCTGGTGCCTTGGATTTTTTCGTTCTTGAGACCGCTCTCAATGCGCTCTCCAGCTTTTACCAAGTCAGAGAAGTTTGATGTTACAATGCTAAACAATTTTTCTCGGTACGGGCTTTACAAAGTATCCACAAACCAGTCAACCAATTCCTTATCCAAAAGTGGTGGTTGGACGCGAGCTGCTATTTCTCTCCACCTCTGAGCATACTTTCTGAAGGATTCATTGTCTTCTTGAGATAAGTCTAGCAAATGCAAACGACTGGGAGTTAAGTCAAGATTGTAGTTATATTGCTTCACAAAGGCATGGGCTAAGTCTAACCATGATTGGATGTGATTGTTTTCTAGCTGCATGTACCAACTCAGTGATGCCCCACTCAGACTATCTAGGAAATAGTGGATCATGAGCTTGTCATTACAGACATGTGAAGTCATTTTTTTGCAAAACATCACCAAATGTTATTTCGGACAACTATCCCCTTTGTACTTCCCAAACTTTGGCATCTTGAACTTAGGTGGTATCACAAGGTCGGGTACCAAACACATGTTCAAAGCATTCAGATCGGCAGTGGCACGACTCTTAATGGCATCAAGCTTTTCTTCCAAGGCACGACATTTTTCCATTAACTCAACGTCTCGTGGGTCCTGGGTTTTCATCACATGGACTACCTCTTGGGAATCTGGCTCAGAGAATGCGAAACTCGATATTCCACAGCATCAACAGAAGAGAAATATCCATCTCGGACAATGGCATGTTCTTGTATAACTTGGTTCTCAACAGGAATCTGCACAGGTTGAGCTTGGGCAACATTGTTCACGGGAGTCCTCTGAATGTTGTCATCTCTCTTTGCCAAGGCTGTCACAATCTGATCCAATTGGTTTCTCAACAAGTCGAAATCTGCTATGGTCACAAACTGGTTCTGCTCTTCTGAGTCCATGATCCTTCAAAAGTTACTTCAAGTCCAATAAAGGCTCTGGGAAGTCAACTGTTGGGTTACAGACAGAGAATGGATGAGACTTAAGGCTGAGAAATGCAAATACAAATGCAAATGCAAGCCAAATGGTTTTAAGGAGCCTCAAAGGCAAGTTTGCAAACTTTTGAAAGCTGAAGAGTTTTTCTTTAAAACCATTATCTTTTTTTTTGCAAAGGAAAGAACACCTGAGTTCTTTGAAACCAAAGGGCTATCATGAATGAATGGATGTATGCACAAACGCACATATACAAATAATCACATATATATAGGCAAACAGAATGAGGGCCTAGGTTTGAAGATCACGAGCATGGAGCCATGGTCTACCCATCCCAAAAGGTGTGTAATAGGGTTTACCAACTATAGCACAGGGTTCTAAGAAGTTCTCAGAGTCGACAACCCATCTTTCGGATATTATCGACCTCCCGAATGACTCGGTAATCAATAATATTCTCAAGAGAATCTTGTCTGAGTGTAGTATCGCGTGACAACCATTTCAGGAATAGACTCTCTCATGGTCACCGCACTACATCCTAAAAGGCCGAGTGGGGTTAAAGGTAACTACGGTTCTCAATATCAAGGGCACCTTGGTCGAGAGTAGCACGTTTTCACGAATAGTCTCGTTCAACATGACTAGACTCTCAAGAGGGCCTCAACTGAGTAATGGTGTCTCAAGTCAACTTTTTCGGGAATCGACTCCCTCAAAGCCTCCTTGAACATACCATCATCCTATAATAAGTGCACTCAAGTCCGGGTTAGGACTTATCTCACCACTCAATAACACCCTGCCAAACAGAAGATTCCAAGCAAAACAGGATATACAGATATATACAAATATACAAATATAGCAAACAAGCATAAATAACATAAGCAAAAACAAGGTGGGCTTAACCCTCAAAATATGCATTAGTCCCCAGTGAAGTCACCATTTCTGTTGCGGTGAGAATCGGATAACAAGCTATTAATTAACTTGCCTCACAAGACTTTGAAAATCACCACCGACTTTGATTTATCCAAAGGAAAGGTTCAAGATCGAGAAAACCCAAAGGGGGGAGATCTAAGGGTTGGTTATACTAAGGGAAGATATTAGCACCCTTAATATCTATAGTACTCTACAGGAACCTCTTGTTTATGTTTGTGTTATGTTATGTTTGCTCGCTAAGAAAATCTGTCAAGTTTAAAGGTAAAGACCTAAGGGTATATACACTAAATTTGCTTGCCAAGACGTCGCATCTTGTGCCTACGTATCTGACTAAAGAATCAGAGCAACCGTAGTTCACCTAATTAAGGGTGAGATGAACCATTGATTATGGCCAAAGTTCTAAGGGGAATGAGTATGAGCTCATGTAGAGTTTAAGAAACTCTCTAATTCTAAGTTATGATGGGGTAAGGTGGATACTCAAGGTGATGAATCCCACATAGAGTCCAAGAACTCTAACTTAATTCTAAGTTGTAAGGTTGAATGGCTATGAGGACAAAAGTAAAGTATCCTATGACTATGAGATCAAAGGGAAGGTGGCCATGACTATGAGGTCAAAGCTGATATCCTATGACTATGAGGTCAAGGGAAAGAGGTGGCTCTATGACTATGAGGTCAAGAGAGACTCCTATGACTATGAGGTCAAGGTTTGATTATGAGCTATCTATAACTTTGAGGTCAATAGAAAGACTTTCCTTTGGAAGGGTATTGAGGATGTGTCAAATGAAACAGGCAACCACAATCATAACAGAAACAAAAGAGTCGTCCACAAGACTTTATCAGAAAATATGTACAGGTCCCACCAAAGGGAGAAATGAAAAGTTAGTATTCAAAGAAATGAAATAGAAATAGTCTCGTCTTAATCATGATTTAATCGAGAAATCGATAATCAACGATTCTTGACTTTCATCGACTAAAAAGTGAATGAAACTAAAATAAAGAGAAAGTGGTCTCATATTGATCAAAGTTTTGTCGCTTTAATGAGATCAACCAAACCATGAAGTTTGTTATATCATAGACCCAAAAATAAAGAAAATGAAATCGAAATGGAAATAAAGTTGGTCTCGTCTAAATCAAGATTTAATCGAGAAATCGATAATCTAATGGTTATTAACTTTCATCGACCAACAAAAATAAAACATGGACCTCATACTAATCAAGATTTTTAGCGACTTGACTAAATCAACAAATCAAGATTTTTGTGATATCATTGGCCCAAGTGACAAAATGGTCAAGATAAGATAAGAGAAATGGAAATGAAACAAAATAAATCATGACATACTAAACCAAGAATCAACTAATCCTCACAAAATAAATGTTTCTCTTTTTTTTTTATTAAAAAAAACTAAGATAAACAAATAAAAAGAAGAAAAGGATTTTTTTATATAAAAAAAAAGTTGAAAAGGAGGATGCTGAAAAATCTACTTGGGCTTTAAGCCCAACAACAACACGGTTTTAAGAAACGCAAGAAAAATGGTGGGTACATAGATTATGATGGTGTATAGAATTTCCAGGAAGCTCAGAAGCCCGCCTCACATCAGCAGTCCAAAAGTCATGAAAAAGAAAAATAAATAAATAAATAAAGGCATGAAAAGAGAAAAGAAACAATGATCAAATGTTCAGCCTTCAAAACAAAGGTCACAATGAACCCACAACCTTCATTTTCAATCGTGAAACAAGTCAAAGGCGGTTAAAAGCGAACGGGTGAAAATCAAGCATCCATGAAAGCGCCGATCGATCCCTCGTATTCTCTTCGAAACAGAAAAAATCAAAGGCGGCTAGATCATTTCCAAACTTCCTTTGCGACAATCTTTTCTCCCTCGATTCAGATTTTGGTCCCTCACTGCGACTCGTTCCAACCAGGTTTGAACCGTGTATAGGTTTGAAATTATTTTTTTGGGTTCTATTTTCAATCACTCTTCTTATTCATCTGAATGGGTTTTGGTTGGGTTGTTGAAGATTGGAAGAGGAATTGTTGGGAGGATTTGGGAGAGAATGGTGGAGAAGGTTTGGAGAGTGTATCAGAGTTTGAGGTTTTGGGAACAGTTCGATTGATGAAGGGAGAAGGGAGTTTTTGCTGTTGATGAGAAGTGAGGTTTTCTGTTATTTGTTTTGCAGGGTGGTTCTGAATCATGGGAGTGGCTCCTCTTTTTTGTGAAGGTTTTCTTTCCTTTTGTAATCGTTCCCGTCCAGTCATTCAAAAGGGGAGGGAGGAGATTTGTGAGAAGATCTGCCTGTTGTGGATCCTAGCTTCGGCGTGTTGCATGTTTTTTAGCAGGATTTTATAGGCTTTTATGTAGAATGGCTGGGATTGAGACATCTGCAGCAGGAAAGTTGGAATGAAAAGGGTGTGTACAGGTTTGTGTAGGGAGGTATGGAGGTCTGTGAAGTGACTTTGGCTTTGGGGCTTTGCAGGGATGCAGGAAGTCTTGTGATAGGTAGCAGCTGCTGCTTGTGCGTGAAAAAAAACTTTGGATTTTGGTTGGAAAGTTTGACTTTTTGGAACAGTTTTTTGTACGGCTTATGGCCAAAAGGTTTGATAGCATATGGTAGTGGTTTTGAACAAGGACCCCTAATAATAATAATAATAATAATAATAATAATAATAAAGAAGATAATACTAATAATGATAATGATAATAATGATAAAAAAAGATAATAATAATAATAATAATAAAATATAATAATAAAAAAAGATTATAAAAAAGGATAATAATAATAATAATAAAAAGAAAGATAATAATAATAATGATAATGATAATAATGATTAAAAAAAAAGATAATAATAATAATAAAGATGAAATAGTAATAATAAATAAATAAAACTAATAATAAATATAAATGATAAAAATAATAATAACAATGATAACAAGATAATAATAATAATAATAATAATAATAATAATAATAATAATAATAATAATAATACTAAAAAAATAGAAATAAATGATGAAAAGATAAAAATAAAACAAAAGAAAATAAATACTTAATTAATAATAATAAATAAAATATAAAAAAAAATTGACAACGATAAGAAATAAATCTTAGATTAAATAGCGAATAAATAATAGATAATAACTAATTAATGATGACATAAATATATAAATAAATGTAAATGATATAATAAAATCATAATAATTAAAATAAAAATAAATATTAATGATAATAATAAATACTAATAATAAATAAATAAATAAAATAAATACTAACAAAAAAAAGAATGATAACGATAAAAAAATTCATTCGAAACTTAACTAGTGATTAAAAGTAATAAAAATAAAAATGATATTCTAAATTAAAATAAAGCTTTAAATCTAAATAAAAATAAATTGAATTAAAACAGAGAATAGGTGACAAAAATAGACGAAAAATGCATGACTATGATTGATGGACAACCTGACTGCAAATGCACAAGACAGATGACTTAAGATGATATGACAAAAAATCAAAGGATCTGAGGGTAAAATTTGGGGTACAACACAGATATGTTTCCTATGCTGGCAAAGTATAGGGCTTTCTCCATCAGGAATTAACTGGTAAACCCTAGATTCCCCCTTTGGTGGTCATGTGACTTTTGATATCTGACTCTCCCAAAGAGGTAGCTCTTGCAATGGCTTGATCTTTGGGAATTTCTTCCAGTCCAGAAAATGGATCTTAATCAGTG
This sequence comes from Lathyrus tuberosus, assembly GCA_022829125.1. Classification (NCBI taxonomy): domain Eukaryota; kingdom Viridiplantae; phylum Streptophyta; class Magnoliopsida; order Fabales; family Fabaceae; genus Lathyrus; species Lathyrus tuberosus. Next base: position 717,945 of record JALAZF010000238.1, read on the forward strand.
ATAGGTAAATCAATCAGATGAGAGTACTCTTCTAGTGTCGATGTGAGCTGATAATCTGGAAACATTAAGCTGTGGTATAACGGATCATAGAACTGAATCAATATGGACAGGACTCCTTCCACCATGTTGACCTTCAAAAGAGACAACAGTCCTCCATGCTTAGCTCTGAAAGCTTCGGGATTAGTAATCATCCTTCCCAATTTTCTTAGGTCTTCCAGTTTTGGAATTTTGAAGGTGTACTTGTGCGTTTTTCTTCTACCGTAATCCATAGCACAACTTCTGATATTTGCAACGATTGTTTTAATTCTTTTAGAAAGATATTTTTTGTTTAATAAAAAATTTTAATGAATGAAATGCATGAATGCATGATTGCAACAAACAAAAACATTTGAAAACATGGGTTTAGGGGTTCAACGTCACGAGCATGGAGTCATGGATCTACCCATCCCCAAGGTGTGTACTAGGGTCCAATTTTTGTACCTGTAGAACGGGTTCTAACAAAGGTTCCCAAAATCAATGACCCCTCTTAAGAATATTAACAGCAAACCGACTGACTCATGAGAGCTGTAATATCCCCAAGATGAATCTCATTCGAGTGTAGCATCGCATATCAACTCTTCTCGATAGTCACCGCATTACGTCCTAAACAAGGGTCAGGTGGTCAAATGTCTACTAATCCTCAGTTTCAAGGGTGCCCAGTGGAAAAAGTAATATTTTCACGACTTTCTCATTCAACATCAACAATTCCAAAAAGGTACCTGCACTGATTCGGTGGACTTTCAAGTTAGCTTGGTCGGGACTCACTCCCTATAAGCCTTCCTGAGTCTGCCACCACTTATATTAATGTGCTCTCAGACTCACCGCATGTGTATTAATCACATTCCCAGATGACAGTAATTTAAACAAGTATAGTAGATAAACAGATAGTATGACAACAAATGATATAAAATGAGAAAGCAAATAAAACAGCAGGAAAAATAAATGCAGTACAAGGCCTAAACCTCTTAGGAAATCTAACAATCCCCAGCAGAGTCGCCATTTTTCTGTAGCTCCAGTTTTGTGACGTGACCACTACCGCTTTTAACGCTACTTTCTAATTTCTGTATTTATCATATGAAGCTTAAAAGGAAGGGGAAGATATCTTAAACTAACCCTGCGTGCAAATGTTTTCTTTAACAAATGTGAAGAGATTTGGAATCGGGGTTTGGTTATATAAAGGGAAGCTATTAACATCCAGAGTATCTATAGTAATCTATAGGAACCTTAATTTACATATATTTTCTAGTGTTTGAAATGCTTTCTTAAGTCTGTCTGCTGTTGATTAGGGAAAGTTTCTCCTTTGTGAGGACTGAGGGAATGTTTTTGTTGTTTTTGGGTTTTCTATTGTTTTTGGGAAGGTGCTTGACCTAAGATTTTTTATTTGTGTGCTCGCTAAGATTTCGTAATCTTATGCCTACGTATTCCCGTAAAGAGATTTGGGAAATCAGAGCAATTGTAGAGCAATTGTTTGGTGTCTTGTTCAAAGCCCAATATTGAAGCTAACAGGGTATTTATATCTTGTTCAAAGCCCAAGATTGAAGCTAAAAGAGTGTTTGTGTCTTGTTTAAAGCCCAAGATTGAAGCTAAAAGTTGACTAAGAGAGAGAATTTGTCATCTCTAAAGGGAGATATCTCACTTATTCATCACAAATGTTAAGTAATTGGTTATAAGGGAAGTTTTTTTTTATAAGGGAAGTTACTTTAACTGGGATGTGTGGAATCCAGCAATGTCATATGTTCCTTTATAAATCTTTGCATGCTAAGAGAGGGACATTGGCTTGGATGTGTAGAATCCATAGGCTTGCCACTTATATCAGTTAGATGAAAGAGAAATTTTAGCCATGATAAATGAGGGACTCCAGCTTGGATTTTGAATCAACAAGTGTGCCACTTACATCAATTATCTGGAAAAAGGTTTTGATTGTTTGTTTTGATATGTGACGTATAGAGGAAATGTCATCCTACAGAGAGGATTCATGGTCTCATCTAAGGGGATGATGGGTTTTGTGCCTTGATCAAAGCCCAAGGTTGAAGATGAAAAAGATGAAAACTGACTCAACTAGGGGAGTATTATATCTGTCTTGTACAAATCCCAAGATTGAGGCTAAATTGGGAAACTCATTATATGAAGCTTAAGAGGAAACTGACTCTTGCTGAGGATTATTTAAATCCAGGAGAAGGAATAAACTATTTTGAGGAATCCAAAGGGAAACTACTCTTGCTGGGGATTGGAGAAGAGTTAAATTATCAACTGCCACAAAGGCTTTGATTCTTCTAGGGTTTATTGATTGTGATCTGACCCTGGCTGGGGATTTTAAGGTGAAAGTCAAGCCTTGTTGGGGATCAGAAGGAATTTAAAGATGAGTTTAAATGCCTTAGAGGTTTTAACTCTCATGGGGATTGATGTATTGGTAAAGATGATTAGGATTTATCCTATGCTTTTTGGAAGCCTGAGGGTCCTTGTTATGAAGTCCAAGAGGAGACTATGAGGATGAGACTTTCCAAGTCTACTTGTCTGGAGCCCAAGAGGAGGTTGAGACTATCCAAGTCTCTTAAGAGGAGGCAGACTCTAGTTGGAGAAAGATCTGTGTATGATGCCCAAGAGGAGGATGGGGGTTCTAGAGATGAAGATAAACTCTTGAATGATTGGATGTTCTAGAGTTTTTGACTTTCTTGAGGATTGCTTTTGTACCTCCTCTTTGATTTTGATGGCCATGTCCGGGTGAGTGCGTCTCAACCTTTGCTTTACTGGCGGACATTCCGATCTTAACGGTAAGTGATGTTCCACGATGCTGGTATCCAACCCTGGCATATCCTGATAGGACCAAGCGAATACATCAGGAAATTATTTGAGAAGCTTTATCAAACCCTCTCTGGCAATTGGACTGAGCAGTGCCCCAATCCTGACTTCTTTTCTCTCTTTTTCTGAACCCAAGTTTACCGTTTCCAACGGTTCTTTATGAGGTTCAATGGACCTTTCCTCTTGTCTGAGTAATCGGGAGATCTCTTCTGGAATTTTGTCATCATTTTCTTCTTCAGCCTCTAATACCGGGAACTCAAAGTTGGGAGAAGGCATCGGATCGTATGTTTCAACGGGGTTTAAAACAAGCAATCTGCATGACGTGATAATTCGTGTTTAGAAGAGGTAGAGGAAAATGCAAGTGTGTGCAGTGTTTTATTTTACTGCTTGTTTTTTATAGTTTTGTTTTTTAGAATTACCATTTTCTGAAAAAGCAAAAAGAGAAAACAGCAATTAATGCGGAAATTACAGAACGACGTTATTTTATTAATGAACAAGTCGAATCTTTAAACTACAACCCTATAAAACAAAACTCTGTCGCTTTGGGCAAAGCGAAGAGGGAAATTTACAGAAAGCGAGCCCTATCAAAACATCTGTTTCACCTGGGCAGGGTGAAAGGTTAAAGATGGCAATTACTTTGACTGATGAACGACCTTCAGAACCTCGACAGCAACCCATTGGTGGCGAACTCCTCGGTGAATCACAAAGTCTGGCACCTTCCTTGATTTGTCTTCAGAAATGACGCTGATTTCTGGTGGAGCGGGATCATTGGAATCTGTCTCCCAGGAAGAATTGTCGTAGGAGAATTCCTCTGTGGCATTTTGCATAGCATTTGTGCTCTCAGCTGTATCTCCCCATCCAGTAGGCTGGATGTCTTCGAGCCTGATACGAGAGCTTTAGGGAGCAGTGTACTTGACCATGAAGTCGAATTTTCCACTCGGTTGTCCCAAGGTGTCCCACACTTCTTTGGAACTGGAGGAGTCATCCCTCTCGATGACGTTGACCTCGGGAAAAGCATAGTTGATGAACTCAAGTCCTGCAAACGTTGCGAATTCATCTTCATGTTGAGTAGTTTCTGAATGACCTGAGTGTTGATCCCATGACATGGTGGGGACGCAGGTATTCTGTTCAATGATGCTCAGCTGAGTTTCATTACTCAGCTGACTTTCTTGCCCCAAGTTTCCTAGATAAGGTTTCCACATTGGCAGACCATCCATTGGGCCATAGTAGGTGTAGTCAAAATTGTCTTTCATCGGAGTGTCTTCCTCTAATGAATTTGGCGGAGCGCGGCATCCTTCCGGATCACAATCCCCGTAGATCATTTCGACATCTGATCTTGGTATAAATCTCAGACTTTCTGTAGGAAAGCAAAAAGGCATAGGCACCTCTTCCTGAGACATATAACCGTCCTCGTTAAGGTAGGACTTCCATTCTTCATCTGTGTCAGAGGGATCTTCCTCATTGATAGCATGAACTGTCTGAGACACTGGGTGAAGAAAACCTCCACTGTGGAATAAGTTTTGAAGGGGATGAAAACTTTCATCGTTAGCAGCTGTCTGGGTACAGGTTGCAGAAAAACCAAGACCCTTCTTTGTTTTATTGTCAATAGGAACGACAAGTTGTCCCCATCCCGTCGTATCGGTACTCTCGACCGCTTTAATAGCATTGTTGTATGAGGAAATCGAGGTTCCTCCTCTGAACTGATTGTCCTTGCTCACCGACAATGCTTGAAACTGAGTTCCAATAACCTCCTCGGGTTCTATACCAGTAGATGATGACAAGTTACTCACGAGCAAGGCTTGTTCCCCACAAACCGTGACAAGTTGATCGTTCTTGACGGACTTTAGCTTTTGGTGGAGGGTCGAAGTGACCGCTCCAGCCTGATGTATCCAAGGTCTTCCTAATAAACAACTGTATGTTGCCCGGATGTCCATGACCTGGAAAGTGACTTGGAAAGTGTGAGGACCAATAGTTATGGGAAGATCAACTTCGCCGATAACTATTTTTCTGGATCCGTCGAATGCTTTGACGACAACCTCGCTAACCCTCATCGGAGGTCCTTTGAATGATAATTGCATCAAAGTGGACTTCGGCATAACATTCAGGGCTGACCCTGTGTCTACCAGTACGCTGGCTAAAGCATCGTCCTGGCAGTTAACTGTGATATTGAGCGCCATGTTATGACGACGACCCTCTTCAAGTAATTCTTCATCACTAAATCCCAAATTGTTGCAGGAAGTGATGTTAGAGACAATACTATCGAACTGTCTGATTGTTACATCTTGTTCCACAAAGGCTTGCTCCAAGACTTTCTGTAGAGCCTCCCTATGGGATTCTGAACTGAGTAATAGTGATAACACCGAGATCTTTGAAGGAGTCTGTAACAGCTGATCCACAATGTTATATTCACTCCTTTGGATGAGCTTCAGCATCTCATCGTTATTTTTCGAAAGGTTGGGATTACTGGATTGATCGACTGGGGGATCGGGAGCTTCTGTCTGAAGTTCCTTTTCCTTGTTAAGTTCCCCAACCCCTCGGTTGAAGATTCTACCACTCCGTGTTACTCGACTGATGTCTGCAATGTTCACAACGGAGGGTAATGGAATTTCCTTTCCATTTTCAATTATTGTTGCACCGTATTTGTAAGGGATAGCCTTAGTTGATTCATACGGTAGCGGTCCTGGTAGATAGATGACTACAGGAGCCTTCTGATTTTTCTGACCATCATAAGTAATCTCGATTCGTTCCCGGTTGGGAACTTTAGATTCGTCAAGTAGAGGAATAATGGCAAAAACATCCCTGGTCCTGTGATGACCAGAGATCGTGACAACATCCTCAACTTGCTCGGCAAGGTAGTTCGGCGACCAGTTGATGGGTCCAGAACCCGAATAGGGACGAATTTCTCCACGATCGACCTGACCCTGAAGAGCTGCTCTCACAAGGTAACACCCTTGGTTACTTTCCGAACAGACGCTACAACTGTCATAGTTGTGTGGTGGCACCTGGCCACGCCCACTTTGAATACAATGTAACCTCACTAGGTTAGCTTCCACTGATCAGACATCCTGACTCTGACGCCGAGTGGGGTTTCTATTACTGATACTAATCTGCTGAGTATCTTCATCCATGTAGATTGGCATCCACCAATGATTTAACAAGTGCTGAAGTGCCTCCTGGACAAGGGTACAGCCTCGATCGTTTTCGCAACCCGCTTTACAGCTTTGATAGTCATGTGATATTAAGAATCTGAGTCGGACCTGCTCAGCATGTAACTCTACCAGGTTGGTATTCATTACGCGAATATCGAAGATCTGAACCATGTTGATTTGATAGGAGTTCCTATCATGGTAGTCTTGGATCCATCCAAGATCCATCTGACGCTGGAGGGCCTCTTGTATGAAAGAGCATCCCTGTTTGTTTACCGAGCAAATCAGACAAGAACTGTAATCGTGCCGCGGCAGATTATGATACTGGCTTTGTCTTGAGTGCATCGCCACCAAGTTGACATTCATTGCACAGATGTCGTGGTTTTGAATGACGTTAGAATTCGTGTAGACCATGTTAACTCCATGAACTCAGTGCTCCTGGATCCATCCGAGATCCATTTGTTCCTGTAGAGCTGCTTGCACTACCGAACATCCTTGATTGTCTTTAGAGCAGATATCACACTGATGATAGTTATGAGGTGGCACATGGCCATATCCACTCTGTCTACAATGCATCTTAACCAGATTGGTTTTCAACAAGAGTACATCGTAAATTTGATAGACATTGTTAGTCTCTCCTTCTATCAAATTGACTGCAGCCTTCTCGTGTTGAGGTAGCGGATTTGTGAGAACATTAGGATTTGTATCCTTGAAGGATAAGACCCCGCTCCTAACAAGTTTTTGAACGTCGGACTTGAAATTGAGACAAGTCTCTATGTTATGCCCTGAACCTCCTTGATGATAAGGGCAAGTTTGATCCACCTTAAACCAAAAAGGCAGATTTTTCGGTACTGTAAGAGGAGATTTAGTCTGAATGTGCCCCTTAGCCAGTAGTAATGGAAACAGTTCTGCATACGCTACGGGTATAGGATCAAATCCTGGTGGCCGTGTTGTACGGTTGTTGTTATATGGAGGACGAGCCTACTGAAGAGGCTGTTGTGTCCTTTGCTGGTCAGGTTGGCTCTGCGCAACCTGAGGTTGATACGTAGGAATAGCAGCAGGGTTGATAGCAGGAGTCACAGCTGCTACCGGTTGATAACGTCGTCTTTGCTTTCCGAGGGAGATATTCCCAATATCTTGCTCTTTTTTCTTAGGGGAGCACTACCATATTTTTTAGTACCGCTCGTCGATCCAGTGTCTTTTACCAAACGTCCTTCTCGGACGGCTTCCTCAAGACGTACGCCCATGCCGACCATTTCGGTGAAATCACTGGGCGCACTGGCAACCATTCGGTCATAGTAAAATGAGCTTAAGGTCTTTAATAAGATCTTTGTCATCTCTTTTTCCTCAAGAGGTGGACAAATTTGAGCGGCAATTTCACGCCATCTTTGAGCATACTCCTTAAAGGTTTCCTTGTCCTTTTGCGACATCGATCTGAGTTGATCTCTGTCGGGTGCCATGTCCAAATTGTATTTGTATTGTTGGACGAAGGCAGTACCAAGATCTGTGAATGTGCTGATCGTGGCACGGTTCAAACCCATATACCATTTGAGTGCGGCACCGGTTAAACTATCCTGGAAGTAGGGAATCAGTAGGTCCTGATTCTCCGTCTGGGCTGACATCCGCCGAGCGTACATCACCAGATGGCTTTGAGGGCAAGAGTTACCCTTATATTTTTCAAAGTCGGGCACTTGGAACTTGTGCGGGACTTTCACATTTGGGACCAAGCAGAGATCTGCGGCGTCCTTTCCAAATAAATCCTGACCGCGAATGGCCTGCAGTTCCTTCTGCATTTCCAAGAACTGTTCCTGGAATTCATCCATTCTGTCAAACATAGTTTCCTTCTTACCAGAAGGTGTTGGTGGAATCTGTCCTTCCGGGACAGTGTGCACCACAGGGGGTGGTACCGTGACTACGGCAGTGAGTCTTGGCGTTTCCCGAAGTTTGTAACCTTCAGGAGTCTTCAGTATGCCCCTGGCATCTTCGCTTTCCCGAAGTTTGTAACCTTCAGGCCCAGCGGCTTCTGCTATGATTCCCTGATCTTCAGTGATCGGTGGAATATATCCTTCCGGAATATAATTAGGTCGCATGCCCCAGGGACGATCTTTCGGCATTTGATACCTGGGATCATACTTCTCCACTACAGGCGTTGAGGTGATCTCTGAGATCACAGTTTGTTGTAGCTGAGCTTCTGCCATGGCTTGCATGTCGTTACGAAGCTTTCTCATATCCTCTCTCAGAGCTTCGATCTCTTCTTTCAACTCTCTGTTTTCTTCCTCGAGATCATCCATCCTTTTCTGATGATTGGCCCGAGTATTATACGATTGAGACAGTTTGACTCTAGAATCGAGACACAAACATGAGATTCGTAGGGAAGAAGAATACGCGATGATGAATGCAATGATTATATTAATTGTTCTTTTGGTTTAATCAAAATAAACTTCGACAATTAGATTGCAAACATCAAACGGTGGGGAAACCCCTTTTTATTGAGATTCAAAAGATTACAGAAATGGAAATACAGTAGATTACAAAGTGCAGAAACAGAAACCTAAACTAATGGGTCCTGAGTCCTCTCTGAAGAAAAATCAGGTGCTGATTCTGGTATCTTCCTTTTCTTTAACCGGGGCTCTTGGGCCGTTGTCAGGTTGTCATTCCTTTGCCAAGTGAAAGGAGCGAGCAAATTCCTTTGGTCATCTTGATTATCTACAGCATGTTGCTCCAAAATTTCAATCAGAGCATCTTTTTCTTTCAGTAATTGCTGTATTTTGATGCACTCTATGTCGAGGGTGCGGTACTTGTTCTTCCAAGACCTTCTCTCCTTTTGAATTTTGTTGAGAGTAACCTGAAGCTTTTCAGTTTCCGTCATGAAGTACATGACAGATTCCCCCGGCGGAAGAATCCCGTAGCGAGGATAAGGCATCTTTAGCTTGAGAGCTCTAGTTTGTACCCAATGGAGATAAGGCTCCACCGAGACACAGTCCGGTTTTCCTAGTGACTCTCGTCCTTTCTTATGAACATGCTTCCAAGCGTGCACTATTTCCATCTTTAGTGCTCTGTCGTTTTCTCCTTCTTTGAAAAAAAGACCTTCCAGATGAACACCCAGTGAGATGTGTCTCATCGGGTATCCAAATTGACGGCGAACCAATACCGGATGGTAGTTGATTCCTCCTTTAGTTCCTATAAGGGGTACGTTGGGGAAGTTTCCACAACGGTCAATGATCCTAATTCCCTCATAAATCCTATTACACCAATCTATATCAGAGTTGGTAAGAGACATGATCTTCTGCGACCAACGTAAGGCACTCTTGCAATCCCAAAAAGCAGCAGACTTGGGCAAGTGAGAGATAAACCATTTGTAAAGCAAAGGTACACAGCATGTGATCTCCCCTCCGATGTACAAATTTCCCAGGTGTATAGAATGATACGCATCTGCGAGCAAAGTCGGCACAGGATTTCCAATGAGAAAAACCTTAATGGAGTTAATATCGACGAAGTTATTGATGTTAGGAAACAAAAATAACCCGTAGGTGAGCAAGACAAAGATGCTTTCAAAAGCAGTCACGTTTCCTATACTGGCGAAGTACAGGGCCTTCTTTGTCAAGAACTGGGCTGGCAAACCTTGGATGCCACCCTTAGCGGTCATTTGAGCTCGGACCTCAGACTCGTCCAAATGAATTGCTCTTGCAATAGTCTGATTCTTTGGAATTTCTTCCAGTCCAGAAAATGGAGCTCGATCCGTAATGTGTAGATTGATCAGGTGAGAATACTCCTCCAGCGTTGGTGCAAGCTGGTAATCTGGGAATGTGAAACAGTGATAAACTGGATCATAAAACTGAATGAGCGCATCCATGATTCTCTCAATCACATGGACTCTTAACAGTGGTAGTAAACCTCCGTGCTTGGCTCTGAAAGCCTCTGGCTTAGTGATCATCCTCGCTAACCTTCTCAAATCCTCTAGTTTTGGAACCTTGAAGGTATACTGGTGAGTTCTCCTTCTACCGAAATCCATTAGTGCAATCTTTTTCTCTGATATTTGCAATCACAGTCTTAGTTTATTTTGAAAGAACAGAGAGACTAGAAGAGAAGATTTTTTGAATGTTTTAATGTTTTATTAAATGAATGCATGAATGCAGCACACAAAAACATAGAAAAAACATGGGGTCAAAGGGTCGTTGTCATGAAGTCAAGGCTCTACCCATCCCCAAAGGTTTATACTAGGGTGATTTTTGTACCTGTACTCATTATCATCAGCTCCTCCCAGGAAAGCAAAACAACAAGCAGATCGCCAGCGAGTTGTAAAGCAATCTTAGAGTAAGTGCCATTCACCGAGAATAGATCACCAGCCTCAAATGAGGGTAGTATCGTGTAATAACTATTTCTGATAGTTTCCGCACTACGAAAGGGTTTGGCTCCTCAGCTTCTCAGACTTAACAACCGACCCATTGTCTAGGTGAGAGAATGGGTTGCGTTGGTCAGCCTCCACTGAGGTTGATGGTCGACCCCGTCGCCATCACTTATCTTAGGTGTATCCTCATTCTTTCCACATACGGCATCACCCACATTCCCATTAGCAAAAAAATAAACATGTATAGCAATTAGGAAAAGCAGTATATATATTTGTCCTAATCATCCTAGACCTATGAAGCTAAGAATCTTAAGTTCCTGACAGAAAACGGGTTCCCCGGCGGAAGCCCCAATCTGTGGTATTCACACAAGTGAAGAAAAGGATGACCGTGCCTAGACCTAACTTTGAAAGGCCCCACGGTGGGCGCCATTTTTCTGTAGCGAGCGATTTTGGACGCGGTTCTTAAGCGCTGGTCGCTCTCTGTGGTTGAGCTTAAAACTACAGGTCGATTCATTTTTTATCCTATTGTGAGCTGATGAAGGAAAGGAAATAGATGTCTCCAATTAACCCTGCATTGCATACTGAGTTTAAACAGCAGTCTGTTAGGTTACGAATGCTATCAATGTAGGGGGCCTTTCTTGTGCTATTTAACAGAATGACAGGTTTCTGGCGGGGAACAAGGATTAGGATGTTAGGACTGATGCTTTTGAATTACTGCTTTTGATATGGGATTTTGGGTTTTTGTTGATTGTGCTCGCTAAGATCTTTTCTTTCGATCTTATGCCTACGTATTACCGTTTACCGAAACAGGGAAATCAAAGCGTTCGTAGTTCCTCCTATTCTATGGGAGGAAATTGGTTTTTGGTGTCTTGTTCAAAGCCCAAGATGTGAAGCGAAAGGTGATTTGTATCTTGTTCAAAGCCCAAGTGTGAAGCTGAAAGGGTTTGACTTTAGAGAGAATTTGTCATCTCTAAAGGGGGTCTGTTTGTCACAGCTATTGGGTGACTGACTGTAAAGGACGATTACTTTAACCGGGATACGCGGATCCTAGCAATGCCATAATTTCCTTTATAGGGGGTTTTAACCTGAAGGGGAAGACTTTAACTCAGTGTAGAGCAATGCTATCTTTCCTTAGAAATTTCTCATGCTAAAAGAGGGACAGTGGTGTGGATGTAAATGATCCAGAGGCTTGCCGCTTACAGCGATTAGATGAAGGGAGTTGTTTGATGTTTGTGTACTGTGAACGAGGCACAATTTTGATGCTAAAAGGTTAATTGGATTAACCAGTGATTTTCTTATACAAAGCCTAAGAGGAGGCTGATATGTGTCTCGTACAAAGCCCGAGAGAGAGGCTAAAAGGTTTTGACTCAACGAGGGAATCTTTTGGTATCTCGTATAAAGCCCGAGACGGAGGCTATTGTTTATTTGGCTCAATAAGAACCTTTTTGTATCTCGTATAAAGCCCGAGATGGAGGCAAAGAAGGGGTAATTGACTCAGCAAGGGAGTCTCTTATGTGTCTCGTATAAAGCCCGAGAGAGAGGCCGAACGTTGTTTGACTCAACGAGGGAGTCTTTTGTATCTCGTACGAAGCCCGAGATGGAGGCTAAAATTGTTAGCTCCGTTGGGGAGAATCATTGTACAAAGCCCAAGAGGAGGCTATGGTGACTGTTCAGTTAAGTGACAGGTCCGGTATACTGATTTTGAAAGAGAAAATCAGTTCTTATATGAGCAACACTGTACTTCTGGATTTGATTCAAGGATCCGGGTTATTCCTGTTCTTTAAGGAAGCGGGAAATCCGAAGGGTATTGAGACTGTCCGAGTCTGCGGGTTTCCTTCCTATTTAACGAAGGGGTCACTTGAGAATGTCTTTGAGACTCAAGGAAGTTAAACTGTCCGTGTCTAGAGTTTCATCTTTTATACTGTGTTTTGAGAAACAGTAGTAGACTCTATGAAAGGACTGTTCTATGAAGATGACTAAGTTCTGTTCCTATACCTCTAGGAGGTCGTCGGGACAATTTGTACGAAGCCCAAGAGGAGGCTGGAATCTTTTAAGAAGCCGACGGGTCCTTGTACTAAGCCCAAGAGGAGGCTATCATTCCCGGAGGAAGAGATCATTATACGAAGCCTAAGAGGAGGCTGTGAATACTTCTAAGAAGCCGTAGGGTCCTTGTACTAAGCCCAAGAGGAGGCTAGGTTGCTTTTAGGAAGCCTATGGGTCCTTGTACGATGCCCAAGAGGAGGCCGATGCTTTTAAGAAGCCTGTGGGTCCCCAAACCCCGAGAAATTCAAGGCAATGCTATTCACCGAGAATAGATCAAAGTCGGGAAAGTTTGAGAATTTGGAAGAAACTCAAAGATGCCATTCACGGAGAATACATTCATCTCTGGGAATAGAGTTTCTTGACAATTCCTAATGAGGACAGCCGAAGAGAAGACTGTATCTGGTGATCCTAATGGGGATCTAGTTGTCTATTTCTATGACTAAACGAAACGGCGTCACTTAGTTCTAGACGTAGTTGCCGGGGAAACTCGAAATATCTATACTATTATTACACAGTCGATATGAGTTTATGAAAGAAGACTTACAGTGAAACAGCCCCACAATACAGTTATATGTATATGAAAACAGTAAATGAAAGCGATAACCACTTACTCGGTTGTAGAGCTTCCATGTTGTTTGGTTAGTTGTTCAACAAAGAAAGATTGAAAAACAATAGTATATTCAAAATCAAAGGAGAAAGTGCTTTGAAAAAGAAAGATTTGGGACTTACAGCTCAAGGAGAGGCCCAGGGTTTTATCAGTGAGCGCACTGTTTGAATTTGTACAGAGGGACTTATACAAGTGACTGTGGCCCAAAAATTGTTTTCTGTACAAAGAGATGGGTCTTACACTCTCTCAAGAGGCCCAAAAAGTTTAAAGAAAAAGAGTGGGGCTTATAACACGAGGGTAGGCCCATATAATTTTTCCGTTTGAAATGGCGATCGCGCTGAGGTTTTCTTTTAACGCAGAGGGACTTATACAATAAGTGAGGCCCAAAAAGATTTTGGTTAAAAGGGGATTGGGTCTTACACTCTATTAGAGGCCCAAAATGTTTTGAATGGGTCTTATAGCTCAAGGAGAGGCCCAAGGTTATTTTTCAAAAGGCGACGATCGCGCCGTTTGTTTTTGACGGTATCGGGACTTATACAATACACTGAGGCCCAAAAATGATTTGGTCAAGAAAGGATTGGGTCTTACACTCTATTAGAGGCCCAAAAAGTTTTGAAAATGATTTATGAGGGTTGAATTAATCCAAAAACCCTAATTTGTTTTCAAAAATGTATTTAATTGAATAAAAATTCAATTAAAAATGATCAAAATTGTTTAACATATGAAAAACAAATTGTGATTTTGGATTAATGCTTCAAAAATTAAGTATTGACCTACAAAATAATTAGAAAGCATTAAAAGTTGCAAAATCAATGTAGAAAAAATATTTAAAATGTCAAAAACAATTAAAATATTAATTCTTTGCAAAAATATCAATTATATGAAATAAATAATATTTTTGGGATTTTTTGATAAAATAAAATATTTTAACATTTTTGTGAATTATTAAAAAAAGAAGGGTTAAATATGTTTTTAGTCCCTATAAAATTTGAAATTTCATTTTTAGTCCCTCCTGGGTTTTGGCAACGGTTTTAGCTGGTTTTGGCAACGGTTTTTTTTTGTAAAATCCGTTGCCAAAAGGTAGGGAGGGACTAAAAATGAAATTTCAAACTTTATAGGGACTAAAAACTTATTTAACCCAAAAAAGAATCAACTCAAAATCATTAAAACTCAGAGAGAAATTAATTTTTGAATCAATTAAATAAAATCACAAAATTCAAATATTTGAATTTGAAAGAAATGGCGCCAAGAACACGCGCGTGTTCTGGGTTTGGCTGATTTGCATTTTCTCCTCAATCTCACTGAATACTTGATTATATCATGCAATCCACATATCATTATGCTCGTCTCAACCTCACGATCATGTCTATAACACTTAATTTCATTTAAATTAAACATATAACAAGAAATCACGAAGAAACCTCAAGAACCCTAATTTCTACATGAAGGCTAGGATTGTTGATACAGATTCAAACAATGCAATTAATTGAGGGAAAACATTTCATGCATGATTATGAACATATGGCCAAATTATTGTGCGAGGAAATATGCATAGATTGAGAGATGACCAAGTATATGCTTACCTCTAAGCCGTGACAGCAAGTGCAATGTGATTTTTGATTTGGAGGTGTTACAGATGAGTGGTGATGATCTGAACAGCTTCCCTACACCCTATGGAGTGTGTTTGAATGGTTGGACTTGATTGAAATTGGCTGGATCAATTTGTGGTACCTCAACTGCAACTTGGTTGAAAATTTGAGCAACCAGCTGGTGATTTTGTGAAATTGGTGTTTCAGAAGTGATCTAAGTGTTTGATCAGCTCATATGTGATGTATGTGAGGTGTGTGAGTGATTGGTTTGATTGGAATTGCTCTCAAACTCTAAACCCGATAGTGACTTGCCTTAGAAGGCAAAATTGGAGTGAAATAAGAGATTTTGAGGAAAGCATCTGTTTGATGACTTTGGTGTACTCAAACTGATCACAATTGAGCTCTATTTATAGTAGAGCAAGTTTGTTTTGCAAGGAATAGTGAATGGCAGCTGGTAAGTAGGTTTGGCCAATGTTGGCAAATGAAAATCCAAGTCTCCTCTAGCCATTGACTAGAGGTTAGGGCACAGAGCTTTGGTTCCCTTGGTCTTGGATAAGTCTTGACTGATTTCAGATGAGAATGGCTCAGTCCATGCCACCTTGATGCTTCCATTGAATGCTTCAATCCAAATTTGGAGTCTTGTCCCTATTTTGGCCATTCTAGGTTCAACATGCTATTTCTTGTTCCATGGACTTTGGAGGCTTGGCTCAGTGATTGTCCCCTTTAGATTCAATCCTCAGATGTGTCCAAGTGGATAGGAGCATTTGAATTTGGCTGATTTTGGCAAATCGAGCCAAAATGCAAAATCTGCCTTGCCTTTGACAGATTTCAGCAAGGCAACTTGACAATGTCATATCTCATGGTGTAAGTTGAATTTGGCAATGTTCTTGGCCATTTTGGAAAGCCCTTACATGATACAACAACTGTTTGAACAAGTTTGGTTTTGATCTCTTTTGATTCCAAGTGAAAAATCCCTCTACATTTGGCAAAAAGTGAAGCAAAATCTGACTTAGTGAAATTTTCACTAAGTGTTGGAACAAAGTGTGATTTCTTGATTTTGATCACTCCATAACTCAAAATCCTTAATGAATTGGACTTAGGTCTAGTTGAAGTTTTTGTAGAGGGTAATGAGGGCTACAAATCCATCTTTGGATGAGAAAAAATGGCCATGTGGTTTAGGAGTTATGATCCTCCAAAGTTAGTGCATTAGTGGTACTTTTTCCATAACTTAGAAAAATTTCTAAGTTTTATGGTTACCCCTTTTACAAGTTATCCAACTTTCTTTGATTTTTCTTGATGAATGATGATTCAAATCATACATTAACATCATTTTAGGGTTAAAAATCCATTTTGGTGAAAAATCTCAAAAAGTCAAAGTTGACTTTTGTGCACAGTTGACTTTTTATCAGATGAATTCCAAATTGTGCAATTCTTCAGGAAATCATGTCCTTGACCTAAATCAAACTTGATGGACATGTTCCATGGGTGTCATAGGGTATATCGGGGCATGTCCTAGGGTTTGGGAGCATGTCCTGGTCAAAAGTCAAAGTTACAGTTGACTTTCTTTGCGAAACCCTAATTGTGGTGCAGATGAAAATGAGACTTGTTGCTCAAGCTTCTTGGATTAATCCATTGTTCCAAATGGATCAATATAGTTCATTAGAGACCCTCAAATCATGTCTTGAGGTCTTGGCTCTTGATTTGTCCCAAAAGTCAACTTAGGGGTGAATTAGGTCAAGAAACCCTAATTCCTGATTTTTGATGTATGCATCCCCTGAGGTCAAATTGACTTGATGCTTGGGTCCATGAGGTTCCATGGAGTACATTAGGTTGTGTTTTGGATCTTTGGCTTATGCCCAGATGAAACTTTCCATCTAGAGGCCCTGGTCGACCAAAACCCTAATTTGGTGATACTGGCGATCTTGAGACTTGATCCACCTAGAAGGGAGCAACCTTGTGCTTAATCCTTGAAGTGGGAGTACTTTTTGATCCATTGTGGATGTTTGAGAGGTTAGACAAGTTGAAGATCATGTCATTCCTTGATTGATCCTTTGTCTAAGGCTCTGAGAGGGCTTAAAACCCTAATTTTGATTGTAGTGAATGCTCAACAACCCTTGAGGCATTTGGTGAGGCATGATGGTTCATCCATATTGTGATGATGATTTGCACAATGATGGGAAATCTTAGTGGTCAAAAACATGTTAGTAACTTGAAAATCAATTTATGGTGCATGGATCATAGAGTTTGAGAAGTTCAGGCTTACTTGTACAAGAGGAATTCGAATCCTCAGTTGTAGGTGTTAAAGAAGTGTTTTGATGATCTAGACAACTTCCTTGGACCTCAAGTAGTGTGTTGAGATGCTTGGAATGGATTGAAAACCTCTAGATTGGTGGGCACGACTCCAATTGCAGATGGCTTTGGGATGAGGTATGAACTTGATGAATATGGTGTTACATATGTTTTTCAAGTGTTTAGATCACTCATATATGATGTATGTGAGGTGTTAGGACCATTGGTTTGAGTGGATTTGCTCTCTATTTCATAACACGATTATCACTTCTTTGGAAATGGCTTTTTGATGCACAAGAGGGAAATGGTGGAAAACATGTGTTGTGATGTTTTTGGGGTGGGTTGATCAACCAGAAATGACCTCTATTTATAGTAGAGTAAGTTTGTTTTGCAAGGAATAGTGAATGGGGGCTGGATCACCCTATTGTCCAATGGATATGGCTATGTGTTCAAAGTCTCCTCTAGCCATTGACTTGAGCTGAACTTGTAGGTTTTAGGTCTTCTGAATTTGGGATAAGTCTTGACTCATTTGGACTGGTATGAGCTGGTTCATGCCACCTCAATGCATCATTTCAATACCATATGACAAAATTAGGTTTTGGATTTGCAATGTTAACGATCACATGCCAAAGGGATATGGTTCTTGACTAATTGGCCTCATGGTTCAGATTCTTCATCATTTAGGTTGATATTGGACAGAAATCCAATGATGCAAGTGTCCAAAATTGGCTTAAGAAATCGTGGGATACAAGTTATGTGTCAATGTTATCAAAAACCAGTTTGTGTCAAGGCATGTTGTGGGGACCATAACTCCTTGCTCAAGTGGAATCAATGAATGTTCTTGTACTCTTTGGAAAGCTTGTATATCATACTTCAACTTTGATGTTTACATTTGGTATTGATTCCTTTTGGATCATAATGAAAAACATCTCCAAAGTTGGACAAAACATGAAACAGATTCTGCCTAAAAAATTTCTAAGTGTTAAAGTTAAAATCCCTGAAACCCTAACTTTATGGCATTATAACCCAAAGTTGGATAACAAGTTATGGCCTTGCAAAGTTGGGTAAAAACCACTTTTTTCCATAACTAAGTGAAATTTCAAGTTTCTCAAGGTTGCCCCTTTTGCAAGTAACCTCACTTTTCTTGATTTTTCTTTTTTTGATCATGATCCGAATCACACGTTAACATTATTCTTGACCTAAAGAGGTTGTGTTTGTCAAAAAGTTCCAAAAGTCAAACTTGGTTTTGATCACAGATGACTTTTTGTATCAGATGAATTTTGAACTTTGTGATCCTTAATGAAATCAAGTCTTGGTCTAAATTGAACCTAATGGATGGATTCCATAGATGTTTTAGAGTGTCTTGAATCATGTCCCAAGGTTTGAGATCATGTTTTGGTCAAAAGTCAAAGGTATGGTTGACTTTTTCTCAAAAACCCTAGTTTGTGGTTCAGATGAATTTGAATCCTTGCATTGCTTATGAACCAAGTTCTTTGAATCAATTAAATCTTGTGAATGTATCAATATGATGCATTTGAGGTCCTTAAAGCATATCTTGAGGTCTTGGCACATGCCTTTCTCCAAAACTCAACTTAGGGATTGAATTAGGTCAAAACCCTAATTCCTGATTTTTGATGAATGCATCCCCTAAGGCTATTTTGAATTTATGAATGTACTTATGAGGTTCTTTTGAGCTTCTTGGATCATATATTGAGGTATTGGCTCATGCCCAGATGAAATTTTTTCTCTGGAGGCCTTGGTCGATCAAAACCCTAATTTGGTGACACTGGTGATCTTGAGGCTTAATCAGCTTGAAATGTTGCATTTTTGTGTTAGATTCTTGATGTGGGAGACCTCTTGATCCTTCATGGATGTTTGAGAGGTTTGACAAGTTGAAGATCATGTCAATTCTGGATCGATCATTTTCTTGAATTCTCTAAGAGGGCTTGAGTGAACACTCAACAATTTTTGAGAGGATTATGTAAATCCAAATTGTGGTGATGGCTTGCACAATGATGTGAAGTCTTATGGTAAAAATTTAGGGTATGGCATCCATGTGTTTAGAACTTGTTTAAATTGCATCCTTGACCTAAAAGCTTATGATGAGACAATGCCTTGATCTCTTGCCTTTGTGTTGATATTTGTCTTTGTCTATACATGTTGTAAATAATGACGATGTGCCATGTTTACCCTAGATAATTCATGTTGAATCTTGTTCTTGTAAATCATGTTCTATGTGCATTTTTCTCCATATTTTGATGAGCATCTTGTTGAAACGTGTCTAATGATTTAAGTATCCTTGTTTAGTTCATATTGAGAATGTTAACTTGTATCCAAGCATGCTTTGATCAAATGTAAAACTTGTATATGTTTGTTGATCCATACTTACCTTACTTGTACCATATTTCTCGTGTTTAACTTCTTTGTTGAATGGTTGTTTACAATTGTATATACATGTTGCCTAATCCAAGGGAGGGACTCTTTTGTTGACTTCATGTCATTTGCATATGCATCTTTATCATCTTGTACATCTTTTACATGATTTGTTATCCTTAGGATGTTTACCTCTTAGGAAGTTTCCCTTAGGATTGATTCAATTTGTAGATAACTCAATTGGGGTTTCCCCTCTTTTAAACTCAAAATCTCTTTCAATAGAAACCTTGACATTAGGTCGTTGACTTTTCAAATTATCTTTCTTAACAAATGCTTTAAGACACCTTAAGCAAATTCAAAACTCTTTCACAAAGACTATAAAACACAAACCTTATTCAAACCTTTTGCCACTTTGGCTTTTCAATTTAAAACCTTTTCAAATAGATTAGACATTAGTCATCCCTAGTTGAGATATAATTCTTCTACCCCATGACATTGTTGAGAAATATATTGATTCTTTTCCTCCTGAGAGAGGTGTGTGGCATACTTGTTGATTATACATCCAAATTGGAACCCTTCTCTCAATGTGAAGCAAAGATCCCTCTTCCACACGTTTGTGGTGGCTAAGTTGAGTATTATCCTTAAGATGACAACTTGTCTCTTCTTCATTAAAATCCACCATAACAAACCCTTTTCAATTTTTACCCCGAACTACGAGGTTTTGATCCTTCATTGGTATGTAGGCACAAGACTTTGTGTCTTGCCAAACACAAAAACAATAAAAAAAAACATTTCTTTTCCCATGTCCCCAATCAATCACAAATAGAAAACAACTTTAACATAACACAAATACAACAAGAGGTTCCTATAGGATACTATAGATACTTAGGGTGCTAGTACCTTCCCTTAGTATAACCAACCCCCGTACCTTAGATCTCTATATTGCTTTGTTTTTGCATTGCATATTTATGGGTTATTGTTTATTTTCCCCTTCCCTTAGATAAATTAAAGATCGGTGGTGATATCTTAAGTTTTGTGAAGCCTAGTTAATTCAATAGCTATGGTCTCTGGTCCTCACCGCGACATGGGGATTTAGGAATAGTGTGGTACAAAACTCCTAAAAAGGTACCAGCCGAAGGTGGGTTTAACAAAGAATGCTATTTGAGGGTGGACTTAAGTGTAGGATGCCAGCCAAAGGTGGACTTTGAAGAATGCCAGCCGGAGGTGGACTTACAACAGGGGTACCAGCCGAAGGTGGATTTGATTAAAGACACTAGCCGAAGGTGGGTTTAACAGAGATGTATCAGCCGAAGGTGGGTTTAATGAAGATGTACCACCCGAAGGTGGGTTTAAAAGAATGCCCGCCGGAGGTGGACTTACAACAGAGGTACCAGTCGAGGGTGGGTTTGATTAAAGATATACCAGTCGAAGGTGGATTTAATAAAGATTTACCTGCCGAAGGTGGGTTTAATGAAGATGTACCAGCCAAGGGTGGGTTTAAAAATGTATCAGCCGAAGGTGGGTTAATAAAGGTGTACCAGCCAAAGGTGGGTTTAATAAAGATGTACCAGCCGAAGGTGGGTTTAATAAAGGTGAGGTATTTTATGAAGGCTATATAGTCTTCTGGGTATGTATCAATGGATTGTACTTTCAAGAAAGGCTTGAATTGGTTTATGCTTCTTGCGTGTTTGAATTTTTACATGGCGTAATGCTCCATATTAAATGGAAATGCTATGAGTTTTAGTAGATGCGATGTAATGATGATTATTATATGAAAGATGGTATGCTGAGACACTCCACTAGGGAGTGTACGGAAGGTAACAGGAAACTTCACCGGAGAGAGATGAACTGATCCTCTGATTCTCTATGAGGAGGTAGCAAACTGGACTGCCAATAACCACTGGGCTACGAACTCTGTTGGGAAGCTGTAAACTGAATTGTAAAACTCTGATGGGGAGATATGCTAATGAAGATTGGACTTGGATTGCTGAAGATGCCAATAACCATTGGACTTTAACTTGCGAGGAATTACCATCAGATCTTGACTTGTAGGGGGAAGAGAAAACTCTGAATTCTCACCAACTTCAAACTGCTTACGAATATTCCATCATCTTACGCTACTGCGAATGAGGAATCCTCCCATACTGCTGGGGATGAGAAACTACTCATGAAGAACTCTCTTCTGCTGGAGAATGATTCTTTTCTTGGGAACTCCAATACCTTGTTAGGGAAAAGACACATTTTGGCACCTTGTTAGGGGAAAGATATCTTCTGGCACCTTGCTGGGGAAAAGATATCTTCTGGCACCTTGCTGGGGAAAAGATATCAGAAACCTCATACTCAGAACAACCTTGGTGCTTCAAGCTTCTGTGCTGATCACCCGCAAACTGGTCATCATGCATGAACAACGGTTCCTTTAATTCTCAACTTGTGCCCTAAGCTTCATGCTCTATGAAGGAATTTGCTTCGAGGGCATTCATAAAGAAACTTAAGATATCCTGCCCCAGTATTCTCAAGTCTTGATCAATTGATTCTTGGAGAGGTATGTCGAATCTCGACGCAACTGTCCTAGATTGACTGAATTTTGAAGAGATTTCTCGACGTGACTGCCCCAGATTAGCTACAACTCAACACCACTTGCTGGGAGAGCCCCTGCTCAACAGAGTCTATTGGCAACATGCCCCTTGTTCTTCGAAAATTTCAGGAATTTCATCAGGGTAGAATTAAGCTTCTCGATTGATGTTCATTATGTAAGCTTCCTTGATGTTTAAGAAAATGTTTGCAAGTACAAAAAATTTTATTTGGAGATGATAATTCTAATGCAACACACATGTTAATCCTGAAAAAATGTCGCAAAACCTTGTGAACGGATCACTAGTTAGGATGCGACATTGATTTTTGAATGAAAGATAACATGCACATACAATACCAACAAAGATCTATTAGCACAACTCAGGGAGTCATGAACTCTATTTATTTGAAGTATGCTTTCAAAATAAACCCTACTTCGATTAGGTCTTTTGAGGGTTATAACGTGGCCGGGTTCACAGTTATAGAAAAAAAGATTTTTAGGCTCAAAGATTATTTCTACCCACCCATTCTCCGTGATGTTATTCAGTCCTACATTTAGCTAATTTGACACGAATGTTCATATCTTAAAAGGATTTTGTGATGTTTGAGGAACCATTGAGGTTTTCGGAGTAAATTTCACCCCTTTGGTCTTTGTATTTTGTAGTCACACGAATTTGTTCTTGCTTGAGGATTTTTTTTTGTTTTCCAATCCTTTTCGCTTTTTATTTTTTCATTCTTTTGCTTTTTGTTCCCTAATTTTTTCCTGGGTTGAATATTTTTGTTGATTTTGAATTCCAGCGAGATGCCCTAACTTTTGCTTAAGTCACTTATTTCCAAGTTTTCGAATTAGCAGGTTTTCTTTCTTTTTCCTTTTTCTTTTGATTATTGTATTTAAACAAATTGTGTGACATTGGTTTGTCTTGATTTTTGAAAGGGTTGTGACTGTCTCATTCCTTGGTTGGCGAGGGATAACCATTTTGGTTTCATGTATTTTGACATCCTGGTGTGTGAGGAACTCGAACGCTTTGTCATATTAGCTAACAACTACCCTGCCCCTGGGTTAAATGTGAGGGTTTTCTCTTATGAAAAGAAACTCCTACTTCAAGGCTCAAAGGGGTTAATGAGGGGTTATCTTCCTTATATCTCTAGTGTTTGGGAATTCGGAACAATGCCTTACATCGTCATTAGGGTCTTATTTGAAAGCATACAACCATAAATTTTGCGTTTTTCACTTCATCATCCTCCCTCGAAGAGTTTAAGCAAGAAGTTGGTATTGTAATGCAGAGAAATAATTTTATGAGTAAATACGAATAGATTACTTCAAGAAAAACATACTCATTGTATTATGATTAGCATTCAAAAACAAACAAGTTTCTACATGCAAATAATGTTTTAACAAGCAAAAAATATTACAAATGAAAATGCAGTAAAGAAGCTAATGATTGCCATCGTTGAGGAGGCTTGACTCTGTCTGGACATATTGCTTTTGAAGATGTTTTTGCAGTCTTGGAGGCTTCAACTTACACGCAGGCCATCTGGCGTGCATGTGATTACCAGGGAATCAATGAGGTCTTGCACTTGGTGCTTCAGAGCTTTGCAATTTTTAATTGAGTGGCCAGGTGCCCGTGAATGAAACTCACATCTCACACTCGCATCATAACCTGGTGGGAGCTTTGCGGGAGGAGGTCCCAAAGTACGAAATTCAATCAAGTGAAGCTGGAGCAAGCGAGGAAGAAACTGAGCATATGGCATCGGGATTGGATCAAACTTCCTTTCTGGCCTTTTTGGTCTCTGTTGGTCCTGCCACGGGCGACGAATTCTTTCACATGCTCTCCCCTTGAATTCAATTGGGGAACAGGAAATGGCGGCTGACTGAGAAATTCTGGAGCCTAAGGTTGTGGAGGAGATCCACGAAGTAGTCCATAATCTAGAGAATACCCGAAAGGATGGGGAGAAGGTACAACTTCTGTTGCAGCAGCGGGTATATGATTGCCTTCCTTTCTCAATACTGCCCTCAAGATTTCCATGACCAAGCTCATCCGAGTCTTCAATTGACTGACTTCCTCCCTTAGTAATTCTTGTCCCTGGGACGTGGCCTGCATCTGGGTCCTCATCTCATTCACGTCCTCACGGAGTTGCTCCATAGTTAATCTCTGATTTTTGCGAGTTAAGTAGTAGTGAGAAGTCAGGTTTGCAATTCGTTGAAAAACCGATATCAGAATAAGAAAACCACCTTTGAGCACCTGTCATGAATTCATGTACGCATGAGAAATGCATGAGTATATGCAAATGCAATGTTAAATAATTTACAGGGAATCTATCTACTCTGATTTATGTCTTAAGCATAAGATGGAACACTAGCAAGGCAAGCTCATATCATTAATTGGAAATCAGAGAAACAAAAGTACAATGAGTTCAACAAATAATAGACAAAGGATCCAAATCAACATGTCTGACGGTGATCACAGTAATAAAGTTCATAACCCTAAGGTGCATCATCAATCTCCACAAGGGTAAGTCCTCCCCAACCAAGGTGCTTCGTGCTTTGGCCTTTAAACCAATTCTTGGATAAGAACATCCCTCATGTCGATGATAAGATGATGACTCGCGAACCTTTTATAGAGAAGTGAAGCACAACAAAGAACAAGCCCATCTCTCTTCTTCTCATTCCTGGTATGCACAGAATGATAAACATCACCAGGAAGGGTAGGTACTAGATTCCTCAACATCAAGATGCGAATGGCATTCATATCCCCAAAATTCTTCACATTAGGGAAGAGGACAATCCCATAAATGTAAAGAGCTAAAATCGTGTTGAACGCAGTCCAATTGCAAGCATTGGCAAACACATTGGCTTTACCCACCAAGAAGTTTAAATGAAATCCAGAAAGGCCTCCCTTAACCTTAAGGTTGGCTTCCACAACAGCTTTGCTCAAATAAAGATCAACAACAATCTGGTGAGACTTAGGAACCTCAATGGAACTACGAAAAGGCACTTGAGAGAATATTCCTCCAAGGTAGGAGCTAACTAGTAGTCTAGAAAGTGAAGTATCTCAGAGAAGGACCATAGAACTGCAGCAAAGTGTGAATGGCGCCTTTCTCAAAAGGTGTGAGTAGAGTGTAATGAATACTCAAGGTCTTCCCAAACTCATCCTTGAAATTGTCCATACTGCCCGAAGTAGCCTTGGAAGCCAAACTATTAAGAGAACTCATATTAGGCGTTAGAAACTTGTAGCCAATGTTACTCTTTCTACCAGTGTCCATTTCTAAAGAAAGCTTAACAACAAGACTCAAAGATAAGATCCCTGGAAATAAAAGAACATGTATGTTATGATTTGATATTATGAATGCAAAGACATGGGACCAAAGCTTCCACATATTCTGGATAACTGCTGTGCTGATAACATGCTGAATAAAATAGGTTCAACAATTTTCTCCCATAAGAAAACCAGGTAGGATGAAGGTCAAGGTTTCCTGCGAAAAAAAATATCCCATCCCTTCTCACTGGTAGGTTTTAGGTTTGAACAAAGGTTCCTAATGGTCCTCTGCTTCTCGGGCTCTCAAGTCGAGAAATAATAATACGTTCACAAGTTCTTGTTTGGCATTATTACCCCTCAAGGAGGCCTCCACTGATTTCCAAAGAAAGGTATCCAGAATCATGAGTTCTCTATGAGAATACCTTGTCATCTGCATAAGCATGCAAGGCAGAATATCTCCCAAGAAAACCTCGTCTGAATGTGAGTCTTGCATCAACTACACGTAACAAGGCGCTACGCAAGTCGAACACGACTGTCCACTCTAATCTTGTGTGTATACTTAAGCCTGGGTAGTGGGTTCATCTCTCAGTAACATCCTAACCCGT
This sequence comes from Lathyrus tuberosus, assembly GCA_022829125.1. Lineage (NCBI taxonomy): Eukaryota > Viridiplantae > Streptophyta > Magnoliopsida > Fabales > Fabaceae > Lathyrus > Lathyrus tuberosus. The sequence continues at coordinate 743,611 of JALAZF010000238.1, forward strand.
TAGAACAACAGAAATCTAGAATAATGTGAATAATAAAATGCCAAGAAAAGAACAAGTAAAGCATAAAAATAAACACCAAAAGATAAGAAAACAAACAAGAGCTAGGAGTGACTCTCTTAGGGTCCCCAGCAGAGTCGCCAGTTATCGCTACGCGAAAAATAACACACAGAGTCGCCATTGTCATACCCCAAATTTTGACCACCAAGATTTCCCATCATTTTGAAAATCATCATCACAATATGGATGAACCATCATGCCTCATCAATCTCCTCAAAGATTGTTGAGCATTCACTACAATCAAGAATTAGGGTTTCAAGCCCTCTCAGAGCACTTAGACAAAGGATCAATCAAGAAATGACATGATCTTCAACTTGTCTAGCCTTTCAAACACCCACAAAGGATCAAGAGGACTCCCACATCAAGAATCAAGCACAAGGTTGCAGCATTCTAAGTGAATCAAGCCTCAAGATCGCCTGTGTCACCAAATTAGGGTTTTGGTCGACCGAGGCCTCCAGATGAAAATTTTCTTCTAGGCATGAGCCAATACCTCAATGTATGGTCCTATAATCTCAAAAGGATCTCAAGAGCCCATCCACAATGGCAAAATCACCTTGAAGGTCCATCTATCAAAAAATCAGGAATTAGGGTTTTGACCTAATTCAACCCTTGAGTTAACTTGTGAAGTGAGGCATGACTTGAAGCTTCAAAATGAACTTCAAAGACCTCAAATACATCATATTGACATGTTTACAAGATTTGATTGAATCAAAGAGCTCAAATCATAAGCCACAAAAACTCAAAACCAGCTGATCACAAATTAGGGTTTCTGATGGAAAAAGTCAACCCTATCCTTGACTGTTGACCTACCCTTGATCTCAAACCTTGGGGAGGGGTCCAAGACATTCCTAAATACCCTTGGAGTCCATCCATGAAATTTAATTAAGCCCAAGGATTTATTTCACAAAAGGATCACAAAGCCAAAATTTCATCTGATGAAAAAGTTAACTGTACAAAAATCCAAGTTTGACTTTTTGAATTTTTGGTCAACCAAGGTTCCTTAACCCTAAAATAATGTTAATATGTGATTTGAATCATCATTCATCAAGAAAAATCAAATAAAATGAGTTAACTTGTTAAAGGGGTAACCATAAAAAACTTAGAATTTTTCTAAGTTATGGAACAAAGTGGCTAGGGTACAAACTTTGCAAGGCCATATCTCCCAAACCCTAAGGCCTTTTTCTCCCATTCAAAGCTCAGATTGAAGTTCATGTTACATACTTCAAATATGTCAACTAGACCTCATTTCAATTCATCATGGATTTTGAGTTATTGTTTGAGCAAAATCACAAAAAACATGAAAATGACATTTTTCCAACACTTAGTGATATTTTCACTAAGTCAGAATCTGCCTTATTTTTTCCAAAATGTAGAGGCATTTTTCATTGTAATTCAAGTTGATTCAAAACCAAAGTTGGACATCATGTTGAAATAGGATATGTCAGCTTTCCAAAATGTCCAAGAACTCCATCAAACTCCACCTGAGCTAGAGGTTATGACAGTTGCAACATGCCTTGCTGAAAACTGTTTTTCCAAGGCAGATTTGTGCCTTAGTGCTCGAATTGATCAATTTGGGCAAATTCAAACATGGTAATCCATCTGCACACCTCAAGGGGGGACAACCAAGGGACAAACACTGATCCATAAGTCTCCCTAGTCTTTGGAACTACATGTAGGTGTGCCACCCCTAAAAGCTAAAGATGCCTCAACACTCCAATTTTATTTTGAGACATTCAATTGATGCATAGAGCTGGCATGTATCAGTCCATGATCAACCAAATGAGTCATGATAAGCTCATACAACAGAGGACTTAAACCTGCAGAGTTTATCATAAGTCAATGGCTAGAGGAGACCCTTGACCAAAGAACCACGCCATTCAATACAATCTGATCCAAGCTGCCAAACACTATTGATGCCAAAACAAATTTGCTCTACTATAAATAGAGCTCATTTGTGCTCAAATTAAGTACACCAAAGGTCCTAAACAGATGCCTTTCTCAGAATCACAACTTTCACTCCAAAAATACCTTCTAATGCAAGTTACTATCGGGTTTTGAGTTAGAGTGTATTTCCAACCAAACCAATCACACACACACCTCACAAACATCATATGTGAGCTAATCAAACACTAAAACAACATCAGGAACACCAAATTCACAAAATCACCATCCATTTGCTCAAGCTTTTAGCAGAGTTGCAGTTAGGGTGCCACAATCAGTTCCAGCTCATTTCAAATCAATCCAAGCATTCAAACACATCCTTTGAGGTACAAGGAAGCCGCCAAATCATTGGAACTCATCTGTAACACCTCCAAACCAGAATTCGATTCTCACTTATAGAGGTAAAACTTGAACTCTCAAACTCAATGAATCATGCATCATAAACATGTTTTCTTGTTACCAGTGTGTTTCTGAATGTTTGTAGATCATTTCCCATCAATTAATTGTTGTTTATAGTTTGTGTATAGGATTTCATTGAGTTCATGCCAATTTTAGGGTTCTTCAGGTTGTATCATCATATGTTCTGATTCAATTAATTTCAATAAAATTGGGTATTGCCATTGTGTTCCTCATCTGAAAATGCACGATTTTCATATTTGGATCATGTAAAATGGTTAAGAGATGAGGGAGATAGGAGCCTTCACGTATCTGAGCTTGAGGTTGAAGATGGCCATGGCGCCATGCTTCAAAAATCCAACTTGTTTTACTATATAATTTTCACTTGCCATATTATTCTTGAATTGGCATTGCGCCCTAGTGGTTGATCAACTGGTTTGTGTGTATTAGCGAGCGAGAGGTCTGGGGTTCGAATCCCCCTCGCCCCAGACCTCTTTTTTATCACTTGTTTCATTTTTACTATTTTTATTTTTCATATTATTTTTATTAATGATTTGAAAAATTAATTTCTCATTCAATTTTAATAATTTTTTATTGGTTCTTTTTCTAAAAAAATCACAAAAATATTAAAGTATTTTATTCTACAAAAAAAATCAGATTTATATTATTTATTTAATATAGTTGGTATTTTTGTGAATAAATTCACTTTTATTGTTTTTTAAAACCATTTAAAAGTGAATTTTAATCTTGAAAATCAAAATCAAATGAGTTCTAAATCATCTTGTGATTAAAACTTCATTTTTCAAACCTTAACCAAAAATCACAAGTAGTTTATTTAAACTTATTTGGTATTTTTATCATTTTTTATTAATTTTCTTTAAAGGATTACTTTTAAAAAATGAAATTAGGGTTTCTTTGATTTTTGATCCTTATCAAACATTTCAAAACATATTTGGGCCTCTAATAGAGTGTAAGACCCAATCCCTTTTTAACCAAAACCATTTTGGGCCTCAGACATTGTATAAGTTCCACTGCATTTTCAAAAATCTCGGTGCGATCGCCATTTCAAAACGAAATCAACTGGGCCTACCCTTGTGTTGTAAGTCCCATTTCTTTTCTTTTAAATCTTTTTGGGCCTCTGATAGAGTGTAAGACCCAATCCTTTGTAAATACAAACCATTTTGGGCCTCATATGTTGTATAAGTCCCACTGTATTTTCAAAATCACAGCGCGATCATCGCCTTTTAAAACAAAATCATCTGGGTCTGTCCTTGAGTTGTAAGCCCAATCTCTTGTATAAAAATAAATCTTTGGGCCTCTCCTTGAGTTGTAAGACCCAACCCTTTTGTACAGAAAACCTCTTTGGGCCTCAGTCATTGTATAAGACCCATTACAGTTTACAAACAACTGTAAGATTACTGTTTTTAATCTGGGCCTCTCCTTGAGTATTAACCCCAACAATATTTTCAAAAAACAACTTCTCTTTTGATTTAGATTCAAATATACAGTTTTTATAAAAACTTTCTTTAATTTCTTTGAACAACTAACAATACAACATGGAAGCTTGCTCGCCTGTAAGTTTTTATCAGCTTTCTTTTACATGCTTTAATATATATATATATATATATATATATATATATATATATATAAAGTGTATTGTGGGAAGTTGTTCACCTGTAAGTCCTTCTTTCATATCCTTTTAAATACTTGTCATATATCAACTGTATATATACTAGTATATCTATTTAGAGTTTTCCCCGGCAACTAGGTCTAGAACTAGGTAAAGCCAGTTAGTCACTCCTTGATATAGTCAAAACTAGATCCCCATAAGACTTCCAGATACAGTATTGCCTTCTCTTGGGCTTAAACAATAAGGAACAAAGAGAAAGACAGTATTCTCGGTGAACCTTTTCTCAGGCTGTCACTATTAGAAATTGTCAAAGAAATTCTATTCCCCATAGGTGATCTATTCTCGGTGAATAGCATCTCTTGAATTTCTTCAAACCTCAGAACTTTCACTAAATGATCTATTCTCGGTGAATAACATTTCTTGAACTTTTCTTTGGTTTGGGACCCACGGGCTTCCTAAAAGCATCCCCGCCTCCTCTTGGGCTTTATACAAGGACCCTTCGGCTTCTTAGAAGTTCTCATGCCTTCTCTTGGGCTTAATACAAGGACCCTGAAGACCTCTTAAAGGTATAGGACAGAACTTAGTCATCCTTCGTTAGAGCTGTCTTTCTAAAAAGAGTCAAAACCTCAGACCAATTTTAGAGTTGATACTCATCCCTTAAAAGAGTCAGCCTCCTCTTGGGTGTTATACAAAGATAAACTCTTCCATACCAATAGACTTGGACAGTCTAAATCCCCTTGAGTCTCAAAGACATTCTCAAGCACCTTACAAATATAGGAGAAACCCTGGTCATTCTGGATCAATCTCCAGTAGAGTTAAAACCCATGGGTTCTAAAACCTAGTCTCTCTCCTAAAAATCCCCAGCCTGGATCAGTTTATCATCAGTATAACACTATCCCAAATCAGAACCTCAAGGCATCTGATATCTCAACTCTTCTGTAACCCTCAGCAAGAGTTGATTCCCCATTTAGTCCTGCCTCGGGATCTCAATAATTCCCAGCAGAAGATAGCCTCCTCTTAGGCTTTGTATAATGATCCTTCCTTTCCTCAGTATAGTCAGCCTCCTCTTGGGCTTTGTACAATGATTCTCCCTAGTGGAGCTAACCTTTTCAGACTCTCTTGTTGAGTCAATCACCTTTTAGCACTCTCTTGTTGAGTCAACTCTTTTAGCCTCAATCTCAGGCTTTGTACGAGACAGATAAAAACACTCTCTTGTTGAGTCAATCTTTTCCAGCCTCCTTTTAGGCTTGGTATAAAGATTTCCCCTAGAAAAAGTTAGCCTCCTCTTAGGCTTTGTATAATGATTTCTCCAGCTTGTTCAGCCACAATCCTGGGCTTTGTACATGACAGATAAAAGCACTCTCTTGTTGAGTCAAACCCTTTTAGCCTCAATCTTGAGCTTTGTGCAAGACATAAATCTTCATAACCTTCTCTTAAGCTTGGGACAAATATCTTCCCCAGCGGAGTCAATTCCTCCCAGCCTTTTTTTAGGCTATGAGAAATAATACCCTACGCAGAGTCAATCCTCTTTTCAGCCTCAATCTTGGGCTTCGTACAAGACAGATAATACTCTCCCACAGAGTCAAACTCATTTCAGCCTCAATCTTGGGCTTTGTAAGAGATACCTAAAATATCCTCAGCAAAGTCAGTAAAGTCTCCATTTAGCCTCAAATCTTGGGCTTTGTACAAGACAGATAAAGATTTCTTTCCCACTAAGTCAGTTTCTTTTCATCCTTTTATCTTGGGCTATGAGAAATAATACCCTAAGCAGAGTCAATCCTCTTTTCAGCCTCAATCTTGGGCTTCGTACAAGACAGATAATACTCTCCCGCAGAGTCAAACTCATTTCAGCCTCAATCTTGGGCTTTGTAAGAGATACCTAAAATATCCTCAGCCAAGTCAGTAAAGTCTCCATTTAGCCTCAAATCTTGGGCTTTGTACAAGACAGATAAAGATTTCTTTCCCACTAAGTCAGTTTCTTTTCAGCCTTTATCTTGGGCTTTGTACAAGACACATACAAACCCTCCCCGGCGGAGTCAAAATCCTTTTTAGCCTCAATCTTGGGCTTGGTACAAGACAGACAAAATATTTTCCCTGGAAAAGTCAAAATTTTAGCCTTCTCTTAGGCTTTGTATAATGATATCCCCTAAAGATTCAGTCTCTTTTTAGCCTCAATCTTGAGTTTTGTATAAGACAGATAAACACTCTTGTTGAGTCAGTCTTTCCTAGCCTCCTCTTAGGCTTTGCATAAGGACTTCCTTAGTGGAGTCAATCAACCTCTTAGCTTCAACCTTGGGCTTCGATCAAGGCACATAAAAATCAACATCCCCTCAGAGGAAATCAAAATCCCTCTGTAGAAAGTCATTTCTCTGTTTATCACTTATCAAAACAGACTTTAAAAAAAAACTGAATCCCAGATAACTGCTGTAAGTGGCACACTTGTTGATTCAAATATCCAAGATGTCGTCCATCTTTTATCCTGGTAAATCCTCTCTTTCATCTAATTGCTATAAGCGGCAAGCCTCTAGATTATTTACATCCACGCCACTGTCCCTCTCTTAGCATGAGAAATTCCTAAGGAAAAATGGCATTGCTCTACATTAAGTTAACGTTTTCTCCTTCAGGATAAATCCCCTATAAAGGAAATTATGGCATTGCTGGATTCATATATCCCAGTTAAAGTAATCCTCCTTTATAATCAGTCACCCAACAGTTGTGATAAACAGACCAAATGTCTCCCTTTAGAGATGACAAATTCCCTCTCAGTCAAACCTTTTAGCTTCAATCTTGGACTTTGAACAAGACACAAATAAACCTTTTAGCTTCAATCTTGGGCTTTAAACAAGACACCAAATATCTTTTTCCTCCCTTAGAATAGGAGGAACTACGATTGCTCTGATTTTCCTGTTTCGTTTAAACGGGAATACGTAGGCATAAGATTGTGAAATCTTAGCGAGCATACCAATCAAAAACTCTAGGTTCAGTACCTTTATACTAATAAAAACTTAGGTCCAGTACCTTACCAAAAACATCGGAAAACCCCGAACATCAACAAAAACTCACTCTCTCTCATATTTCCCAAGAAACTTTCCCAACCCATTAACGGATAAACATCATCAAGTACAAAGCGAAACCTAAAGTTAACAACATATGGATAACCACATATAGGATGGGTAATTGACAACTCCCCATTGTATAACCTGACCCCGAACTCCCCGAATCTCTTTAAGCGTTTGATCAACTAAACATTCGCGTGCAAGGTTAGTTTTAGATAGCTTCCCTTTCCCTTCCAGCTTCACGGGATAAATAAGAAATCAGAAAGTAGCACCCCCTCCTCTTCATTGAGGAGAAAACCCAAATTCCACGATAAGGTGGCCGCGTCACCGACAAAAATCGCGCGCTACAACCATCGAACTTTATTTCTCCCAATAGGGAAAGGAAAACATCGAGAAAACCTCAGAAGGTAATGAACATGATCTCGCAACCAAATTCGAGTTCAGGAGTCAATTACGCAAGAGGAAGGTGTTAGCACCCCTCACGTCCGTTGTATCCAATGGGATCCACTCTCGCTGTTCTAATCAAAGGGTGTGTATATCTAGAGACTTACTTGCTAAGGGAATGCATGAGTGAGTTATTTGGGAAAAAGAAAAGGTTTTTATTATTGAGTTCGTCCAAGTTTTGCAACCCAGAGCCTACGTATCCCAGAGGGAATCGAAACTCTATAGTTCTTGTCGAAAAAGTTGGTTTGTTGTGTGTTTTTTATGGACTGTGCTAAGTTCGCTTTCTAGCAGTTAGGGATGTTGCCTGTTTCCGATAGAACGAAAATAGCATGCCCTTTTTGAAAAGGTTTTAAAGGGAAAAGCCTGAAGGTAAAATGGTTTGAATTGGTGAAATGTTTTGTTAGGAGATGAGAAAAGCAGTTTGAGATAAGTCTCACTCTAAAGTCTATTATAATATGAGCGAATACGTCGTACAAATGAGCCAACCGTCTCATGTACAACATACCCTAAGAAGAGGTAAGGAAAACTCCCGCTATTCTTTTCCCATGTACTTAAGGCTCGTGGTGTATAATACGTGTCGTATTGATTAAGTATTTTTGTATTTTTTATTACGAAAAGATTTTTTTTTGTTTTGTGAAAGAAAAAGAAAGGAAATTATATCCTAATGTTATCATACCAAAGGGTAAGTCCTAAAGGAATGCTACGTTTCAATTCGATTTAATTAAGCACAAGACTTAATTAAATCGGACTAAAACCAACCCTAGGGAACAAATGAATCAATATAAGTAATTTAAACATTTGCAAAGGGTATCACGGGTAATCACGTATCAAATTCATGGTAGAAGTCATCAACAAGTATGCATAAAGAAATTTATAAGAAACTGATTGCATCTTCATAATTCAAAAACTTAAACCAAGAATTAATCACAGATTTAAGAATTAATCGCACATTTTAATCAAAAGTTAATCACAGACCTAATCAAAAGTTGCCACAAATTTTAATCAAGAACTAATCATTAGTTTAGATTGAAGATTAATCACAAATTTAAACTAAGAATTAATCATAGATTTAAATTAAGAATTAATCCCAAATTTAAATCAATAATTAATCACAAAGTTAACATTAAAATTAATAAAAAGATCCAAAATCAAAATCAACATTACTTCACCAATTTAAATTATCATTAAAAACTAATATTTAATCAACACTAAGATTCAAAAATCAAAATTAAATTAAACTAATGAAAATAATCAAAAGGAAAAAAGAAAAAAGAAACTAAGAAGAGGGTGCAAAATGGACCATGGATGTGTTAGAAAAAACAAATTATATGGGCTTATCATATTAAGCCCAACCGAGTGACATATTCACCAAGAAAGATTCAAACCAACTTGTCTTTCACTCACTTTCCTCCTCATCCCTTCACTCGCTCAGCTCAGCCACTCTCTCACTGAAACTTGTTTTCTTCACGCAACAATGGCACGCTTTTTCTCGTCATCTCGCACCTATTCATGTCGTTTCGCCGGAATTGCAGAAAGGGCTCCGCCGCGCCATGGCTTCAAGCCGAAGGCGGCGGAGAGATTTTGTTTGTCTCCCCCTCCATGATTTCGAATACGCTCGCCTCACGCACTCTAAAACGAGCTACTGTGAACAACGAAAAATGACGAGAATTGCGAAATCAAATACGAAATACCTCCCGCGGCGAGGATCGATCAGGTATGTGTATTATCGTGTTGTTGAGAATTTCGTGAATTTTCTTTCTTTCCTCCCGTCGTCGTGCGTGTGTTGTGATGCTTCAAGTTATTGTTGCTTTACTTTTGCCACTGTTATTGCTCTGTTGTTTCGTCGATTCTTGCGTGTTCACTGCTATTTTTCTTGTCTCTTCTTTGGGCGCGTTGCTGTGTATGTTGTTTCGATTTGTCTCTTCTTCTCTGCCTGCTTTGCGTGTTGTTCTCCCTCCCTTTAAAACCGTGTATGTTTGCTTTTTATAGGCCTGAGTGATTAAATTTTTTAATCATGAAATTGAATGTGAGATTTGCTATCGACGTCGATTTTGGAAAGAAAAATGAGCTGCTGATTTTCTTGCTTTATCTTGTGATTTTTGTGATTAATGAAGATGATTTTTGCGCCTTTTCTGTTTTGGTTCTCATTCAATGGTTGTTTAGTGTTCGAGATTTTCGTTTTCCTTTCCCGTGTTTGTACGCGATTTAATTATGATTGATGATTCAAAAACTTTCTTTAAACTTTCCTTCTTCGGTTTGTCAGGTTGATTCAAAGATTGAGCAAGTTCATAAACTTGATGTTACGAACAAAGCTGCTGCGGGCGGGAAAGAATTCCACTACAAACAATACCTATGTATTGATGGCAGCATATTGATAGCAGCATGCTCTCCAAGGGTGATTGATTTTTCTCATTGTATTAAGCTCACCAGCAAATGTAGAAGCAGCCCTTAGACATCCTATCACACCAACTCGTATTCGTTTGAGAACGTCATCTTCGTCTGCTAGTGCCATACTCCAATGCGAACTCGCTCTGGATGGAATATGAAAATAAGTTAGGCATAAATCTCCGAATAAGCCGGTTCGAGCTTATGACTTAAGGTGTGCCAGCTTAGATGTTGCTTAAAAGTTGTCAACTCCGAGGTCCGAACTTGTTAAGGCTAGTTCATCTGCAATTGTCGTCTCTGCGCTTGATGAAATTACGTGGCTGTTGAACTTGAGAGGCATCAATCTTCCACATTCATAATTTAATTATATCTGAGATTGAAAATTTGGCAGCCTACCGATCCGCCAGTTGGTTAGATACTTCCTCTGTTAATGCTGCTGCCTATAAAACCATTGTTGTCCAGAACTTATCCCCTGCGTCAAGACATAGCATCTTCAGAAAGTATAAGCCATTGCCGAGTGAGCCCAAATACAACTTGATTCCATCGGAATATTTAAAATTGCAAGCTTGTCTACACTGGTATAAACCATATTTGAACCTTTTGATGCGTTATTAGTCCCATTGATAGGAACCATCATAGAAAACATTAGGAGTTTTGTTTAGAATAGAAATAGTAGCAACACTCAATTGTTTTCAGTTTTTGGATTGTAATCTCCAACACTTCCACTAACTCCATAGAGAACAACACCACTTCTTTCTGGTTTGAAAATCGCTCCAGCAAAATTAGTGTTCTCGACTTTGTCCAATAGTGAAAAATGTTCTTGTGATAAACCTCCACGGATAGCATCAACAATATAACTATTTACCAAACAAAAGACAAATAAAAATATGTTGAACATTTTCAATATTCACTTCTCAAACAATTAGAATTAAGAATTAAAATATATAAAATAGAATGAGTATTGAAACTGGTATGAAAAACGTAATTTGGATTCTTGAAAAATGAATTTGGTCAATGTTTCAAGTAAATTGTAGTTGAACAAATGGATTGTGCCTTTATCGTGTAACTTGTATCCCAAGTAAACCTTATGTTGAATCAAATTTTTGACAAATCAAAGGATTAAAACTTCAAATCAATCTATTTGAACAATTTAAACTCAAAACATCCAATGAACACTCCACCAAAGTTCTTAATTCTCAATGAAAACCAACTTGTACTCTTGATGAATAACCTAACTTGCATTATAAGTAATGAGTACTTGAAAAGAAAACAATTCCTTGAATACCATGAATCTTTTGCCTTATATCTTGTACTTTAATCCACGAAGACATCTTGACTTGATGAGGGACATAATAGCAATGCCTTGAAGAATCCTTGAAGATGAATAGGGAAAGAAACCTTGGCATGAAAACCCTGGCATTCCTGATCTTCAATCGACCAAGCTCAAACACCATGAATAAGAAACCCTGATTTTCTTGAGATATACACTGAGGCTCTTGAAAGAAATAACTTTGATACTTGATAAACTTTGATGAGAAGATGCTCATGATGATGATAATTCAAACCCAAATTCCAAAATCCATGAAAAGCCTAGTTGAATTAATCTTCAATGAAATAGAAATCTCAGCCCAATAGAAAACCCTAGTTTGTCAAATAGCCTTGATCCCATGCTTTAAGATCTCATGCAAATGAATGATGGAAAAGTGTATGTCTTAGTGAACAAATGCATATGTATGCGAAGCAAGAGCCAATTAGGGTAAGGTGAAGCGAGGGAAAATTTTGGGGTACAACAAGAGCAACACGAAATTTTTAACCGCTCGAATGCGACTTAAACATCATTCACTAAAATCAATCAACAAACAATCATTTGCTACAAAAACTACGTAGCTTTGAGTTCCCCATCCTACCCGGGGATACATAGGAGCAAAATTCAATGTCTTGTCAAACACCCTGATAAAAAACTTATTTTTAGTCCTTTTCCTTTCACATAAACACATTTCAATAACTAGAAGAAACCAAATAACGTATGTGTCATACCCTAATTTTTACCCCTAAGATCTCACCTCATTTACATCTTTACAATGCATCAAGATCACAAACTTGGTTGTCTCTTAACCTTATCACCTTTGGGTTTGCCTATGCAGAGATCATCAAGCACCTCTTTGTGTATCGTTCTTTTTGTACTTATATGCTTTATATTTCACTAACCACTAATCAAAATACAAAAAAAAAATGCTTTGTTCCCTTTTGTTTCTTTTGCAAGGTAGGGTTTGAAATTAAGAGCATCAATTTATTGCATCCTCAGCTAAGGGTTTGAGTTCCTCAAGTCAAAGTGTGGTCAATTCGTACCTTGAAAAATGAGCACGACCTCGTGAAGCGCAATTGCACGCTCGCGGGATGGACTTAACAGAGCCGCCACCGATCTTTATTTAATCCCATAGAGGGAAATGGAAAATATCGAATAAAACCCCTAAAAGAAAGGAAAAGGATATGGTCATCGCAACCAATATCTGGGTTCGGGAGTCGGTTACGCAAAGGGAATGTATTAGCACCCCTCACGTCCGTTGTATTCAACGGAAACCATTTAGTTAGGGTCGAATGTATGTTAGCTTATGTTAATTTCTAAATTTCTTGTTATTTAGTGGGAAAAGAGAGAAAAGAGAAAGGTTTTTAGATTTTTATTAAAGAGAAAGGGACCTAAGGGTTTTTATTACTGGGGGCTCGATAAGACTTCGCAATCTCGTGCCTACTTATCCTCATAGTGCAATGAGAAACTCAGAACCTTCGTAGTTTGGACTACTGAGAAAAAAGAAAAAGGTGGCTCGCCAAGGATTGGGGCTCTTGTGCCTACGTATTCTCATTGATAAATGAGAAATCAGAGCGTCCTTAATTTTGGGACTACGGTGAAATAACTAGAAAATTACCAAATATTTTTATCATTTTTTTAAAATTAGAACCAAATCTATTTTTGTGTAAATAAATTAAATTACTGTTCTGGACTGGGCCGAGGCTGCCCAACAGTCGAGCAGGCCCAACCCATATAGCATGGGGAGGCCCACTAAGACCCTTCCGCGGGGCCCTTGACTGCTGCAAGCAGACCAACGTTCCCCCCGAGCACTTTGCAGTGTCGGGCATCTAGGTCAACAGGACAGGAGGACCTCGCATCCCGGCGGAGAGGTACCTCCTCGACATACCAGCTTCTCCCCGCGAGAATGCCACATACCACTCCTCGGCAGACATGGTCCCTCCCCGCGAGGACATGCCCGTCGTACGGCTTGTTGGTCCTCGACACAGAAGACTCCTCCCCCCGCGAGGAGTGCCTAACGGTCCGTACCACGTGGACACGTTCCAAGTAACCTCCCACTTCCGCAGGATTCGGTCTGCCCTAATCCCGGAAATCTAGGAACGGTTACCCCAGGGCGAAGACCACGTGCTGGTCTTCACTACGCCATGTAAGCCCTGGCAGTTACTTGGATTGGGCCTGACAATCCAGCCCAACGCAAGTAACCGTTGGCCCCGCGCTGGGGGCTCTCTATAAATACCCTCTCACTTGAGAGGGTCAGGTTAAGTCACTTTTTCACTCTTTGTATTTGCTGTTACTCTGTGCACTCCCTAACTTGAGCGTCGGAGTACCTTGCAGGTACACCCCCCCGCCGTACCTCAACCTCACCAGAGCCGGAGCTCAACGGACGTCGTTGGCCACCTGTAACTGTCTGATCCAGGTACGATCAGTGGCGCCGTCTGTGGGAACCTTTATAAGCTTCCCCGTTTTCTCCTTGATAAACCAAAGCTTCCTCTATTCATCACCAACATGGCCAATCCGACCGTCAACAGGCTCCGGACACCGTGCTCGCGCAACTGGAGAACGGGAACCACCGTGAGGACGCCGTCATCCTCCACGGCGACGAAGGCGACATCCGGGACGGGCGGACCGCCTCCCCGGACTCACAGGATGCGACTATCAACGTCGTCCGCACGGACGACCAGCAAACCCCTCTCCAGCCAGTGGCTCCGCCGCCTAACGCGGACCCAAGTACCGTGGCCCTATTTGCGTTGATCAACCAGACCAATCAGCTGATCGCGCAGCAGAACACCAGAATTGAAGCCTTGGAGCATGGACGTGCACGACGATCTTCCCCGCGGAGACATCGTCGCCCCCAGTCACCTCGCCTCTCTCCTTCCCCGCGAAGGACCCCTTCCGAAGATTCTCGGACACCGTCGCCCGTACGCCATGGTCGTCGACCGCGTCTCGAGCGCCCCCAGCCGGCAATCACCCAGAAACGTCCTCGTTCCCCGCCCCGGAAGGAACCCAGGGCCTCCGTCACCTCCAAGAAGTCCAAGCAGACCGAAGAGAGACCAAAGAACCGGTCGAGGAACTCTCCTCCACAGCACCATCGATCACCTTCGAGATCCCCGGCTGATAGCGACGACGAGGACCAAAGGACCCCCTTGTCGTGGGAAATCATGGACGCCCCAACCCTTCAGGCATGGAGAAACCTCCACACTTGGGGACCTATGACGGGCTGACCGACCCCGACGATCACGTGGAGAATTTCGAAGCGATGCTCGACTTTCGAAACGTCAGGGGAGCCATCAGGTGCCGGCTGTTCCCCACTACCTTACGGAAGGGAGCCATGACGTGGTACAAGGGCCTGGAACCTGGTTCGATCACGTCGTGGAAGCAGCTGAAACAACGCTTCACCAAACACTTCACCGCATCTCGTCGACACCCCAAGACAGAGGCTGCCCTAGAGAAAATCTTCCAAGGAAGGAACGAATCCCTCCGAAATTACATTGAGAGGTTTAACAAGGAATCCGTCGAGGTCGACACGACCGACGACATGAAGAAATACTTAATTATTCACGGACTACGCGCCGGGTCGGACTTTGCCAAATCCATCGGCCTCCGAAGACCCAGGCGTCTCGAAGACCTTCTCGCGCGAGCCCAGAAGTACATCGAACTCGAAGAGATGGAAGCAGCCCAGATCGCTCTTGAGACAAGACGCAGAGAAGGCCCCCGCGGCCACAAAGACGATGACGCTTCTCCCCGACGGGGAGGAGAAAAGAAGAAAGAAAACCGTAATCGAGATCCCCGGGAACAGCGCGGGCCAGCTGGCCGATTCACGGAGTACACGCCGCTCAACACTACCCGGTCTCGGATCCTCTCAGACTGCCAGAATTCCGAGTTTGTGAAAGGAGGAGTTCGCTTCCCGAAGCCTGCGGCTCCCAAACCAAACGTTGACAAATCTAAGTACTGCAGGTTCCACAGAAGCCACGGGCATGTCACCGAGGATTGCATCCACCTCAAGGATGCCATTGAGATTCTCATCAAAGAAGGGCACTTGAAGAAATATGCCCAGCAGAATGGTCCTCCTCGTACCAGCTCAAAGGAATCGCAGAACGTCGAGGAGACAACACCTCCTCCCGCCGACAGCCAGCTTCAGGTCGCCCTCAGCGTCACTCGGCCCGAGGACTTCTTCGTCCCCCCAATCATCGAGGGCGAAGAGGCAATCCGCAACATGTGGGCGACCTTCCCCGACGAAGGCCCCGTCACGGCCCGTAGTACCTGGGAAGGCTTCCCCAAAGCAATGGTTATCTCCGGAGGAGATCCCGGGAAAATATCAGTAGGGTCGATCAAACGAAAGTTTGACGAACTGGAATCCGCGACATCGTCAAAGGCGACCACCCTCGAGAAAGTGCGCGGAAACTCCAACCCCATCACCTTCTACCTCGAAGAACTCCCCGGGGGAGCACCAAACGCCACTATTCCCCTCCTGGTCAGGGCCCAAATGGCGAACTTTGACGTCCGAAGAATCCTAGTCGACCAGGGGAGCTCGGTCGACATCATGTATTCTCATCTGTTCGGGACCCTTCAGCTGGACGAGAGGCATTTGACCCCATACGTCGGGTCCGACCTACAGGGGTTCAATGGATCCACCACCAGACCATGGGGTTACGTGGAGCTGATGGTTACGTTCGGGGCCGAAGACACGGCCCGACAGGTAAAGATCCGTTTCCTGGTGGTGGAATGCCCATCCCTCTACAACTGCATCCTCGGAAGGACCACCCTTGCTGAACTCACGGCGGTCCCGTCAACGGTCCATCTCAAAATGAAGTACTACACGAGGAGAGGAAGGGTAGTGACGATGCACGGGGACATCGACGCGGCTAGGAGATGCTTCGATGCCGCCGTCAAGGGCCTAAGTTCCATTGGTCCCAAACCTAAGGCCGTGGCCAAACCACCCCAAGACGTCGGACAGATACCTCTCCCGCGCGTCAACGCGGTCGACCTCGACAGCAGGTTCTCCGGCGAGCCCAATGAAGACAGAATCGAAGACCACGACCACCGGGCGGAAAACAACGGGCAACCTCTCCACCCAATACGCCCCATCCCAGATGGAGAGTTCGAGCTTGTGGCCGTCGGAAGCAGTCCAGATCGCAATGTGAAGATCGGCACCAGGATCCCCGACCTAGCCAAAGAGCAGCTTAAAGCATGTCTGAGGGAGAACGCTGACCTCTTCGCGTGGAGTGCATCCGAGATGCCTGGCCTCGACCCCGAGGTGGCTTGCCATCAGCTCGCAGTAGATCCGGCCGCTAGGGCCGTAGCACAGCGTAGGCGCAAGCAGTCTCCCGAGAAAGCGGAGGCTGCTGAGAAAGCTGTAAAAGACCTCCTAGAGGCAAATTTTATTTCGGAAGCCAAATACACGACATGGCTGTCCAACGTTGTACTTGTTAAGAAAAATAATGGAAAATGGAGAATGTGCGTTGATTATACTGATCTTAACCGGGCTTGCCCGAAAGACTGTTACCCCTTGCCTAACATCGACCAACTGGTCGACAATTCTGCAGGTTACAAACTACTGTCTTTCATGGACGCCTATTCAGGATACAACCAAATTCCCATGGACAAGGTCGACAAGCAACACACGGCCTTCATGACCGCGTCGGGCAACTACTACTACAATGTAATGCCTTTCGGTCTGAAGAATGCCGGTGCGACCTACCAGCGGATGATGAACAAGGTCTTTCGAACTGAAATAAGAGACATGCTCGAAGTCTACATGGACGACATGATCGTCAAGTCCGCAGAAGAGGTCGACCACGCCGCGCACCTCAAGAAGGTGTTCGATACGGCGAGAAGATGCCATATGAGGTTTAATCCCGACAAATGCACCTTCGGTGTCCGGGCAGGAAAGTTCCTCGGATTTTACCTCACGGAACGAGGAATCGAGGCAAACCCCGACAAGTGCAGAGCCTTTTCCGAGCTCCCTACTCCGGGCTCGAAGAAGTCAATACAATCATTGAACGGAATGCTCACCGCCCTTTCCCGTTTCGTCGCCAAATCCGCACAGTACGCACTCCCCTTTTTCAAACTCCTCCGGCAAAAAGCAGAGTTTGAGTGGAGCGAGGAATGCGAACAAGCGCTCGCACATTTGAAGCAAGTCCTATCGCAACCACCGGTCCTCTCGCGACCCGAGAACGGGGAAACACTCTTCTTGTATCTTGCGATCACGAGCGAAGCGGTCAGCGCCGTCCTTATTCGGGAAACACCAGACGGACAGAAGCCAGTTTACTTCACGAGCAAAGCCCTCCAAGGCCCCGAGCTCAGGTACCAACAGATCGAGAAAGTCACACTGGGCCTCATCACCGCGGCCAGAAGACTCCGCCACTACTTCCTTGCCCATACCGTCGTCGTGAGGACCAACCAGCCGATCAGGCAACTCCTCGGACGACCAGATATGGCGGGGAGGATGCTCAGGTGGTCGCTCGAGCTGGCCGAATTCGACATCCAATACGAAGGGAGGAAAGCCTTGAAGGCACAAGTACTGGCCGACTTCGTAGCAGAGATGACCGTCCCAGAACCCTCAGCCAACGGGTCGCAGAAATGGACAATATATGTCGACGGAGCATCCAGCCCGAAAGGAAGCGGAGCGGGAATCATCCTCGAAAATGAGGAAGGCATCCTCATCGAGGTGTCCCTCGAACTGGCTTTCCCGACTTCGAATAACCAAGCCGAATACGAGGCCTTCCTTGCGGGACTCAGGCTGGTTGAGGACCTTGGCGCCAAGGAGGTCAAGCTATTCACCGATTCCCAGCTCGTAGCCTCGCAAGTCCGAGGAGAGTACCAAGCCAAGAACGACAGTCTCATAGAATACTTGGCCTTGGTAAAGGAGAAGATGAAGAAGTTCACCTCGGCAGAAGTGACTCACATTCCCCGGGAGCATAATGCCCGGGCAGACGTCCTGTCAAAATTAGCAAGCACGAAAAAGAAAGGTGGAAACAAGTCCGTCATACAAGAGGTCCTTTCCCACCCGAGCGTCGATAAACCTGGTATGGTTTCGAATATCAACGCCATCGGGGACAGCGGCTGCTGGATGACCCCGGTATACGAATACCTCACGACGGACAAACTGCCCGAAGACCCCAAAGAAGCTAGAATGGTCAAGAGACGGGCATGCTCGTACACTATAGTCGAGGATAAGCTATACCGGCGAGGATTCTCTATTCCCCTCCTCAAATGTATCGAAGATACCAAGGTCCCCGGCATACTCCAGGAGATCCACGAGGGAATCAATGCGCAGCACCTAGGCGGACGATCGCTAGCTCGGAAAGCACTCCGGGCAGGATATTACTGGCCGACCATGCAACAAGACGCCAAGGAGCACGTCAAGAAGTGCGATAAATGCCAGCGGCACGGGGACATGCACCTCGCTCCCCCTAGCGAACTCACGACGCTATCCTCCCTGTGGCCGTTCGCATGGTGGGGGATGGATATCCTCGGGCCTTTCGTCCAGGGGTCGTATCAAAACAAATACCTCATCGTCGGGGTAGATTACTTCACAAAGTGGATTGAAGCAGAAGCATTGGCCAAAATCACTGCTTTCAACATACTTCGTTTCTACAAAAGAAATATCCTCGCCCGGTTCGGAGTGCCTCAAGCCATCGTCACAGACAACGGAACCCAGTTCATCGACAGGAACTTCCAAGACTTCGTCACAAAACTAGGCACGAAGCAGCACTTCACGTCGGTCGAGCACCCTCAAACGAACGGGCAGGCTGAGGCCGCGAACAGAGTGATCCTTCGAGGATTAAGAAGACGACTGGGCGACTCCAAACAACGGTGGGTCGAAGAGCTACACAGCGTTCTCTGGGCCTACCGAACAACCCCACACTCCACGACCGGGGAGACCCCCTTCCGTTTGACTTATGGAACGGAGGCAGTGATCCCCGCGGAGATCAGAGAACCCTCGAGGAGGACGGAAGCCCCCCTCGACGGGAACACGAACGACGAAGCCTTGAGGGAAGAACTTGACTTCGTGGAGGAAACACGCTCGGGCGCTTCCCTCCGAGAGGCGTCACTTAAACAAAAAATAACACTGCGTTATAATGACAGTGTCATTAAACGTGATTTTCAGGTGGGCACCCTCGTCCTACGAAGGAACCAGAAAGACTCGCGAGAAGGCAAACTCGCCGCGAACTGGGAGGGCCCGTACCGCGTCCGCGCGAAAACGGGGACAGGAGCCTATTTCCTCGAAAATCTGCACGGGGAAGAACTTGCTCGACCATGGAACGCTGAAAAGCTAAAACAATATTACAGTTAAACACTGCCCGCGGATGACTAGCACCGCGATACGGGGACGCGCTGGGGTACAAGCGCGACACCCCTATAAGAACACGATGATCAGAGACCGCGTTGTGTGTGCGCGAGGACATTTGATCCGGCGGGGATACCTCGATCGAGGCCCACCGTCGTCGTGCCAACCGGGCATAACACCCAGCTCGCGATGGGAAGTTCATGCCACGAGACTAGGACCTCGACCGAGCTCTTAGCCTCGTTGAAGGTCGGAGTACTCCTCCGGCCGCCCGACCAGCTCTCCACGCGGTCAGGGACGATCAAGGTCGAGCAAATCCCGAAGCCTTATTACTTGGGCAAAAATAAAGTATAAAACAATAAAGTATAACAAACACCACATCACACACAGAAAATTAACAGAGATATTATAAAGTACGAATAGCGGGCAAAACACTTGGTCCAAAAAGTTACAAATATAAGCCCACAGGCCGGGCGAAAATAACCATTGTCCAAAAAGTACATCAGCTAAGCCCATAAGCCGGGCGAAACAAAACGGCTCGCAGGCCGACCAAAACAAAGATAAAAACCTACTCAGCTGCGGTCCCGTCGGGCTCCTCGTGCGCATGAATGTCGTTCTCCCGCAGAGGATACACGATCTGGCCATCCACCACCTCAGCGTCGGGGTCGATCCCTTCGACGACAAGGTCGGGGTTAAGAACCCGAAGCTGCGCCACGGCACTGCGGAAACCTATACCCGCGATTTCGATAGAATCATCCTCGGACACTCGGAGATCCTGCTCAAGCTTCCGGAGCTGCGCCACAAACGCCGCACGAGTGGTCAGGAGTTTGTCCTCCTCAGTCTCCCCTTCGGCTGGCCGCACCGCATCTTCCAGCTCGGCAATTCTTACCTTAAGCCGCTTCTCCTCCAATTCCAGCTCAGCGATTCGGGCAAGGTGGCTCTTCTTTGTCTCCTCGGCGTCCTTAAGCTTGGCCTCGACCAATTGCTGCTGCTTGCCTTGCTCTTTGTTCAGATCTCGACACTCTTTTAGCTCCTTGCGCATGCCGAGCATCTCAGCGCCCAAGGTATCCAGTGCCTCCTGCAGGCGGGCCAGTTCAGCAGCAGGGCGGGTCTCGTCATTTAGAATGAGGGCAGTCGAGCAGATACGCATGACGGCCGACAGGTCCTCAAAAAGCATCTTCCTCCTCACTTCAGGTGCGGTCCCCAGCACGGTTTGGATCTCGGAGGGAAGGGAGCGAGGATAAGTGACCTCGGAGAAAAAGTGAGGTTTTTGATGGCAGGGGGGAAGGTCAAAGCTGGAAGGAACCGGGGGACTATCTTCACCACCCAGGTCGACGACCTCCGCAACGCGCTGCCTCTTTGGAGTCCCTTGGGTAGCCGGGGATTGGCTTCCCGCAGGAGTTGTGCTGTCACCCTTGATCCCCGATACAGAGGCAACAGGCTGGGACAGAGTGGATCCGTCGAGGGCAGCGGCCGTGGAAACACCCTCGTGCGGGGCCCCGGAGGGAGCAACTTCCTGATCTTTGGAGCGCGACGCTTCTTCCCGGGCCTGCGCTTCCCGGGCCCTCTTCGCTTTCAGTTTCTTCAACCTCTCCTCGGCTCCGGCCATTGTTCCTGTAAAAGAAAGCGTTAGTAAAGCGAGAAACACAGATACGAGGAAGAAATAAAACCAGGGCGTTTCACCACCTAACAATTCGATGGCCTCCTCGTCGGAGAAGGTCTCGAGCAGAACGCGGGTGTTTATCAGGCGACGTTCTTTCTTCACCTGCCCATCTGCACCTGTTATAGGCTGGCCGTCCAGCGTCTCATGTCGAGCCTCTGAAAAGCTGTCGACGAAAGCTACAATTTTATCGTAGGCTTCCCGCTCGTAGGCCTCCATCTGAACGGGTTTCGTTTTATACTTGTCAACTCCCTTCTTAAAGTGTTCCTCCGTCCAGTACAGAGGAAACTTCGGCACCAGCACCTCCTCGGAACGGCCGTCGACCTCGCGGGTGACTTTCCGGTACAATGAATATATCGCCTCGAGGGTGACCGGCTTCACATAGAAATAGCGGAACTTGAAATCCCGGATGAAATCCAAGTAAGTGTGGAACAACGCCTTGCTCTGCTTGAAGGACACCCAGCCGTGTCGGCCTCCGACCGACGACCGTTGGAGGTGGAATATGCGGAAGAAAAGGCGAACGGTCGGCACGATCTCCAAATATTTGCATACGAGCTCGAAAGCCCGGATGAAGGCCAGCGAGTTCGGATGAATCTGCGAAGGGGCCAACTTCAACCAGTCAAAGATCCCCTCCTGTAAATCCGTGAAAGGCAGCCTCCACCCCGCCTTCTCGAACATAAACTCGTATAAGGGGACTCGCATTCCCCGGTAAGGGGAGCATATCCGGTGATGCTCCTCGGGACGAAAAACCTTCCAGGATTGGCCACTTCCGATTAGTCGGTGCTCGACGGTGCAAAAAGCATCGTCCACATCGGGGTACACGAAGATGGACGACATCTCTAGGGCTTCGTTACAGACCCAATCCTCGAGCGGCCTCTCTTGCGGAAAGGCCATGTGAGCCATGGGGGACTCGGGCTGGTCGTCGTCGTTTTCCTCGAAATATCCTACGGCCACCTCCGCAGCCAAATCGTCCATTTACCTGAAAAGCAGAAGGAAACGGTGAATTCGATTGGTCGTATCAAATTCACCCCTCCACCGCTGTTCAAGCGAACGGGCGAGGAAGGGGCAAGGCTTTCTCAACTCCCCTACGCGATCGGCCGAGGATCAACTTGCCCACCGGGGAACTCATCGTCTCCCCGGAAGGTTCTTCCCCGTGTCCCCGCGGCACTAACAAATATACTGATTATTAAGGACCCCGAGACATTCAACAGGTCCCCGACGTGTTCGTTCCTGATCCCCGAGATATTCATCAAAAGTGAGCAAAGCTCTTTGCACTCTCTCCCTCCACAACTAAAGATTCCCGCCGTATTCGCCAGGAATCCCTTCATTTCTCATGGGAATATCATCAACCCACCAAGGAAACGTCCTACACTAGTTAAAATTGAAGAAAAACGCAAAATAAAGGTCCGGTTTGAAGCAAATACCTGGTAAGCGGCGGTGTAGGGCTCCGGCACGGAGGTTTCCGGCTCTGGTACGGCGGCGAACGGCGGTCCTAGCGGAGGAAATGCTTCCGGCAGAGGGTGCCCGGCGATTGACGATGGCGAGCTACGACGGACGAGGTTAGAGAGAGAGGGAGAAAGTTTCTTGAGAGAGAAGCGGAAAAGTGAAGAATGAGCGAGGGGAGCGGCTTTTATAGGCAATTCTCGCGAGACCCGAGGGGCGTAGGGCACTCGAGTGCGCTACCCTAGCCAGCCGCCCTAGCCCCCCTAGGTAATGATGACAGGTGACACGTGGCACGCATGCAGTCACCCGTCTCCCCACGCGTATCGTTTCGGTTTCCCCAGCGCTTTGAATCCGAAGCCCTTCATCTCCCCGACCATACGACCGGACACATCTGTCCGACGCCCGACACTCATCCGGCCGAATGTATTTCGCATAGGATATCGACCTCCTCGGTTCCTCTCTTAGCGTATCCTCGACATATAATAACCCTTAAGTCATCACTCTGCCACCTCAGAGCAACGACTTGGGGGGCTCCTGTTCTGGACTGGGCCGAGGCTGCCCAACAGTCGAGCAGGCCCAACCCATATAGCATGGGGAGGCCCACTAAGACCCTTCCGCGGGGCCCTTGACTGCTGCAAGCAGACCAACGTTCCCCCCGAGCACTTTGCAGTGTCGGGCATCTGGGTCAACAGGACAGGAGGACCTCGCATCCCGGCGGAGAGGTACCTCCTCGACATACCAGCTTCTCCCCGCGAGAATGCCACATACCACTCCTCGGCAGACATGGTCCCTCCCCGCGAGGACATGCCCGTCGTACGGCTTGTTGGTCCTCGACACAGAAGACTCATCCCCCCGCGAGGAGTGCCTAACGGTCCGTACCACGTGGACACGTTCCAAGTAACCTCCCACTTCCGCAGGATTCGGTCTGCCCTAATCCCGGAAATCTAGGAACGGTTACCCCAGGGCGAAGACCACGTGCTGGTCTTCACTACGCCATGTAAGCCCTGGCAGTTACTTGGATTGGGCCTGACAATCCAGCCCAACGCAAGTAACCGTTGGCCCCGCGCTGGGGGCTCTCTATAAATACCCTCTCACTTGAGAGGGTCAAGTTAAGTCACTTTTTCACTCTTTGTATTTGCTGTTACTCTGTGCACTCCCTAACTTGAGCGTCGGAGTACCTTGCAGGTACACCCCCCCGCCGTACCTCAACCTCACCAGAGCCGGAGCTCAACGGACGTCGTTGGCCACCTGTAACTGTCTGATCCAGGTACGATCAATTACTAAAGTAATAAAATAAAGAAATAAAAATAAGTATAGAAAAATTCTTGTTGTTTATTTTATTATCTTTTAAAATACTCGATTAAACTTAAAGAGAGAAAAAAAACAAAATATCCTAAAAATAACCTAAAGAAAAGGGTGATGGGCCAAGAGGTGCTTTTTATGAAAAAAAAAAACTGAAGCCCGCTAGAAAAAGGGGCTTCCAAAAAACAAAAAAGGGGTCTGCTGGGCCAGGCCGGATCCAACCCAGTCAGCCAACACAAGTAGGACAAAACCTACTTCCAATTCTACCATGAACAAAAAAAAAAGCTACACGAAGGAAAACGGGAAAAGAAACCATCTCGAGAAAAAATGAGTTCCGCGTGAATCAAGCTCCCTCAATACTCTCATCCTCCGCGGTTCATCATCAACACGATACATTGAAGAAAAAAGAAAAAGGTCAAACGAAACAACAGCAATCGCAACCCTAAACAAGATCGAAAGGAAAACACGAAGCAACAACAACATTATGATATGCAAGTGGACTCAACCTTCTTCAACGAAGAAAAATAATTCCTCTCTGTCTCGATTCGCATTCGATTTCGCTCGGTTAAGGTTTGCGGTCTAGCTTTCGTACTGTTTTCGTCTTCTCTCCCCTTTTAATTTCTATTCACTGTGTTTGGTTTGCGTTTGTGATTGACTCGGATTTCCTTTTCAATCTCACTGTTCTATATTCCTCGAATCTCTCTTGATCTCAGTTATGTATTGCTAACAGTGTGAAAATCAAGGATTGTTGAGTTGTTGTTATTATGGATCGATTGATGTTGTTGAAGGTGAACGAAGGCGGTTTTCGTTGCTCTCATTGAGGTGGTTTCAAGTGCGGTATGTTCTTGAATAAGAAATGAGAACGTGGTAGTGAGTTTATGTGAGGACAATGATATGAAAAAATGGTTTACAAGGTGAATGGAGTGGAAAAAATGCAGAATGTGAAGGGGTGGTTTGTAGGGAGTTTTTTTTTTTGTTCTTGCTGTTCGTTCTCTACTGTCTCCTCTTCCTTATGATTTCTCTTCACCCCTATTTAAAATCAAACAAACTTCTTGATTAAGTGTACAAGGTACATGAAATTGTCTTGTTGATGATTTGTAGCTGCTTTCAAAAATGCAGGTTTGCAGCTTGTTGCAGGATATGACTTACTTAGGAATTGCTTCTAAAAAAGTCTTTCATGTATGCAGGTTGTTGTGTTGCAAAATTGAGGCAAAGTGTGAGGAATGAGTATTGTTCACCAATGTACTTTCTCTTTTGTTGAATTTGTACTTTTCCCTTTTTTTTTTTATGTTATTTTCTTGTTTTTAGTAAGAAAAAGGCCTTTGTTGTGAATGCTGAATTTTAGCCTAATGGGCTTGTAATTTGTAACATGACCTTTGTAAATACAATTTGGACTTTGAATTGAATTAGGCCTTGAAATTTTTGAAATGGGTTTTGATATTTGTTTTTTTTGTTTAGAATTTGGACATTGATAGTTGACCTTGGGACATGAAATGGATTTGAATTGGATATTTTTTTAGAAAATTGAAAGGAAATTGAATTTTGAATGGGAATGTAATTTCAATTTTTGAATAGAATGATTTTGACACGAACTTGAACTTGAATCTTGAAAGGAAATTGAATTTTGTAACTTGACAAGAAAATTTGCAACTTTTGACAAGAAATTAAATTTGGGAAGAGTTTTAAAGGAATTTGAAACTAATGTGAAATGGGTGAAATTGAAAGGAAATTGGTAACCTTTGGCATTTGAATGTTAGATCTTGAATTGAAAATTTACCATGAATTTGAACCTGATTAGATATAAGTTCAATAATTGGGAATTTAAAATTTGAACTAGAGATTGATGACTTGAAATGAAAGCAAGTATATTAGAACGATAAAATCCACAAAAGTTCAACAATCCCAATTCTCAATTAATCGCTCTGATCCAATTGAGTATCTCAGCCAAATGTAACATCAAGCCTTGAAGCAATCATATTTTCTTGAAACTAATCTTCAGCAACTTGAAGTCTTCATTAAAATCAAACCAGAAATGTATTAAAACCCTGAATCAATTCCTTGAGAAATAACACGACATCTTGATTCCATCTTGAAATGGTCTTGAATTGAATAACAAACTTGACTTCTCTTTTGAGTCCATGACAAGAATGTGAAACACATAATCAGGTCTTGCAAATAACTTGAAACGTACCAACTGCCTTGACCTTTAATGGCTTTGTAACTTGATTTCACCAGATGATTTAAACTTGACACAAAAACCCGAATTTGATGATCTTCAGATATAAAGCACCGATCTATGCCAAATTCAACTTGAGAATGGAACAATTTCCTCTTTCTTGACCAATATCAAGTCACACCCAATTGAACTGAAATAATATTGCACACACATTTAACCTGCTAACCTCAAGTGAACCTCAATTGAATGACACTTACCCATCTCGAACACGAAGGAGTAAGAAACCCTAATATTCTTTCATTGGGTGCATACTGATGAAGCAGTGACTTAGGAAGCTGATGAGAAACAAAACCCTAAGCCAAAATCCTCCCAGTCAGGCAAATGATGAAACCCTAAACATCTGACACCCTTGGGGAGCCTCAGAGAAGATGAAATTTGAAATTATGGCACACAGATACCAGATGATGAGACAGATGTCACAACACTGGGATCAAAACACAGCTTGAACACACAACAACCAAAACTGTAAATTGCAGAAAATAAATAACACCAAAGTTGTTAACCTAGTTCGGTGCAACTCACCTATGTCTGGGGGCTACCAAGCCAAGAAGGAAATCCACTATTAGTAGTATCAATTCAAAGCTAAACAATCCCAGTTTACAACTCCTCACTTAATCCCTATCCAGTGCAACTTCTACCTAGGAACTCCTAGATATGAGAACCCATCTCACTCCCAAATCACCTCAGTGATATCAAACAATCACAATCCCAGTGACTGTATACAAAATAATCCAACAAAATAGAAGATCACACTTCCAAAACAATACTTGATCTTGCTTAAAAGCTTCAATCAAGAACAATACACTATTTGCTTAAAAGCTTAGAGTGAACAATGAACAATCAATAAAACTCAATGCATAAGAAGATACATGAGTGACATAAAATTAACAAACGAAACCCCTAGGGACCAACCAAAACAACAGGTAATCCTTATTCTCTAAATTTTTCACGATATGTTCTCTTATTCCAATAGGGGTTTTCTTCTCTTTAAATAGCCTTTAGGCCTACTGGACATGGGCTTCTTGAGGCGCACAAATAACAACAATTAGTATAAACTGGATGCAAATCAACCTGCATAAAAATAGAAGAAAAATAAAAACTTTTCTAAAAAGGCTCAATGATCCTTTTTATGAAAAGTAACAGAATCAGTAATAACAGAAAATTCCCACAATATACTCCCATAAAAATCGCCCACGTGTGCATCAGAACACACTCAAAAATCACACTAAAATTACCAAAATAGTCATGCCATAACTATCTGGTATAACATGTCCTGGAACATGTCACAACATTATGTGGGACATGTTGTCTGACTGACATGGAAGAACATCTGGTTCAACATCTTGCTAACAGCATGTTGTTTTACCAAAATGCAGCCAATCCAAAAACCACAGTACTTACAATCTCCCCGTTTGGAAAATTTTGGCTAAAACAACCTTAGCACACACAAGAGGTACACAGCGGAAACAAAACCAAAAACACAGAAACCCAAGAACCACAATGTTGTCACACCAAAAAGGAAAAGACATCTGATAGCATAATGTCAAAACATTAGGTCTGACATCAAAAATCAACACAAGCTACGTGAGAACATGACACAACTCTGTACAAACTGCAATCTTGCAGTAGCAAAACAGACAGGTACACCACTCCCCTTGTCACACAAAATCAGTTCTCCCCTTGAAGACTACAACCTACTGCAGAGAATAATAACTTCTCCCAGACTCAAAAAAGAGTTCCACATTTTTTCAGCAGTAGCAAGCAAGTAAGCATGCATGACAAACTATCATGCTCCCCCTAAATAGTTGCACAAGTTCAGCAACAAAAACACAACTACTCTTCCTAAGCAGTAGTACACACATGACATAAAGTCATGACATCTGATCTAACATCAGAAACAATAAACAACACTTTACTCCCCCTTTTTAGCCAAAAATTGACAAAAATAGAGTAAATGCAAACAAACACAAATAGCACCAATTTAGATGGAAACACAAAAACAGTTGGAAACAAAAACATATCACTTTTAGATGATCCTCCAACTCTTGCCTCTATCAAAGATCCTTCTGCACTCCTTGAAGATGTCACCTGTCTTTGGAGTGTTGATCCTAAACTCCCTTACCACAACCTTCAAGTACATCTTCTTCAAACTAGTCTTTCTATATTGCAGAGGTCTTTTATTCCACTCATTAACAATCTTCACATGTCCAGTTCTTCCAAGCATAAGAGAATAGAGGAAAGATACATTATTTATTGCATTCCTCCATATATGTAATTGCTACAATTCTTTAACTATGCAAATTCCAAGTTCGCCTCTTAATTTCTCAAATTGGTTTGCATCCAAAGCTTTAGTGAAAATATCAGCCAGTTGCTTCTCAGTGGCTATATGCTCAAGACTGGTCACTTTTTCTTCAACGAGATCTCTGATAAAGAGATGTCGGATGTCAATATGCTTTGTCCTACTATGTTGAACATGATTATTGGATAGGTTGATAGCACTCAAATTGTCGTAGTACAATGTCATGACATCTTGCTTGATATTGTACTCCTTCAAGATCTGCTTCATCCAAAGTAGATAAAAACAGTTTCTTCCTGCTGCAATATACTCGGCCTCAGTAGTGGAAAGAGACACACAATTTTGCTTTTTACTAAACCAAGAAATCAAGTTGTTTCCCAAGAAGAAACATCATCAAGAGGTGCTTTTCCTATCATCACCACTACCTGCCCAATCAGCATCACAATATCCAACCAGCATGGCATCAGCACCATGTGAGTACAACATTCCATAGTCACTAGTACCATTTACATACTTAAAAATCCTCTTTACTTGATTGATGTAACTAACTTTTGGCTCAACTTGATATCTAGCACAAACTCCAACAGCAAATGTGATATCAGGTCTACTAGCAGTTAAATATAGTAAACTTCCTATCATACTTCTGTAAAGACTTTGATCCACACTAATCCCATTTTCATCCTTAGAGAGCTTCAAATGAGTAAGTGTAGGAGTCCTTTTATGAATGGCCTTCTCCATGCCAAACTTCTTTACTATGTTCCCGACATACTTGCTTTGGGATATGAAACTCCATTTATCTAACTTAAAGTCCAACAAAATAGGTCAATTCGCCTACTAAACGCATCTCAAACTCTGACGACATTTGTTTGACAAAATGTTGGACCATCTGGTCTGACATTCCTCCAAAAACAATGTCATCAACATATATTTGAGCAATCATGAGCTTGCCATCCTTTTCTTTAACAAACAATTTCTTGCCTGTTCCTCCTTTTATGTACCCATTTTTTACCAGAAATTCTGTCAGTCTTTCATACCAAGCCCTAGGAGCTTGCTTTAGACCATAAAGAGCCTACTTTAGTTTGTAAACATGATTTGGAAAAGTGGAATCCATAAATCCTTTTGGTTGTTCAACATAAACTTCCTCTTGTAAGATCCCATTCTGAAAGGCACTTTTTACATCCATTTGATACATCTTAAATCTCAGTAAACATGCTACCCATAGTAAAAGTCTTATAGATTCAAGACGAGCAAATGGTGCAAAGGTCTCATCAAAGTCAACTCTTTCAATTTGAGTGTACCCTTGTGCCACAAGTCTGACCTTATTCCTAGTAACCACTCCATTTTCATCAGACTTATCTTATACACCCACCTTGTTCCAATAACATTTGTTCCCTCATGTCTAGGAACCAAATCTTAAACTTCAATCCCTTTGAACTGCTCCAATTCATCTTGCATGGCATTGATCCATAATTCATTAGTCAGAGCTTCTTTCACATTTTTAGGTTCGATTTTTGAAACAAAACAAGCATTGGATATCACTTCTCTTGACATTGTAATAACCCCTTCATTTGGATTTCCTATTATGAGCTCCTTGGGATGATCCTTCTGAATTCTGATAGAGGGCCCTTTATTTGTCTGATTGTCTTCATCTTCCACAACGACAAGATTATTGTTGATGTTATTATCCGCTTCATTTTCTTCTGTGACTGTCTCCTAAGGTGGTGTTTCAACATCATCTTTAACATCTGTATGCCTCTCTTGAGTTGAGTCATCTATTACCACATTAATAGACTTCATCACTGTCTTGGTTCTTGTGTTGAAAACTCTATAGGCTCTGTTGTTCGTGGAATAGCCAAGGAAAATTCCTTTATCACTTTTAGGATCCATTTTCCTTCTTTGCTCACGATAATCCAGAATATAACACTTGCTTCCAAAGACATGGAAGTACTTGACAGTCAGTTTTCTTCCCTTCCATAATTCATAAAGAGTTGTTGAAATACCAGTTCTTAAGGTAACCCGATTATGAATATAACATGCAGTATTCATAGCTTCAGCCCAAAAATGATATGGCAGGTGTTTAGCATGAAGCATGACTCTAGCAGATTCTTGTAGAGTTTTGTTTTTCCTCTTAACTACCCCATTCTGCTGAGGAGTGATAGGAGATGAAAACTCATGACTGATCCCTTCGGAAGAACAAAAATCAGCAAACTTTCTATTTTTAAACTCCTTTCCATGATCACTTCTAATTATGACAATTTTGCTTTCTTTCTCTCTTTGAAGCTTTTGGAACAAACCCTCAAAGACTTCAAAGACATCAGACTTTTCTCTGAAGAAATGCGCCCAGGTAAATCTTGAGTAATCATCAACAACAACATAAGCATACCTTTTCCACCAAGGCTCTCAACTTGCATAAGACCTATCAAATGCATATGAAGAAGTTCCAACACTCTTGAGGTGGTCAGATGTTGGTCCTTTGGATGGGACATCTTGGTTTGCTTTCCAATTTGGCATTCCCCACAAATTTTTCCTTCCTCTATCTTGAGCTTGGGAATTCCTCTAACTACCTCTGCTAAAACAATTTTCTTCATTCCTCTAAGATGTAAATGACCAAATTTCTGGTGCCATAGTTGAACTTCATCTTCTTTAGATAGTAAACATGTAGGAGAACTCTTTATTGAAAGGGGTGTCCATAAGTAACAGTTGTCTTTAGATCTTACTCCTTTCATCAGAAATTCATCATTCTCATTTGTGACCCTACATTCAGACTTAGTGAAGTTGACCTTTAATCCCTGATCACATAACTGATTGATGCTTATCAAGTTGGCAGTCAATCCTTTTACAAGCAGCACATTTTCAAGACTAAGAGATACTGCACAAGCTAGTCTTCCAATTCCTTGAATTTCTCCTTTTGCACCATCCCCAAAAGTGATATAACTAGTAGAGTGTGATCGAATGTTGACCAGGAAGTTCTCTATACCGGTCATGTGTCTAGAACACCCACTATCAAAATACCAGTCTTCTTTGGCAAAAGCTCTGAGAGAGGTATGAGCAATAGGAGATTTGACAGTCTCTTTGGGAACCCACCTCTTGGTATTTTGCAAAGCCTCATAACTAACCTTGGGTTGAGCAAAAGACCTAGGATATCCATGCAGTCTAAAACAGAAACCTTTGATATGACCAAACCTACCGCAGTAATGACACTTCAACTGCTGGGCCTTACTACCCTTTTTGCTAATCTGATTCCTGCCTTGATGTTGAGACACTAGTTTAACATCCTTGAATTTTTTACCTTCCCAGAACCTGGTTTTGTATCCTTAAGGTCTCCTTTCAGGAAGTGATTATTAAACCCTATGCTTCTCAGGTCACCAGCTCTTTGTCCAACTTGAAGGATTTCATCTAACATTTAGAACCATTGTTCAACATTCTTATAGACTTGGTCATATTTTCAAGCTTAAAAGTCAGCATGGTTACTTCATCCTGCAGACTGTGGATGTTTGACATCCATTCTTCCTTCTCGTACGTAGTTGAGCAATAATTTCTTGCTGTTTCTCACTCTTAGTGCACAGATTTTTGTAGGAAATAACCAGTTCAGCATAAGAAGTCTCTCCATCACTGGACTCTACATCAGATGCCCATCTTCCAGTCAAAGCAGTCACACATTTTACTGTTTCACCATCACTTTCACTTTCCTCTTCAGGCCACAAAGCTGCTAATCCCTTAGATTGTTTCTTTAGATAAGTGGGACACTTTGCTTTAAAGTGTCCAAATCCTTCACACTCATGACATTTTACCCCTCTATTCTGGATAGTCTTTTCTTTAATTCTTGCTTTTCCTTGAGGATTATAGCTGGAGTCAGAACTGATGTTCTGAACATTTGGTTTTGACTTCCTCTCCATTCTTCTCAGCACTTAATTGAATTGTCTTTCTATTAACACAATGGCACTGGCCATTCCTTCATTTGTGTCAAGACCACATTCTTCCATTTCATCTCCTGAATTTGAAACAAAGGCAATGCTTTTTCTCTTTTTCTCAGTCCTATCATTTAAGGTCATTTCAAAAGTTTAAAGTGAGCCAACTAACTCATCAACCCTCATACTGCTGATGTTTTGGGCTTCCTCTATGGCAGTGACCTTCATGTCAAACTTCTTAGGAAGAGACCTAAGAATCTTCCTCACAAACTTCTCTTATGATATCTTCTCCCCTAATGCACTAAAGGCATTAGCTATTTCAAGTATATTCATGTGAAAGTCATGAATACTTTAATCTTCTCTCATTTTTTGATTCTCAAATTTGGTGGTGAGGAGCTGAAATCTTGAATCTTCACTTTGGATGTCCCTTCATGAGTTGTCTTGAGAATTTCCCAAGCATCCTTAGCCACAGTACAGGTGTTGATCAACCTAAACATATTCTTGTCAACTCCATTGAACAAAGCATTCAAGGCTTTGGAGTTTCCAATAGCTGTCTCACCTTCCTCCTTGATCCAATCTTCTTCTGGCTTCAAGGTTTCTATTCCATTTTTATCTTTAATCACAGGGTGCTCCTAGCCCTTGATGACAACCTTCCAAGTTCTGTTATCCATATATTTTAAGAAAGCCACCATACGTGCCTTCCAATAGTCATAATTAGTGCCATCCAAGATTGGAGGCCTATTAACCTTTCCTCCTCCTTCCTTGTCCATAGTACTAGAATAAAAACTCCCTGGAGCTCACCCAAAAATAGAACAGGGTGACCTGCTTTGATGCCAATTGAAATTCTGGCACGCAGATACCAAATGTCGAGACAGATGTCACAACACTGGGATCAAAACACAACTTGAACACACAACAACCAAAACTGTAAATTGCATAAAATAAATAACACCAAAGTTGTTAACCCAGTTCGATGCAACTCACCTACGTTTGGGGTCTACCAAACCAGGAAAGAAATCCACTATTAGTAGTATTAATTCGAAGCTAAACAATCCCAGTTTACAACTTCTCACTTAATCCCTACCCAGTGCAACTTCTACCTAGGAACTCCTAGATATGAGAACCCCTCTCACTCCCAAATCACATCAATGATATCAAATAATCACAATCCTAGTGATTGTATACAAAATAATCCAACAAAACAGAAGATCACACTTCCAAAAAAATAATTAATCTTGCTTAAAAGCTTCAATAAAAAACAATACACTCTTTGCTTAAAAGCTTAGAGTGAACAATGAACAATCAGTCAAACTCAATGCATCAGAAGATACATGTGTGCCATACAATTAACAAACAAAAACCCTACGGACCAACCAAAACAGCCGCTAATCCTTATTCTCTAAATTCTTCATGATATGCTCTCTTATTCCAATAGGGTTTTTCTTCTCTTTAAATAGCCTTCAGACCTACTGGACTTGGGCTTCTTGAGGCGCACAAATAGCAGCAATCAGTATAAACTGGTTGTAAATTAACCTGCATAAAAATAAGAGAAAAATACAAAGTTTTCTAAAAAGGCTCAAGGATCTTTTTTATGTAAAGTAACAGAATCTGCAATATTAGAAATTCCCAGAATATACTCCCATAAAAGTCTCCCACGTGTGCATCAGAACACATTCAAAAATCACACTAAAATTACCATAATAGTCATGCCCTAACTATCTGGTATAACATGTCATGGAACATGTCACAACATCATAGGGGACATGATGTCTGACTGACATGGCAGAACCTCTGGTTTAACATCTTGCTAACAACGTGTTATTTTACCAAAATGTAGGCAATCCAAAAACCCCAGGACACACAACACTGTGCTTTGACGAACCTTTAATAAAAAGATGTCCATGATGATGAAAATCCAACACCTCGTTTCAAACTTGAGTACAATAACCAAACAAAACCACCTCTGAATAATGAAAATCCAAATTAACAGAAAGCCTCTGATCCAATGTCTTAGGAGCCCAATCAAATGCATGATTATGTCTGCCATGACCTAGTGGATAATGTATATGAATGAGAAGCATAAACCAGTTAGGGTTATGTAACACCCCAATTTTTACCCTCCATTTCTTTAACCTTTTTGGCTTATGCTTCATTTCATTTGCATCTTCATTTGTACATAGCATTGGCCCTAGACATGGGATCAAGGTATCTTTGGTGTTTTTGTAGCTCCGGTTTTGTGACGCGACGACCACTACTGCATTTAGTGCTACTTTTTTATTTCTAATATTTATCCTATGATGCTTAAAAGGAAGGGAAAGATATCTTAAACTAACCCTGCTCGCAAATGTTTTCTTACCAATGCTAAGAGATCTGGAATCAGGGGTTGGTTATACTGAGGGAAGCTACTAACACCCTGAGTATCTATAATAATCTATAGGAACCTTTATTGTATATATTTCAACTGTTGAATCACTTTGGTTGCTTAAGTTTGTTTGCTGCTAAATTGGGAAAGTTTCTCCTTTGTGAAAGCTGAGGAAATGTGTTTTTTTTCGTAGTTTTTATGGTTTTCTATTGTTTTTGGGAAGGTACTTGACCTAAGGTTTTGTATTAGTGCGCTCGCTAATATTTCATAATCTTATGCCTACGTATTCCCATAAAGAGACTTGGGGAAATCAGGGCGTTCGTAGTTCCTCCTAATCTATGGAAGGAAAAAGTTGGTTTTGTATCTTGTTTAAAGCCCAAGATGGTGAAGCTAAAGGAGT
Source organism: Lathyrus tuberosus (assembly GCA_022829125.1). Taxonomy (NCBI): domain Eukaryota; kingdom Viridiplantae; phylum Streptophyta; class Magnoliopsida; order Fabales; family Fabaceae; genus Lathyrus; species Lathyrus tuberosus. The sequence continues at coordinate 778,720 of JALAZF010000238.1, forward strand.
GTTTGAAAGATTTGACAAAATGTCATCTTTAAGGTAGATATATCACCTATTCACTACAATCATTTGAGAGTGATGTCATAAGGGAAGAAAGCTTTAAACTTATTGTGTTAAGCATTGCCACTTTTTCTTTTATGAATTCTTTACATACTAAAAGAGGGACCTTAACTTGGATATAGAATCGACAAGTGTGCCACTTATATCAATTAGATGAAAGGAACGTTTTTGAACCATGATAAAGGAGGGACTCCAGCTTGGATTTTGAATCAACAAGTGTGCCACTTGCAGCAATTATCTGGAAAATAGTTTTTTTGATGGTTTAACTTGAATTGTAGTGATTATAGGATATATCTTCCTACAGAGATGGCTTAAGGTCTTATCTACGAGGAGATGAATTTATTTAAGTATCTTGATTGAAGCCCAAGATATGAAGCTGAAAAAGATTGACTCAACTGGGGAGTTTTATCTGTCTTGTACAAAGCCCAAGATTGAGGCTGATTGACTGGAGAAAGTATTTGTATGAAAGCCGGAGAGAAGGCTAATCACTATTGAGGGAGTTTGAAGAGACTGACTCAATACTGAGGATTTGACTGACTCTTTTGGGGATTTTTATTTGTATCTTGTACAAAGTCCAGGATGATTGAGGCTAAAAGAATTTATTGTATCCTGTACAAAGCCCAGGATGGTGAGGCTAAAGGATTTTATTGTATCCTGTACAAAGCCCAGGATGGTGAGGCTAAAAGATTTTATATGTGTTTTTAAGAAGCTTGAGGGTCCTTGTATGAAGCCCAAGAGGAAACTATGATGCTTGGATAAAGCCCAAGAGGATGTTATGGTGCATTGAATGAGACTTCCTAAGTCTCCTTGTATGAAGCCCAAGAGGAGGCTAACTTGCTGGGGAGATTCTTTGTATGATGCCCAAGAGGAGGCAATGATGCTTGTATAAGGCCCAAGAGGAGGCTAGGGTACTAGTTATTTGAACTAAGTTGTGATTGAAGGGATCCTATTGTTTGACTTATGTCTAAACTAAGGATGATATAAATGTCAAGAAAAACTTAACAAAGTATGAGCAAACAATGATTGAAGATTTTAACAAGTATAGACATTGATATGACATGTTTGAACTCATGGAAGATTTTTTACCTTTAGGGTTTGATGTGTGGAATGTTTCATTCTATTCACAAAGGTGTTGGGTCTTACACTCTAAGCAGAGGCCCAAGGAGTTTATTGAAAAGAAAAGAAAAGGTGGTGGGTCTTACACTCTAGCAGAGGCCCGAAGAGTTATTGAAATTGAATGCCACTAGGGCTGTGTTTGATGGGAGTTGAAGATTTATTTTTGAGCTGTTGAGAAATTGAAGAAAGTTTTGAGGGAGAGGGGAGGGACTTACACTCTAACAGATGCCCATGATTTTATTATTGTCTGAAAACAGGAGGTGATTTTGATAAATGATTTGAAGCATTGAGGATGATTTTGAAATAAAGTGGAGGAAATGGGACTTAAACTCTGGATAGAGGCCCAAAGATTTAAATCAATTGGTTTTGAAAAGGTGATAAGTGATGGGTCTTACACTCTAAGCAGAGGCCCAAAGTTTTGAAATCAAAAGATGATTTTGAAAGTTTATTTGAAAGATTATGAGTATTTTAAATAGATTTTTTTTATCATGGTGAAAGTTTGTGAAAAGAAAACTTGAACATTGAAGCAATGATATCAATTAAATATGTTAAGACAAGTTGGTAACAATCAAGCATTCATGTTAGGGTTTAAACATGGGTTTGGATAAAGTGGAAACACTACAAAGTTCATGCAAATGAACATGTATAAAAATATTTTCAAAGTAAATTTCAAATGTTTTAGGAGCATATGGACATGGTGTGATCCACACAAGGGCACATAAACATATTAAAATCATGTAATCATGGAAGAAAATCAACATGTTAAGGCAAATTTTTTAAAGCAAAAATTCAATGACATGTTTGAAAGTTCACCATCTATTCCCATGTAAACATACTTAAAAAATGGATTAAAATCAAGTGAGTACAAAGATGTATAAATTCACAACATCATTTAAGGTTTATACAAGATGTATATGGTTCACACAAATCATTGTAAGCAAGGAAAGGGAAGGAATTATTCAAAAGAATCAAGAAGTTCTTTAAGAAACCCTACAAACATCACTTACTTTGAACACTCATAAATGTATTAAAAATAATTATTTTTGGTATTTTCTTTTTACAAATAAAAAATATACATTATCATGAACAATTTGCAAAAAGAATGGGTTCAAAATTATTAAAAATGAGAAAGTTATAGTAATTTGAAAATGTGAAGAAAAGTGAGAAAATAGGTGATAAAAAAAATGGGAAATGGTCCCCATGGGTGTTGAACCCATGACATCTTGCCTACCAACCAAAACACTAACCAGTCCAACCACACGCGCGTGGTGACAAATGGGTGGAAGATGAATATTATATGTGTTAAGCAATTTGAAACTCAGAAAAATAAAATGAAATTGGGGCGAGGGGGATTCGAACCCCAGTTTCAAGGGTGAAAGGTAACAAGAGCGTGCATGTTTAACCACTGGGATGGTGATACATACGTTGTATCACCCCCATCCATTAATTGAAATACCTAAATGTGACCTGAGGCCTCCCCTAAGGTGCCATGGCTGGATGACCTAGAAAACCAGGTTTTGGTCCAAATGCAAGAAGCACCATAACTTCTTCAATACTTCATGAAATTAAAAAATGTAAAGATCAATCTTGCAAGATTTTTCACAAGGAATTCAGTGGTGGTTTTAGAATTTTCTAAAAATGTGTATATTTTAAAACCCGATAGTGGTTTCAAAAATGATAAGGTTTTGCAAGTTCTATGCTATGACTCTATGTAATCAATGATAGCATGATAAAATGGTTCAAATACAACAAGTAAGACATATATGACATGATTATGATCAATGTACATCAAAGCAAAGCATATTTCTTAAAGTTCAAGTTTTAGGAAGCTTACCTCTTGAAGCTCACTTGTCAATTTGCAAGAACCTTGTTGCAGAAGTAAGCCAATGCTTTGGACACCACCAATACACCTTATAGAAGATTTTTGGAGGCTTGGAATCAAAGGGAAACCTCAAGAACAGAATATGGCCCCTTCATGCAAAATGAGTCAAAAGTGGTCAAAATGGAAACTCCCTCAAAAAGTGTTATAGTTGAGAAATTCTTGCTGGAATAGTTTAGGGATGTTATTTAGAGAGTGTTTGGAGTGTTGTTTGGTTTTGAAATGGACAGAATCAAGACATGGCTTGAAAAATGCAGAAAAAGTCGAAATATGAGGTTTTGATGGTTGAATTTCTGATTTTGGTGATTTGAGATGAAGATGAGGGTTTGGACACCTCCAATGGATGATTTTTGATGTGGTTGGATGGTTGTTTGAGTGGTTTGGGCTCTGGTTTTGAAAATTCCAAGTTTGCTCTTTGGAACTTTGAAACTTGAAGTAAAAGAGGGAGAAAGAGAAAACAAGTCTTTGGTATTGTTTTGGTGTAATTGAACTGATGTAAAATGGCCTCTATTTATAGGAGAACTGATTTGTTTTGGATGAATAGTATTGGATGAGGGAGCATGCTATTATCCAATGGATATTGTCATGTAACTCTTTCTTAAAGGCTAAGGTACCAAAGTCTTCCATAACATGACTAGAATCTTGACTCAATTGCCATTTTGTAGGTTTGAACACATTATTTTTGAATTGATCTGAACTGGTGTGGCTCATTTTATGCCAATTCAAAGCTTCACTTAAATACCAAATGACAAACTTGAATTCAAGGCTATGTAATGATGTTTTTTCACATGCCAAGAGATGAGATCCTTGACTTATGGTCCAAAGTTGAAGATATTATGTGATTCAACAAGATTCCTTCTGATCTTGGAGGATGAAAAAGCTTGCAAAGTTACCAAATTTGAAGATGAAAATCGTGTGATGCAAGTAATCATGAAAACTGTCTTGAAAAATCAGTTTGATCATGGCATGTTGTGAGGATCATATCTCCTTGCTCAAATGGAATCAATGGATGTTCTTGTATTCTTTGAAAAGCTGAGATATCCTACTTTAACTTTGATGTTTGCATTTGGTCTTGAATCTTCTTGGATCATGGTGAAAAATGTCTTCAAAGTTGGCCAAAACATGAAACAGATTCTGGCCAAAAAAATTTCTAAGTGTCAAAGTTCAAAACATCATGAAACCCTAACTTCATGGACTTATATCTCAAAATCTAAGCATTTTTTGGGGATGGTTCAGCCCAGGAATCTTGTTGTATGGAAGAATATCTATCATTTGAGCTTTGGAATGCAAAAAAATGGTTGCTTGGATCACAAGTTATTGTAGCTACCGATTTTTTTCGGTGACGTGACCACCTTATCGCTGAAGTTTTCCTCACCGCAATGAGGAGGAAGGGGTGCTACTTTTTGATTTCTTATTTATCCCATGAAGCTGGAGGGGAAAGGGAAGCTATCTAAAACTAACCTTGCACGCGATTGTTTAACTGAACAAACGCTAAAGGAGATTGGGGGGGGGGGTCCGGGGTCAGGTTATATAATGGGGAGTTGTCAATTTCCCATCCTATATGTGGTTATCCATAAGATATTAGCATTAGGTTTCGCTTTGTACTTGATGGTGTTTATCTGGTAATGGGTTGGGAAAGTTTCTTGGGAAAGTATGACAAAGAGAGTGAATTTTTGTTGATGTTCGGGTTTTTCCCGATGTTTTTGGTAAGGTGATGGACCTAAGTTTTGATTGATGTGTGAAGGCACTAGACCTAGAGTTTTTGATTAGTATGCTCGCTAAGATTTCGCAATCTTATGCCTACGTATTCCCGTTTAAATGAAACAGGGAAATCAGAGCAATCGTAGTTCCTCCTATTCTAAGGGAGGAAAAAGATATTCTGTGTCTTGTTCAAAGCCCAAGATTGAAGCTAAAAGGTTTATTATTTGTGTCTTGTTCAAAGCCCAAGATTGAGGCTAAAAGGTTTGACTGAGAGAGAATTTTTCATCTCTAAAGGGAGATGTTGATTTTTGTTTGCCTTGATCAAAGCCCAAGGTTGAAGCTAAATGGTTAATTGACTCGGCTATGGATTTCCTTAAATAAAGCCTAAGAGGAGGCTAAATAGGATCGACTCAACAAGAGAGTGTATATATTGGTGTCTTGTACAAAGCCCAAGATTGAGGCAAAAAAGAGACTGACTCTTTGGGGCATATCATTATACAAACCCTAAGAGGAGGCTAAAAGCTTGACTTTTCCGGGGAAAATGTTCTTTCTGTTTTGTACAAAGCCCAAGATTGAGGCTAAAAGGGATTTTTGACTCCGTCGAGGAGGCTTGTATGTGTCTTGTACAAAGCCCAAGATAGAGGCTAGAGGATTTGACTCTGCTGGAGAGCATTATCTATCTTGTACAAAGCCCAAGATGGAGGCGGAAAAAGGTTGACTCTGCTTAGGAATTATTTCTCGAAGTCTAAAGGAAGGCACGGAGGAAATAACTCCGCTGGGGAAGATGTTTGTACCCAAGCTTAAGAGAAGGTTATGAAATTTTATATCTTGTACAACGCCCTAGATAGAGGCTAAAAGGGTTTGACTCAACAAGAGAGTGCTTTTTATCTGTCCTGTACAAAGCCCAGGATTGTGGCTGAACAAGCTGGAGAAATCATCATACACAGCTCGAGAGGAGGTTAAATCCTGCTAGGGTAAATCATTATACAAAGCCTAAGAGGAGGCTGTTGACTCAACAAGAGAGTGTTTTTTATCTGTCTCGTACAAAGCCCGAGATTGAGGCTAAAGGGTTGACTCAACAAGAGACTACTGAAAGGTGATTGACTCAACAAGAGAGTCTGAGACGGTGATTGACTCAACAAGTAAGTCTGAAAAGGTTAGCTCCATTGGGGAGAATCATTTGTACAAAGCCCAAGAGGAAGCTGAAATGCTGAGGAAAGGATCATTATACAATGCCTAAGAGGAGGCTATCTTCTGCCGGGGGTTATTGAGATCCCGAGGTAGGTCCGAATAGGGAATCAACTCTCGCTGAGGATTACAAAAGTGTTGAGGTATTAGATACCTTGAGGTTGTAATTTGAGATAATGTTATACTAGTGATAAACTGACCCTGGTTGGGGAATTCTTAGGAGAGAGACAGGGTTTTAGAACTCACAAGTTTTAACTTTGGGTGGAGATTAATCCTGAATCCGGGGTTTCTCCTATGTTTTATAGAGAACTTGAGAATGTCTTTGAGACTCAAGGGGATTTAGACTGTCCAAGTCTACTGGTATGGAAGAGTTTTATCTTTTGTATTATGCCCAAGAGGAGGCCGACTCTTTTAAGGGATGAGTATCAACCCTAAAATTGGTCTGAGGGTTTTGACTCTGAAAAGACTGCTCTAGCAAAGGATGACTAAGTTCTATCTTATACCTTTAAGAGGTCGTCAGGGTCCTTGGATTAAGCCCAAGAGAAGGCATGCGAACTTCTAAGAACCCGGAGGGTCCTTGTACAAATCCCAAGAGGAGGCGGGGATGCTTTTTAGGAAGCCCATGGGTCCCAAACCAAGAGAAGTTCAAGAAATGCCATTCACCGAGAATAGATCATTTAGTGAAAGTTCGAGGTTTGAAGAAACTCAAGAGATGCCATTCACCGAGAATAGATCACCTCTGGGGAGTAGAATTTCTTTGACAATTTCTAGGGGTGACAGTCTGAGAAAAGCTTCACGAGGAATACTGCCTTTCTCTTTGTTTCGTTTTGTTTAAGCCCAAGAGAAGGCAAGATTGTATCTGGTAATCCTATGGGGATCTAGTTTTATTTGTATTTAAGAGTGACCAACAGGGCTTTACATAGTTCTAGACCTAGTTGTCGGGGAAAACTCTAAATAACTATACTAGTATATATACAGTTGACATATGACAAGTATTTAAAAGGGTATGAAAGAAGACTTACAGTGCGCAGCTTTCCACAATGCAGTTATATATATTTGACATGTATTTAAAAGAACGAAAGAAGACTCACAGTGTGCAGCTTCCCACAATACAATTATATATATTAAAGTAAGTAAATGAAAGCGGATAAAATTACAGGTGAGCAAGCTTCCATGCTGTATGGTTAGTTGTTCAAAGAAATTAAAGAAAGTTTTGATAACAATATATATATTTGAATCTAAATCAAAAGGGAATTGTTTTGAAAAGATTGGTGGGGCTTATACTCAAGGAGAGGCCCAAGGTTTAACAGTGATCACACCATTGATTTGACTATCGTACCGGGACTTATACAACGACTGAGGCCCAAAAAGGTTTATCTACAATAGGGTTGGGTCTTACAACTCAAGGAGAGGCCTAAAAGGTGTTTTAAAAGAAAAGAAATGGGACTTACAACACGAGGGTAGGCCCAAATGAATTTCGTTTTGAAATGGCGATCGCGCTGGGAATTTTTTATCGTGTCGGGACTTATACAATATCTGAGGCCCAAAAAAAGGTTTTTGTACAACAAGGGTTGGGTCTTACACTCTATTAGAGGCCCATGAGTGTTTGAAAAAGATTGATGAGGGTGGAATCAATCAAAACCCTAATTTTGTTTAAAAATGGAATTAATTTTGTTAAAAAATTAATAAAAATTATTGAAAACATGTGAAAAATGAGTGGTGATCTTGGATCAATGTTTCAAAAATCATGTTTTTGTCCACAAAATGATTGAAAACCATTTAAGTTTGGAAAATCAAGAGAAAGAAAATTTTCAAAATGTTGAAAAACAAATAAAAATTAATTCTTTTCAAAAATATCAAATATGTGAAGTAAATAATATTTTTGGTGAATTTTTGTAAAATAAAATATTTTAACATTTTTGTGAATTATTAAAAAAAGAATCAACTCAAAATCATTAAAATTCAGAGAGAAATTAATTTTTGAATCAATTAAATAAAATCACAAAATTCAAATATTCAAATATTTGAAAAAGGGTGCCAAGAACATCTTGTTCTTGCCCGCGTGCCCTGTTTTTCCCAGATTTGCATTTTCTCATCAATCTCACTGAATACTTGATGGAATCATACAATCCACATATCAATCCGCTCGTTTTCAACTCACGATAATATCTATGGTCTTTAATTTCATTTATTTTAAGCATGGAATGAGAAATCAAAACAAAACCTCAAGAACCCTAACTTGTGCATGAAGGCTGAGAAATTGGATACGCGATTCATACAAAGTAATCAATTGAGGGGAAACATTCTATGCATGATTATGAACATTTGGCAAAAGTTTTGTGCGAGGAAATATGCATAAATTATGAGATGACCAAGTTTAGGCTTACTTGAAGGTCGTGGCAGCAAGAGCAATTTGATTTTTGAGTTAGAGGTGTTACAGATGAGTTGTGATGATCTGAACAGCTTCCCTACACCATATGGAGTATGTTTGAAAGCTTGGATTGATTTGAAATGAACTGGAATAGATTATGGCATCTCAACTGCAACTTTGTTGAAACCTTGAGCAAATGGATGACGATTTCATGAATTTGGTGTTCCAGTTGTTGGTTTAGTGTTTGATCAGCTCACATATGATGTTTATGAGGTGTGTGTGTGATTGGTTTGGTTGGAAACACATTCTAATTCAAAACCCGATAGTAGCTTGCATTAGAAGGCATTTTTGGAAGTGAGAGTGAGATTTTGAGAAAAGCAAGTGTTATAGGCCTTTGGTGTACTCAAACTGATCAGAAATGAGGTCTATTTACAGTGTGTCAAGTTTGTTTTGGCATCAATAGGGAATGGCAACTGCAGCAGGCCTTTGGCCAATGTGGATCAAATGGAATCTCAAGTCTCCTCTAGCCATTGACTTGAGGTTAGAGCACATGCCTATGGTTCTTTGATTCAGAGCTTATCCTTGACTCATTTAGTTAGGAATGCATCAGCCCATGCCACCTTGGTGTATCCATTAAATGCATTGCAACAAAATTGGAGTCTTGGCACCTTTTTAGCACTTTTAGGTTTGGCATGGCTATTATAGATTTTGGGACTTTGGAGGCTGATAGATCAGTACTTGTCCCTTGTTTGTTCCCCCTTGAGGTGTGCAGATGGATAACCATGCTTGTTGTTGCACAATTTGATCAAATCGATCCCTTATGCACAAATTTGCCTGGCCAAGACAGTTTGCAGCAAGGCATGTTGCAGCTGTCATAACTCCTAGCTCAAGTGGAGTTTCATGGGGTTCTTGGACATTTTTGGAAAGCTGATATATCCTATTTCAACATAATGTCCAACTTTGGTTTTGAATCAACTTGAATTACAATGAAAATGCCTCTACATTTGGGAAAAAATAAGGCAGATTTTGACTTAGTGAAAATTTCACTAAGTGTTGGAAAAAAGTCACTTTTGTGTTTTCAGCCATTTTGATCACTCCATAACTAAAAATCCATGAGGATTTGGAATGAGACGTAGTTGACACTTTTAAAGTATGCCATGAGAGCTACAAATCCAGCTTTGGACCATCCAAAATTGTTGCTTAGATCTCAAGTTATGGTCCTTGGAAGTTGGTACCCTAGCCACTTGGTTCCATAACTTAGAAAAATTCTAAGTTTTTTATGATTACCCCTTTAACAAGTTAACTCACTTTCTTTGATTTTTCTTGATGGATGATGATTCCAATCACACATCAACATTATTTTAGGGTCAAGGAACCATAATTGTGAAAAATTTCAAAAAGTCAAACTTGACTTTTGTGCACAGTTGACTTTTTATCAGATGAATTCCAAACTGTGCGATCCTTGGTGAAATCAAGTCCTTGACCTAAATCAAACCTAATGGGTATATTCCATAGGTGTTATAGGGTGTATTGAATCATGTCCCAAGGTTTGGGAGTATGTCTTGGTCAAAAGTCAAAGGTATAGTTGACTTTTCCCTTTAAACCCTAATTGTGGTCCTGATGAATTTGAGACTTGTGGATCTAGTTTCTTGGATCAATCCATTGTTGCAAGTGGATCAATGTAGTGTATTAGAGACCCTCAAATCATGTCTTGAGGTCTTGGCTCATGTTTTGTCCCAAAAGTCAACTTAGGGGTGAATTAGGTCAAGAAACCCTAATTCCTGATTTTTTCAATACCATTACAACCACAACCAATTTCAAATCTCGAATAAGATATATATATACTCCCATGAATCCCCAATCATCATAAAACATAGGCTACAACTTTACCATCTCGCGTTAACACGTTCTCCAAAATCATCTTAAACACCTAACATCATTACAACAACGTAGGATACACGTGTCCACTTAATTTCAACAAGATAATCATCCCTTTCACTTCCAACTAATCCAACAAACCGAATCATCGATTCCTACTCATACTGACACAATTATTCATAAACTCTCCTCTGAATTAACACAACCAAGTAAACTCATCTTTACCAACCAAAAATCACACTTTGACAATTAACATATAACTTCACTTCTTTCAATATTTGTAACTCAATTCTCAAACACTCTACGCACTCTTCTCCTGATTTAAAACAGATCAGAACATCTACCACGAACACCATATCCAAACAAGTGTGGAAGATACACTTCATACCTTCTACGTACACTTTAAGGCATACCAGTCACTACTATTCTCTATCTGACATCCTTGTCAAACCATGGTCTTACATTTCCATTACTTCCTCCTTGGATCATCTCTAGAAAGCTTCAAGTCTCATGTCACTCGATTCATCACAAAACAAAACTCAAGTTATCCAGAACTCAACTGTGAGTTTTCCAACTACTCACCGATCATCCCGTAACCTCATACTAACATCCTCAAATCCGCCTAATATTCCTATATAGGAATCTGCATCGACAATTCACTGTGCATACTATTCTAGTTGGCAAGACACGTCTACTCCATCCACATGATTCCGTCTACTATCAACAAGAGATTAAGGGTGATCAGTTCCTCAATTTGTCAATAGACAGTCGGCAACCATAATGGTGGCATAAATCATCATTTCCCAGCTACAATAGCGCCCTTTACCTTGTGCCCAAGATTACCTAAGCATACCATTCCACCATTCCTCTAAGGCTTACAAACGTTTTCTTAATTTTCTTATTTTCCACCTCGTCAATGATACAAAAAGTCCAAAATCCAGTACATATTCTCCTATACAAGTTAGTTGCACAACACAATCATTAAATATCCTTCTAATACCGGAAACGTTACCACATCAAGTACAATCCAAATCGGTCCACTTCAATCGAAACATTTATCTAAGTTCAAAACTTTTGACAACCCTAACTAATCCTTTGTCTTTCTTTTTAATCTCATAACTTCAATGATCCATATAGTTTCACACTTGATTCTCATTCCAATCACAATCTCAACAATACCATCTCATCATCTGGTTGGTGGTAGAACTTCCAAAAATTTCCGACTCATGTCGACACATCTCGCCAATAACACACAATCCACTTTACTATTTAACATTCCTCAAAGATTTCTATACTTTAATCATTTTCAGCTATTATACGCCGCACTTCCATGTGCTCCTCCGATACGCTTACCTTCTTCCCATTACCAACACTATATACTTGACTTCATCTTACTATTTCCAGCAAGAATTGTCCACTTCAAACACGATTATATCCTCCCAATCACAAAATTATATTCCAAAACAAAGGAAATTTCGTGTAGATTCCAGAAATGCAAGAATCGCTTAAATCCGAATTACGAGCAAAAAGTTATCGTCCTTGCAATGGGACTGGTCAAGAAATCCCGTATACAAACTTCCACCAACAAAATCAGCATCAGACCCAACTATTCAAACGCGTCTTTCTCCCTCTTTAAAACTTGCTGAAGACAAAACTTATATGCAAACTGTAGGGAATTTCGTAAGCTTTCCAAAAAGTCCAGAATCGCTTCAATCAGAGTAACGAGTAAAAAGTTATGCCCCTTTTTCTGAAGGCTGTTCCATAATTACGAAAATAAAAATTAAAATTGATGAACATGAGTTCCACCTCTCTCTGTCTTGCTTTCAAGATTCTCCAACTATCCTTGCTTCTCACCCAACTCTGAAAGTCGTCCGAAATTAATCCAATTATACTCAAGACATACTAGTCTACCAAATTAATCTATCAACTTATCCTTTCCTTTGGAATAGATCCTTATTCTCAATCATCTCTTTAATTCACCATCCGTAGTCTACGCACATCCCAAACTTGACCGACCGATAAGAGTCCTGAGTCCATACTCTCGCCGGTTCGCAACAACACAGTTCCAATAACATTTGCACTTTTGCAATCAATGTCACCTTGAACCAAATCCACATACCATCCACATTTCCGGGAAGCAAGCTTCTCCCCCACTAATCTCAAACCAACTCCTGCACACCATCGATTAGGAAAACAAACAAGTACCGACAGTGTTCCACACACTTGTCGCATACTAAGGGATAAACAACATTAGACAACTTGGCCGGACAGACCGACCTGCTCTGATACCACTATTGTAACACCCCATTTCTACCCGGTAATTATCGATAAAATCAGAGTTACGAAATTCAACATAATCAAATAGGGTGCCACTTTTCCAACTTAAAAATATGCTCATTTAATTTCATATAACATTGATACATAACAAATTTATTCGGATGGAACCATAACAACATCATTTATTCTTTGAAACAAAATAACTTTCATAAATAAGCAGCGGATTCACAGATTTCAACTTAATATGGTATAACATCTTGTTCAATTCAAAACAACTTTAAGACATCAAGTCTTTTAACCAAAACAACTTGAAACAACAGCAACATAATCAAATTCAACAATAAGGAAAACAAGTGTTCATCCCCCCGAGTGTTACGTATCAGAGCATCGACACTGACTCGAACTAATGAAGATAAACGACCTTCATCTCTGCTAACCTGCACGTTACCAACATAGGGGTAACATTCAAACAGAAGGGGTGAGATATCGACTAATATAAACAAGAATATGATAATCAATAAATTAGACTAAAATCATACAATTTCACTACGTTACAACAACGACAACAAACAACAATCATCAACAACTCAATAACAACTTTATCAGCATAATACTACAACAACTTTACCAATCATAATACAACATCAACTTTATCAACATAATACAACATCAACTTTATCAACATAAGTAATGCAACACAAAATGCAACTCAACTATGCGTATGCATGTGGTACCAATGGAGCAGAACTCCCAACTTAAAAACGGAGCAGAACTCCCAACTTAAAAACGGAGCAGAACTCCCAACTTAGAAATTGCCAAGTAATAGAGGCATCAAACAAGGCATAAGCCTTCAACTTCCAACTTTTTGCCAATCTAGGCCAACTTAATAATTTTGCCAATCCAGGCCAACTTAATACTTTTTTCCAATCTAGGCCAACTTAATATGCTATGCTATGCATGCGACAACAACTACAGCATCAACTTATTCCACAACAACACAACAACAACACAACTGCAACTTAACAAAAATTTCAACTTTGGCCACCGACCTACAACTTAATATTTGCCAATTAATAGAGGCAGTTCAACAACAAAAAATATCCTGCAACTTCGCATCATCAACAACAACAACATATCAACATCAATAATTAACAGCAACTAATCAACAACAAAACAATATTGGCCATAGGCCTGCAACTTATATATCAACACTGGTCATCCGACCTACAACTCGAATATGCCCATAAATCGGGACAAATCAACTTATTCAACTGTACCTGTAAATCCACGTATTCGACATGATTTCAACAAAATAAACCAACCAAAATTACCTACTAGTTTATACGAACATCCCCGACCAATTGCAACTAATTCCGGACAACTAATTTTTTCGCTTAATTCTACTCATTCGGCTAAATCGGTACTGTTATACATGATATGATCACTACTGCTTTATTTTTATTGATGCTGGTAATTTTAACTTACTAATACAAACACAGTTATGCTATCAATTATACTGTCAACAAAATTCAACTCTGATGCAAAAATATCAGTATCTGCTAAACTCTCATTTTCTGCTAAAAACCTGCTAGTTCATCACTATCTGCTATTTCATACTTGATCTGTTATTTTCTACTAATGTTAATTTACTGCTACTACCACCTATTAATTCTACTAGCTTGTTAATTTTCCAAACACACACACGAGTAGTACTTTATTAAGGTATTAATAAAATATAATGTTTCACAAAAAACCACACTCACAATTCCCTTCAGGATGTGGCTTGCGCCATCCTTCCTCTTAATGGAAGGTGGCTTGCGCCATCCTAGCCTTAAGAGGGGCGGCTTGCGCCACTCAAATTTAACACACAGGGGTGGCTTCCGCCACCCCCCTATATTTTTTTTTTCTTTTAAAACAACCAGTACATATATATATTTTCCGAACCCAAAAATCTCCATGCTCAATACCAGTTTTCAGTTCACAACATCGATTACAATTATCATGCCACAGAACATCAATTACACAAAAACAACATCAATTACACAAAAACAAGAACAATCCACCAATACGGTTCAACACATTCACAGTAGAAAATTATATCAATCCCAATCCCACGTATCAATTATCGTATTCCCGGATATAAAATTCGAACCCCACCCTTACCTTGGATTGAAGGCCGCTCGAATTTCTCGATCGAATCTGATTTTGATAGTAACTCTCCTACTCTCTCTTCTCCAACCCTTGTGCTTCCAAGCCCTTGTTCAATTTTTTTTCTGTAACTACTTTCTTACTGCCACTTCTATTCTTTTATTTTATTTCTCTTAATTAAAAACCTAATATAATAATGGGTCTACTAATTAACTTAATGGGCCTACTACACGATACCCCCAACTTTGCTATTTCTCACACACAGCTTAACCTAACCAAATTAATTAATATTCTACAAAAATAAATATTATTTCTAATATTAATTTCTCCCGACTAAATCGACTAATTACCCGATTAATACTTATTAGCATCAAACAACATATTCAACATATTCAACAAATATGCAGAAATACTCAATACTACTTAATTAAAATATTTAAATAAAAATGGGCGTTACAGTCTACGCATCGGAGCAAGACCATGTCAAAGTTTCTCTTATAGAGAGTATCACCGCTCAGAAAGAAGCTGCCTGCTATCCTTCTGAGGGTTTTTCTGTCTTTTCTGGATGACCCAGGTGGGCATTCTTGTTTCTGAAGGAAGCATTTGATATCGTGATACCAAGGTTTGTCGTCTATGACTGCTTCAATCGTGAAGATGTAGGCGGGCCGTTCCAGGCGCATTATGTCGATCTTAGGTACATCGTTCCATCGACCTACACTAATCATGGAAGAGAGAGTGGCTAATGCATCAACCATGTGATTCTCCTCACGAGGGATGTGATGAAACTTGATTCTGTTGAAGAATTGTAACAACCTTCTCGCGTAATCTTTGTACGAAATCAATCCTGATTGGTATGTGTTCCAATCTCCTTTGATTTGATTGATAACCAAGGTTGAGTCACCGTATACATCCAAGTTCTTGATCCTTAAGTCGATCGCTTCTTCGAGACCCATGATACAAGCTTCGTATTCAGCCTCGTTGTTTGTACACTTGAATGTCAGTCGGGCAGTGAAAGGAATGTGGGTACCCTAAGGTGTTATGATGATTGCCCCAATTCCGTTTCCATAATGATTGACAGCTCCATCAAAAATTAGTCCCCATTGTGAACCTGGTTCTGGCCCTTCACTGGGTAGTGGTTCATCGCAATCTTTCATTTTCAAGTACATGACATCTTCGTCTGGGAAGTCAAACCGACTGATTCCTGATCGTCAATCGGTTGATGAGCTAAATGATCGGCTAAAATACTTCCTTTAACGACTTTCTGAGCATGGTACTCGATGTCGTATTCTGATAGTAACATCTGCCAACTGGAAATCCTTCCCGTGAGAGCAGGCTTTTCAAAGACGTACTTGATTGGATCCATTTCTGAGATTAACCCAATAGTGTGACAAATCATGTACTGGCGAAGAAGTTTGGCTGCCCAAGCCAGAGCACAACACATTTTCTCAAGCATAGTGTACCGAGTCTCGCAATCGGTAAATTTCTTGTTCAAATAGTAGATGGCAGATTCTTTCCTTTTGGTCTCATCCTGTTGGACAATACACAACCCATTGAGTCTTCCAAGACTGTTAGGTAGATGATCAGTGGTCTTCCTTCCATTGAAGGTGATAGAATCGATGGGTTCAACAGGTATTTCTTGATACTGTCGAAGGCGGTTTGGTAGTCTTCTGTCCAAATGCAGTCCTGATTCTTTTTGAGTAATTTGAAGATCGACGCACATGTCGCGGTCATGAGGAATATAAATCTGGAAATATAGTTCAAACGTCCCAGGAATCCCCTGACTTGTTTTTCAGTCTTTGGAGAAGGCATTTCTTGAATAGCCATGACTTTGTCAGGATCAACCTCAATTCCTTTCTGGCTGACGATGAACCCTAAAATTTTTCCTGAACGGACACCGAATGTGCACTTGTTGGGATTCAAGTGGAGTTTGTACTTCCTCAGACGCTCGAATAGTTTTAACAGATGGGTCACATGCTCCTCTTCTGTCTTACATTTGGCAATCATATCATCGACATACACCTCGATTTCTTTATGTATCATGTCATGAAACAGAGTAGTCATGGCCCTTTGATAGGTTGCCCTGGCGTTCTTCAAACCAAACATCATTACCTTGTAATAAAAGGTGCCCCATGGGGTGATAAAGGAAGTTTTCTCCATGTCCTTCGGTGCTATTTTAATCTGATTATAGCCCGAGAATCCATCCATGAAGGAGAAGACTTTGAACTTTGCTGTACTGTCTACCAGCATGTCTATGTGCGGTAGGGGAAAGTCATCCTTGGGACTGGCTTTGTTCAGATCCCTGTAGTCTACACACATTCTGACCTTTTCGTCCTTTTTTGGAACTGGTACTATTTTGGCTAACCATTGAGGATATTCTGATGTGGCGAGGAAACCCGCGTGAATATGCTTTTGTACTTCCTCTTTGATTTTGATGGCCATGTCTGGATGGGTCCATCTCAACCTTTGTTTTACTGGCAGACACTCTGATCTTAACGGTAGATGATGTTCCACGATGCTGGTATCCAACCCTGGCATATCCTAATAGGACCAAGCGAATACATCGAGAAACTCTTTGAGAAGCTTTATCAAACTTTCCTTGACAGTTGGACTGAGTAGTGCCCCAATCTTGACTTCTTTTCTCTCCTCTTCTGAACCCAAGTTGACTGTTTCCAATGGCTCTTTGTGAGGTTCAATAGATTCTTCCTCTTGTCTGAGTAATCGGGAGATCTCCTCTGGAATTTCTTCATCATTTCCTTCTTCAGCCTCAAATACCGGGAATTCAAAGTTGGGAGAAGGCATTGGATCGTATGTTTCAATGGGGTTTAAAACAAACAATCTGCATGACGTGATGATTTGTTTTTAGAAGAGATAGAGAGAATGCAAGAGTGTGTGCATTGCATTTTCTGAAAACTGCTCATTTTTATTATTTGAGTTGTTTTTAGGATTACCATTTTCCGAAAAAGCGAAAAGAGAAAACAACAATAAATGCGGAAATTACAGAACAACGTTATTTTATTTATGATTTTGTCAATTCTTGAAACTACAGCCATATAAAACAAAACTCTGTCGCTTTGGGCAAAGCGAAAAGGAATATTTACAGAAAGTGAGCCCTATCAAAACATCCGTTTCACCTGGGCAGGGTGAAAGGTTAAGATAAAGACGACAATTACTTAGACTTATGAACAACTTTCGGAACATTGACTGTAACCCATTGGTGGCAAACTCCTTGGTGAATCACAAATTCTGGTACCTTCTTTCTTGACTTGTCTTAAAAAATGATGCTGATTTCTGGTGGAATAGGATCGTTGGAATTTGTTTCCCAGGCAGAGTTGTCATAGGAGGATTCTTCAGCTGTATCTTGCATAGTGTTTGTACTCTCAGGTGGATCTCCCCATCCAGTTGGCTGGATGTCTTCGAGCCTGATGCGAGAGCTTTCAAGAGCGGTGTACTTGACCAAGTAGTCATACTTTCCACTTGGTTGTCCTAAGGTGTCCCACACTTCTTTGGAACTGGAGGAGTCATCCCTCTCGATGATGTTGACCTCGGGAAAAGCATAGTTGATGAACTCTAGTTTTGCAAGCTTTGCAAATTCATCGTCGTGCTGAATATTTTTTGAATGCCCTGAGTGTTAATCCCATGACATGGTGGGGACACAGGTATTCTTTTCAATGATGCTCAGCTGATATGCATCGTTCGGCTGATTCTTTGGCCCCAAGTCTCCTGGGTACGGCTGCCAGATAGGCAGGCCATCCATTGGGCATAATAGTCGTGGTCAAAGTTGTCTTTCATCAGAGTATCCTCCTCTAATGAGTTGGGTGGAGCACAACATCCTTCCGGATCACAATCTCCGTATATCATCTTGAAATCTGACCTTGGTATAAATCTCGGACTCTGTGCGGGATAGCAATATGGCGTAGGCACTTCTCCTTGAGACATATAACCATCCTCGTTAAGATAGGACTTCCACTCTTCATCTGTATCGGAGGAATCACCCTCGTTGATGGTATGTACTTCTTGAGATACTGGGTGAAGGAAGCCTCCACTGTGGAAGAAGTCCTGAATGGGATGAAGACCTTCATCATTAATAGCAGTTTGGGTACAGTTTGAGGAAAAAACAAGACCTTTCTTTGTCTTGTTATCAGTAGGAATGATAAGCTATCCCCATCCTTTTGCATTATTACTTTTGATCACTTCGAGAGCATCTTTGTACGAGGAAATCGATGTTCCTTTTACTGATTGATTCTCATTGCTCACCGAAAGTGCTTGGAACTAGGTTCCAACAACCTCCTCTGGTTTTACACAAGTGAATGACGATAAGTTACTCATAATCAAGGCTTGCTCTCCACAGACTGTGACTAGTTGGTCATTCTTGACAAACTTCAGCTTTTGGTGAAGTGTCGAAGTGACTGCCCCAGCCTCGTGTATCCAAGGTCTTCCTAACAAACAAATGTATGCTGCCCGGATGTCCATGACCTGGAAAGTGACTTGGAAAGTGTGAGGGCCGATAGTTATGGGAAGGTCGACTTCGCCGATAACCATTTTACGGGATCTGTCAAACGCTTTGACGATGACCTCACTGCCTCTCATCGGAGATCCTTTAAATGATAGTCGCATTAATGTGGACTTCAGCATAACATTCAGAGTCGATCCGGTGTCTACCAGTAAGCTGGCCAAAGCTTCTTCCTGGCAGTTGACTATAATATTGAGCGCCATGTTATGAATTTTGCCTTCTTCTGGAAATTCCTCATCCCTAAACCCCAAGTTGTTGCAGGAAGTGATGTTGGAAATGATGTCGTCGAATTGCCTTATTGTTACATCCTGTTCCATAAAGGCCTGCTCTAAGACTTTCTGCAGAGCTTCCATGTGAGCTTCGAAACTGAGTAAAAGAGACAACACAGATATTTTTGAAGGAGTTTGCAATAGTTGATCAACAATGTTGTATTCACTCCTCTAAATGAGCTTCAGTATCTCATCATTGTTCTTTGGAAGGTCGGGATCACTGGACTGACCTACTGGTTGATTGGGAACTTCTGTTTGAGGTTCCCCTTCTTTGTTAGGTTCTCCAACTCCTCGGTTAAAGATTCGACCGCTCCGTGTTACCCGACTGATGTCTGCAATATTCACGACGGAGGGTAATGGAACTTCTTTTCCATTCTCAACTGTTGTTGCACCGTACTTGTAAGGGATAACTTTATCAGACTTGTGCGGTACTGGTCCCGACAGATAGATAACTACAGGAGCCTTCTGATTTTTCTGACCATCATAGCCGGCCTCAATTGGTTCGAGATTGAGAACCTTTCCACTATCAAGAGGGACTCTTGATTCATGGGGTAAAGGGATTATGGCGCATATATCTTTGGCCACTTCTCGCTTAGGGATTAAGACAACATCTTTGCCTTGATTAGGACTATATTTTGACGTTGAACCAGAGCTTGACCAGGGTTGAATCTCCTTATGGTCTAACTGACTTTGAAGGGCTGCTCGCACGAGGTAACATCCTTGATTATTCTCCGAGCAGACTCTACAACGCTCGTAGTTGTGTGGTGGCACCCGGCCACGTCTGCTTTGAATGCAGTGTAACCTTACTAGGTCTGTTTCCATTGATCGAACATCCTGACTTTGATGCCTAGTAGGGTTCGCGTTAGTCATGCTGACTTGTTGTGTGTCTTCGTCTAAATAGATCGGAAGCCACCAGTGGTTTAACAAGTGTTGCAAAGTTCTTTGAACGAGAGCACATCCTTGGTCACTCTCACGGCATACTGTACAGTTCTGATAATTATGCAAAGTCAAAAAACCGAGCTGGACTTGTGTAGCGTGCAACTCCACCAAGCAGGTATTCATTAAGCGAATATCAAAGATTTGAATCATATTCACTTGATAATGACTTCTATCGCGGTAATCCTGAATCCATCCAAGATCCATCTGACGCTGGATGGCCTCTTGTATAAAAGAGTATCCCTGATCATTTTTTGAGCAGATAGGACATGAATCGTAATCGTGTCGTGGCAGATTATGATGTTGGCTTTTCCTTGAGTGCATTGCCACCAAGTTGACATTCATTGCCAGGATGTTGTGGTTCTGAATGATGTTGGAATTTGTATAAGTCATATTGACCTCACAAATTCGATGATCCTGGATCCATCAGAGATCCATCTGTTCCTGTAGAGCGGATTGCACCACAGAACATCCTTGATTGTCTTTCGAGCAGATATCACACTGGTGATAGTTATGAGACGGTACATGATCGTATCCACTCTGCCTGCAATGCATCTTGACCAAGTTGGTTCTCAATAAGAGTACATCGTGAATTTGATAGCTGTGCTTAGACTCTCCCTCTATCAAATTTACCGCAGCTTTCTCGTGTTGAGGCAACGAGTTCGTCTGAACATTTGGATTTGTATCCTTGAAGGATAAGACCCCGCTCCTGACAAGCTTTTGCACATCAGACTTGAAGCTGAGACAGTTTTATATGTTATGCCCTGGTCCTCCTTGATGGTAAGGGCAAGTCTGATCTGCTTTGAACCAAAAAGGCGGATTTTCCATAATTGTAAGAGGAGCCCTGGTTTGGACATGCCCCTTGACCATGGTAATGGAAACAGTTCTGCGTACAACATTGGTATAGGGTCGAACCCTGGTGGTCGCGTTGTACGGTTGTTGTTGTACTGAGGACGAGCCTGCTGAAGAGGTTGTTATGTCCTTTACTGATATTGCTATTGATTCGGTGGCTCTGAGCAACCTGAGATTGATACGTAGGAACAGGCGCAGGATTGATAGTAGGAGTTACAACTGCTACTGGTTGGTATTGTCGCCTTTGCTTTCCAAGAGAGATATTGCCAATATCTTGCTCTTTTTTCTTAGGGAGAGCACTACCGTATCTTTTGGTACTACTTGATGGTCCTACATCTTTAATTAAATGTCCTTCTCGAACTGCTTCTTCAAGACGAACTCCTATGCCGGCCATTTCAGTGAAGTCGCTGGGCGCACTGGCGACCATTCTGTCGTAGTAAAATGAGCTCAAGGTTTTCAAGAAGATCTTTGTCATGTCCTTTTCCTCAAGAGGTGGACAAATCTGAGCGGCAATTTCACGCCATCTCTAAGCATATTCCTTGAAGGTTTCCTTGTCCTTCTGTGACATGGCTCTAAGTTGATCTCTGGCCGGTGCCATGTCCAGGTTATACTTATATTGTTGAACAAAGGCAGCGCCAAGATCTCTGAAAGTGACGATCTTAGTGCAGTTTAAACCCATGTGCCATTTGAGTGCGGCACCGGTTAAACTATCTTAGAAATAGTAGATCAGTAGCTGTTGGTTCTCTGTCTGTGTTGACATCCTGCGAGCGTACATCACCTAATGGCTTTGAGGGCAAGATTTACCCTTGTACTTTTCAAATTCGGGCACCTTGAACTTGTGCGGGACTTTCACATTAGGGACCAAACAAAGGTCTGTGGCATCCTTTCCGAATAGATCCTGACCGCGAATGGCTTGCAGTTTCTTCTGCATCTCCAGGAACGGTTCCTGGAACTCCTTTATTCTGTCGTCCATACTTTCGTTTCCACCAAAAGGTATATGGGAATCTGTCCTTCCGGGATAGTGTGTACCACGGGTGGTGGTATAGTCATTATGGTAGTGACTCTTGGTGCCTCCCGAAGTTTGTAACCTTCAGGAGTTGTTGTCATGCCCCTAGAATCTTCGCTTTCCCGAAGTTTGTAACCTTCAGGCCCAGCGGCTCCTCCTGCAGTTTCCAGATCTCCAGTGATCGGCGGAATATATCCTTCCGGGATATAGTTGATAGGCATACCCCAGGGACGACCTTTAGGCATGTTATACTGAGGATCATACTTTTCCACTATGGGCGTCGATGTGATCACTGAGATCACAGTCCTTTGTATCTGAGGTGCTGCCAGAGCTTGCATGTCACTGTGAAGTTTCCTCAGATCTTCTTTCAGAGCGTCGAGTTCTTCTCTCAACTCTCTGTTCTCTTCCTCGAGATTATCCATCCTTTTCTGTTGACTGGTCCGAGTATTGTACGAATGAGACAGTTTGACTCTAGAATCGAGACACAAACGTGAGATTCGTAGAGAAGAAGAATGCGTTATGTGAGAATGATGAATGATATGCAATGATTACATTTCCATACAATGGGGAAACCCCGTTTTATTGAATTCAAAGATTGCAGAAATGGAAATACAGTATTTTTACAAAGTGTTGTAAAAGGAAATGTCTAAGCTAATGGATCCTGAGTCCTCTCTGGGGAGGGCTCAGGTGCTGGTTCTGGTACTTTCCTTTTCTTTGAACGGGGCTCTTGAGTTGTTGTCGGGTTATCATTCCTTTTCCAAGTGAAAGGAGCGAGTAAATTCCTTTGGTCTTCCTGATTTTCTACAACATGTTGCTCTAAAATCTCGATCAGAGCATTTTTTATTTTAACAGTTGTTGTATTTTGCTACACTCCACATTGAGAATGCGGTACTTGTTCTTCCAAGACTTCTTTTCCCACTGAACTTTGTTGAGAGTAACCTGAAGTTTTTCCGTATCAGACATAAAATAAAGGACAGATTCCTTTAACAGAAGAACTTCGTGACGAGGGTAAGGTATCCTCAGTTTGAGAGCTCTAGTTTGTACCCAGTGGAGATAAGGTTCCACAGAGACACAGTTTGGTTTTCCTAGAGACTCTCTTCCCTTCCTGTGAACATGCTTCCAAGCGTGCACTATTTCTGTCTTTAGTGCCCTGTTATTTTCTCCTTCCTTGAAGAAAAAACCTTCCAGATGAACATTACGCGGGACATGTCTCATCGGGTATCCAAATTGACGACGAACTAAAACTGGATGATAATTGATTCCTCCTTTAGTTCCTATGAGGGGTACATTAGGGAAGTTTCCACAACGGTCAATGATTCTGATTCCGTCATAGATTCGGTTGTACCAATCGATGTCAGAGTTGGTAAGAGCCATGATTCTCTGTGACCAACGTAAAGTACTCTTATGATCCCAAAAAGCAGCAGACTTAGGTAAATAGGAAGTGAACCATTTGTATAGCAGAGGTACACAACATGTGGTCATTCCTGTGCTGTATAAATTCCTTAAGTGTACAGAATGATAAGCGTTCGCAAGCAAGGTTGGTACAGGGTTTCCAATTAGAAATATCTTAATGGCATTGATATCCACAGAGTTATCAATGTTGGGAAACAGAAATAACCCGTAGGTGAGCAAAACAAAGCCGCTCTCGAAAGCAGTCGCGTTCCCTATACTAGCAAAGTATAGAGCTTTCTTTACCAAAAACTTGGCTGGAAAACCTTGGATTCCACCCTTAGTGGTCATGTGAGTCCTGACTTCTGACTCGTCCAAATAGATTGCTCTTGCAATGGGTTGATCTTTTGGAATTTCTTCCAGTCTAGAAAAGGGAGCTTGGTCAGTAATGGGTAAATCAGTCAGGTGAGAGTACTCCTCTAGTGTTGGTGCTAGTTGATAATCCGGAAATGTAAAACAGTGATAGACCAGATCGTAGAACTGAATCAGTGTAGCCAGGATTCCTTCAATTACATGGACCCTTAACAGAGACAACAATCCTCCGTATTTAGCTCTAAAAGCATCCGGGTTGGTGATCATCCTTGCCAAACCTCTTAAATCCTCTAACTTTGGAACTTGAACGTGTACTTGTGAGTCGTCCTTCTACCGAAATCCATAACGCGATCTTTCTCTCTGATATTTGCAATCATTGTCTTAGTTTAATTTAAAAAAGAGAGAGACTAGAAGAGAAAATTTTCTTTGTTTAAAGTTTTTTAATGAAATGGATGCATGAATGCAGCACACAAAAACATAGAAAAAACATGGAGTCAAAGGTTCGGTGTCATGAAGTCATGGCTCTACCTATCCCCAAAGGTTATACTGGTGAATTTTTGTACATGTCCTCAAAATCATTGACCCCTCTTGGGATAACAACAGCAGGCTGGTTTACCCGAGCGAGCTGCAATATCTTAGAGTAATCTCAAATGAGGGTAGTATCGCGTGACAACTATTTAGTTTCTGCACTACAAAATAGTACATGGTCTCAGTCTACTAAAACCCTCAGTTTCTCAGATACCACAATCGAACAATCTGCTTTCAACAACCGAAGTCGTATAGGCATTGAATCCGCAAAGGGTATCTCCACTGATTCGATGGTCGACCGGGGTCTCTTATTTGGGAGTCACTCCCTGTAAGATTAACCATCTAGTGCCATCACTTATCTTAGGTGTCACTCAAACTTTCCAGATGCGGCATCACCCGCAGTCCCATTAGCAGAAAAATAAACATGGATATCAATTACGAAAAATCAGTATATATATTTATTCCTAAAACTAACATCCTAGACCTCATAAGAGCTATAATAATCCTATAATCCTAACAGATCAATAGCGTCCCCACCAGAGTCGCCGTTTTACTGTAGCGAGTGATTTTTATCGGTGACGCGACCACCTTATCGCTGAAGTTTTCCTCACCGCAATGAGGAGGAGGGGGTGCTACTTTCTGATTTCTTATTTATCCCATGAAGCTAGAAGGGAAAGGGAAGCTATCTAAAACTAACCTTGCATGCGATTGTTTAACTGAACAAACGCTAAAAGAGATTGGGGGGCCCGGGGTCAGGTTATACAATGGGGAGTTGTCAATTTCCCATCCTATATGTGGTTATCCACAGAATATTAGCATTAGGTTTCGCTTTGTACTTGATGGTGTTTATCTGGTAATGGGTTGGGAAAGTTTCTTGGGAATGTATGACAGAGAGAGTGAATTTTTGTTGATGTTTGGGTTTTTCTCGATGTTTTTGGTAAGGTGCTGGACCTAAGTTTTGATTGATGTGCGAAGGCACTGGACCTAGAGTTTTTGATTAGTATGCTCGCTAAGATTTCACAATCTTATGCCTACGTATTCCCGTTTAAACGAAACAGGGAAATAAGAGCAATCGTAGTTCCTCCTATTCTAAGGCAGGAAAAATATATTTGGTGACTGTTCAAAGCCCAAGATTGAAGCTAAAAGGTTTGTTATTTGTGTCTTGTTCAAAGCCCAAGATTGAAGCTAAAAGGTTTGACTGAGAGAGAATTTGTCATCTCTAAAGGGAGATGTTGATTTTTGTGTGCCTTGATCAAAGCCCAAGGTTGAAGCTAAAAGGTTAATTAACTCGGCTAGGGATTTCCTTATATAAAGCCTAAGAGGAGGCTAAATAAGATCGACTCAACAAGAGAGTGTATATATTGGTGTCTTGTACAAAGCCCAAGATTGAGGCAAAAAAGAGACTGACTCATTGGGGGATATCATTATACAAAGCCTAAAAGGAGGCTAAAAGCTTGACTTTTCTGGGGAAAATGTTCTTTCTGTCTTGTACAAAGCCCAAGATTGAGGCTAAAAGGGATTTTTGACTCCGCCAGGGAGGCTTGTATGTGTCTTGTACAAAGCCCAAGATAGAGGCTAGAGGATTTGACTCTGCTGGAGAGCATTATCTATCTTGTACAAAGCCCAAGATAGAGGCGGAAAAAGGTTGACTCTGCTTAGGAATTATTTCTCGAAGTCTAAAGGAAGGCTCGGAGGAAATAACTCTGCTGGGGAAGATGTTTGTCCCTGAGCTTAAGAGAAGGTTATGAAATTTTATATCTTGTACAAAGCCCAAGATAGAGGCTAAAAGGGTTTGACTCAACAAGAGAGTGTTTTTTATCTGTCCTGTACAAAGCCCAGGATTGTGGCTGAACAAGCTGGAGAAATCATCATACACAGCTCGAGAGGAGGTTAACTCCTGCTAGGGTAAATCATTATACAAAGCCTAAGTGTACGTGTGTGTGGCCTAGTGGTGAAACGCTTGGGTCTTGAGACCGTGCTCCTCTCAAGGTCTCAGGTTCGAATCCTGCTGGGTATAAATTGCTTATTAAAAAAAAATTATACAAAGCCTAAGAGGAGGCTGTTGACTCAACAAGAGAGTGTTTTTTATCTGTCTCGTACAAAGCCCGAGATTGAGGCTAAAGGGTTGACTCAACAAGAGAGTACTGAAAGCTGATTGACTCAACAAGAGTGTCTGAAAATGTGATTGACTCAACAAGAGAGTCTGAAAAGGTTAGCTCCGCTGGGGAGAATCATTTGTACAAAGCCCAAGAGGAGGCTGAAATGCTGAGGAAAGGATCATTATACAAAGCCTAAGAGGAGGCTATCTTATGCCGAGGGTTATTGAGATCCCGAGGCAGGTCCAAATGGGGAATCAACTCTCGCTGAGGATTACAGAAGAGTTGAGGTATCAGATTCCTTGAGGTTCTGATTTGATATAGTGTTATACTAGTGATAAACTGACCCTGGTTGGGAAATTTTTAGGAGAGAGACGGGGTTTTAGAACCCACAAGTTTTAACTTTGGCTGGAGATTAATCCAGAATCTGGGGTTTCTCCTATGTTTTGTAGGGAACTTGAGAATGTCTTTGAGACTCAAGGGATTTAGACTGTCCAAGTCTACTGGTATGGAAGAGTTTTATCTTTTGTATGATGCCCAAGAGGAGGCCGACTCTTTTAAGGGATGAGTATCAACCCTAAAATTGGTATGAGGGTTTTGACTCTGGAAAGACTGCTCTAGCAAAGGATGACTAAGTTCTGTCTCATACCTTTAAGAGGTCGTCAGTGTCCTTGGATTAAGCCCAAGAGAAGGTATGAGAACTTCTAAGAAGCCGGAGGGTCCTTGTACAAAGCCCAAGAGGAGGCGGGGATACATTTTAGGAAGCTCGTGGGTCCCAAACCAAGAGAAGTTCAAGAAATGCCATTCACCGAAAATAGATCATTTAGTGAAATTTCAAGGTTTGAAGAAACTCAAGAGATGCCATTCACTGAGAATAGATCACCTCTGGGGAGTAGAATTTCTTTGACAATTTCTAGGGGTGACAGTCTGAGAAAAGGTTCACGAGGAATACTGCCTTTCTCTTTGTTCCGTATTGTTTAAGCCCAAGAGAAGGCAAGACTGTATCTGGTAATCCTATGGGGATCTAGTTTTGTTTGTATTTAAGAGTGACCAACAGGGCTTTACATAGTTCTAGACCTAGTTGCCGGGGAAAACTCTAAATAACTATACTAGTATATATACAGTTGACATATGACAAGTATTTAATAGGGTATGAAAGAAGACTTACAGTGCGCAACTTCCCACAATGCATTTATATATATTTGACATGTATTTAAAAGAACCAAAGAAGACTCACAGTGTGCAGCTTCCCACAATATAGTTATATATATTAAAGCAAGTAAATGAAAGCGGATAAAACTTACAGGTGAGCAAGCTTCCATGCTGTATGGTTAGTTGTTCAAAGAAATTAAAGAAAGTTTTGATAACAATATATATATTTGAATCTAAATCAAAAGGGAATTGTTTTGAAAAGATTGGTGGGGCTTATACTCAAGGAGAGGCCCAAGGTTTAACAGTGATCACACCGTTGTTTTGACTATCATATCGGGACTTATGCAACGACTGAGGCCCAAAAAGGTTTATTTACAATAGGGTTGGGTCTTACAACTCAAGGAGAGGCCCAAAAGGTGTTTTAAAAGAAAAGAAATGAGACTTACAACACGAGGGTAGGCCCAAATGAATTTCGTTTTGAAATGGCGATCGCGCTAGGAATTTTTTATCGTGTCGGGACTTATACAATATCTGAGGCCCAAAAAAGGGTTTTGTACAACAAAGGTTGGGTCTTACACTCTATTAGAGGCCCATGAGTGTTTGAAAAAGATTGATGAGGGTGGAATCAATCAAAACCCTAATTTTGTTTAAAAATGGAATTAATTTTGTTAAAAAATTAATAAAAATTATTGAAAACATGTGAAAAATGAGTGGTGATCTTGGATCAATGTTTCAAAAATCATGTTTTTGTCCACAAAATGATTGAAAACCATTTAAGTTTGGAAAATCAAGAGAAAGAAAATTTTCAAAATGTTGAAAAACAAATAAAAATTAATTCTTTTAAAAAATATCAAATATGTGAAATAAATAATATTTTTGGGGAATTTTTGTGAAATAAAATATTTTAACATTTTTGTGAATTATTAAAAAAATAATCAACTCAAAATCATTAAAATTCAGAGAGAAATTAATTTTTGAATCAATTAAATAAAATCACAAAAATTAAAAAATTCAAATATTTGAAAAAGGGCACCAAGAACATCTTGTTCTTGCCCGCGTGCCCTGTTTTGCCCAGATTTGCGTTTTCTCATCAATCTCACTGAATACTTGATGGAATCATACAATCCATATATCAATATGCTCGTTTTCAACTCACGATCATGTCTATGGTCTTTAATTTCATTTATTTTAAGCATGAAATGAGAAATCAAAACAAAACCTCAAGAACCCTAACTTGGGCATGAAGGATGAGAAATTTGATACACGATTCATACAAAGTAATCAATAGAGGGGAAACATTCTATGCATGATTATGAACATTTGGCAAAAGTTTTGTGCGAGGAAATATGCATAAATTATGAGATGACCAAGTTTAGGCTTACTTGAAGGTCGTGGCAGCAATAGCAATTTGATTTTTGAGTTAGAGGTGTTACAGATGTGTTGTGATGATCTTAACATCTTCCCTACACCATATGGAGTGTGTTTGAAAGCTTGGATTGATTTGAAATGAACTGGAACAGATTATGGCATCTCAACTGCAACTTTGTTGAAACCTTAAGCAAATGGATGATGATTTCATGAATTTGGTGTTCCAGTTGTTGGTTTAGTGTTTGATCAGCTTACATATGATGTTTATGAGGTGTGTGTGTGATTGGTTTGGTTGGAAACACATTCTAATTCAAAACCCGATAGTAGCTTGCATTAGAAGGCATTTTTGGAAGTGAGAGTGTGATTTTGAGAAAGGCAAGTGTTATAGGCCTTTGGTGTACTCAAACTGATATGAAATGAGGTCTATTTATAGTGTGTCAAGTTTGTTTTGGCATCAAAAGGGAATGTCAACTGCAGCAGGCCTTTGGCCAATGTGGATCAAATGGAATCTCAAGTCTCCTCTAGCCATTGACTTGAGGTTAGAGCACATGCCTATGGTTCTTTGATTAAGAGCTTATCCTTGACTCATTCAGTTAGGAATACATCAGTCCATGCCACCTTGGTGTATCCACTAAATGCATTGCAACAAAATTGGAGTCTTGGCACCTTTTTAGCTCTTTTAGGTTTGGCATGGCTATTGTAGATTTTGGGACTTTGGAGGCTGATAGATCAGTGCTTGTCCCTTGTTTGTTCCCCCTTGAGGTGTGCAGATGGATAACCATGCTTGTTGTTGCACAATTTGATCAAATCGATCCCTTATGCATAAATCTGCCTGGCCAAGACAGTTTGCAGCAAGGCATGTTGCAGCTGTCATAACTCCTAGCTCAAGTGGAGTTTCATGGGGTTCTTGGACATTTTGGAAAGCTGATATATCCTATTTCAACATAATGTCCAAATTTGGTTTTAAATCAACTTGAATTACAATGAAAAATGCCTCTACATTTGGGAAAAAATAAGGCAGATTCTGACTTAGTGAAAATTTCACTAAGTGTTGGAAAAATATCACTTTTGTGTTTTCAGCCATTTTGATCACTCCATAACTAAAAATCCATGAGGAATTGGAATGAGATGTAGTCGACACTTTTAAAGTATGCCATGAGAGCTACAAATCCAGCTTTGGACCATCCACATTGGTTGCTTAGATCTCAAGTTATGGTCCTTGGAAGTTGGTACCCTAACCACTTGGTTCCATAACTTAGAAAAATTCTAAGTTTTTTATGATTACCCCTTTTACAAGTTAACTCACTTTCTTTAATTTTTATTGATGAATGATGATTCCAATCACACATCAACATTATTTTAGGGTCAAGGAACCATAATTTTGAAAAATCTCAAAAAGTCAAACTTGACTTTTGTGCACAGTTGACTTTTTATCGGATGAATTCCAAACTGTGCGATCCTTGGTGAAATCAAGTCCTTGACCTAAATCAAACCTAATGGGTATATTCCATAGATGTTATAGGGTGTATTGAATCATGTCCCAAGGTTTGGGAGCATGTCTTGGGCAAAAGTCAAAGGTATAGTTGACTTTTCCCTCGAAACCCTAATTGTGGTCCTGATGAATTTGTGACTTGTGGATCAAGCTTCTTGGATCAATCCATTGTTGCAAGTGGATCAATGTAGTGTATTAGAGACCCTAAAATCTTGTCTTGAGGTCTTGGCTCATGTTTTGTCCCAAAAGTCAACTTAGGGGTGAATTAGGTCAAGAAACCCTAATTCCTGATTTTTGGTGAATGCATCCCCTGAGGCTAAAGTGACTTGATGATTGGGTCCATGAGGTCCCTTGGAGTATCTTGAGTTATGTTTTGAAGCATTGGCTCATGCCCAGAGTAAAACTTCCACCTGGAGGCCTTGGCCGACCAAAACCCTAATTTGGTGACACTGGCGATCTTGAGGCTTAATCCACCTTGAATGTAGCAACTTTGTGCTTGGTTCTTGATGTGGGAGTCCTCTTGATCCCTTATGGATGTTGGAGAGTTTAGACAAGTTGAAGATCATGTCAATTTTTGATTGATCCTTTGTCTAAGTGCTCTGAGAGGGCTCAAAACCCTAACTCTTGGTTGTGGTGAATGCTCACCCATCTTTGAGGAGATTGATGAGGCATGAAAGTACGTCCATATTGTGATGATGATTTTCACAATGATGGGAAATCTTAGTGGTCAAATTTTGGGGTATGACAGTTATGGCCTTGTAAAGTTAGGTACTTGAACATGAATTTCCAAAACTTAGTGAAAATTTCAATTCTTCAAATTTTGCTTCTTTTGCAAGTAACCTTTATTTCTTGATCAATACTTGATTAAATGCAACTATGGATTATATTTCCTTTAATAATAGCCCTTGATGATTAATTTTTCTCAAAAAGTTAAACTTTGACTTCGTGTATCAGATGAATTTTGTGCAGAGAAACCCTAATTCTTGATTTTCAATGAGTGAATATCTCAAGGTGATTTTAAAATTATGAATGGACTTCAAGGGTATATTTGAGTATCTTGAATCACATCCCAAGTGTAGAGATCATGTCTTGGCCAAAATTCAATGATATGGTTGGCTTTTCATCAAAACCCTAATTTGTGGCTCAGATGGATTGGAATTCTTGCATTGTTTGTGAACCAAGTTCTTTGAATCAATCCAATCATATGAATGGACTAATATGATGTATTTGAGGTTCTTGAAACATATCTTAAGGTCTTGGATCATGCCTTACTCCACAAGTCATCCTAGGGATTGAATTAGGTCAAAACCCTAATTTTGGTGCACTGGGGGTCTTGGGGTTTTGATGAGCTTGTCATGATGCAATTTTGTACTTAATTATTGATGAATGAAAGTTCTTGATCTTCATGGATGATATAGAGACTTGTAGTGTTGAATATGATACTTATCCCTTGATAATTCATCTGCTTGAGCTTTAGGAGGATCACCTAACCTGTGAAACAAGTAAGCACACATATCTTGTACTTGTGATGGGTTAGTGATGCATGAAAGTATGTTCATATGATATGCAAATGATATGGAATCTTAGGGTCAAATTTTAGGGTATAACAGATTCTCAAAAGGAGAAGATGGTTTTTCAAAGAAAGGAATAAGGAGATCATGTCATTTTTGAGTTACAAAGTCCTTTTGTTCATTAAGGCATTCTCAACAACCTCACACAATCATCTGGATTAGAGTTTTCAAGCATTGACCATACTCTCATATCTTGTGTTCATGAATTGGGGTTTTGGTCAAAAGGCACCTGTGGTTATCTTTTTGAGCAAGGAAATATTCTATGGTTCATTAAACATCCCAAGGGCTCTCTACATGTATCATGTCTCATCACAAATCATCACATATGCCTTAGTCAATGGAAAGAGGATTAGGGTTTCAACTGATCAAGAAAGTCAACTTTGGCCTCACAAAGTCAAATTCTTGAGTTTTTAGGTCAATCATGGGCATTTCAAGTCATCTCAAGTGTTATTATGAGGTTGGATCAAGAAGAATCAAGGAGAATCATAAAATCAGGAGGATTGGGAAAATTAGGGTTTTAGTGAAATTTCACTAAGTATGGAAAACCTTAGTTTTTAGCCATCTTGCAACATTCATAACTTTTTCATCCTTGATCCAAATGAGGAAAACTTGTAGTCAAATTAAAGAGGACATCATGAACTATATGTTTATTGAAGGAAGCAAGTCCAAAAGATTCATAGATCAAAAGTTATGGAACATGAACAGCGACTATGAATGTAGATGATATGATAACTTGAATAGTGACAAATTCCCAATGCAGGAACATGTTTATCCATCTCTTCTTTACTAAGTAATTTTACTTAGAAAAGGGTAAAACTTCCCCTCGATCCTGGTCTTTAACCATGGAACTGATCTTAGTTTCTTGAAATAAACTTCCCTCGACCCCAGTCTTCAACCATGGAACTGGTCTTAGTTTTTGAAATAAACTTCCCCTCGATCCCGGTCTTCAGCCATGGAAATGGTCTTAGTTTCTTGAAATAAAACCCCCCTCGATCCTGGTCTTCAGCCATAGAAATGGTCTTAGTTTCTTCTTATCAAGTCTTTCTCTTGACAAGGTTTAGGCAGACAAGCTTCTTAAAAGGTGATCACTTACTGGACTAATAACTTCGACGGGGATCTTCGAGGAGACGCGAACTAATTATCTTGTAAGACAGATTTCAAAATTTGTAAAGGTATTCATCAAATTTCTCATTGGAATTCATTTGAGGAGATGCAATTTGATGGAAGTAGGCTTCATCATACTTCTCTTCGAGACTTCTTCGGAGAGATTCCATAGGATGAGCAAAGATCTGATAGTAGACTTACTGGGGAATGCCACTGATTGTAATTTAGAGGTTTGCAAACTTCTCTGTTGAGATGCCATTTTCTTGGAGAGATTTCATCATACTTCCCTTTGAGACTTCTTCGGAAGGGATGCCATGTGATGTAGGGAAATTTTGAGGTGCTGATGACTTTATTGAAAGAGGGACAAACTTCTCGGGAAGAGATTGCCATTTGTCAACCCACTGGGAATTTTTGGGACAAGAACAAGCTTCTTAAGAGATTTCCACTTGTTTTGTCAGGTGTAGATTCTAATGAGGAATAAACTTATCATTGATGGAGGTAGACAAATTGTTCTGAAAGAGACTGCCATTTGTCTATTGGTAAATACTTCTTGGGAGATGTGATGTCCTTGCTACCAAGAAATTTTGCTTAAAAGTTTCCACTGGGAATTTTCCTTTATCCGGGAAAGCAAATTGTGACTTCGCTGGGGAAGAGTAAGGTTCCATTGGATGTCCTTCTCCTCTTAGAGGTTCAAGTTATCAAAATGGTCAAGGACCGATCTCAATCCAGTGAGTCTGTGCAAGAGAAGATATTTCCAGACGAGGAATGAACTCAGACTGGGAATTTTATCCTATCCAAGTGTGGAAAGGAGAAATGAAGTAAAAAACTTCCACGAGGATCAAACTCACTGGGGAGTTGGAAAGAATGTACATTTTCTGCTTAAAGTTGACAACTCTATTAGAGAGAGGATATCACTTAGGGATAAACATAACCAAAGTGAATGATGCAACTTATGCATTATGAATATGAATATGAATTGATTATGCATGATGTATGAATGAATGTTATGTTTATGCTTACAAAACAAACACGACACAAAAACTGGTGATGAACAAAACTGGACAATCGGCCATTCTGGGGAATAGAGGCATCACTGGTGTTTTTAATGGTAAAACCCTGTTTGGTGATATTTACGAGGTTGATAGCAAGTGCAATTAATTTTTCATTTCGAAGTTTTAATCACTCTTGGAGAAGTTGTTGTTATCCCTTATTATGCTCATAAATCAAAGGAAACTGCCATCTTTATTTCAAAAGCAAAAAGGTAAATTCATTTTCTTTCTTCCAAAAAATGAAAATCAAATAAAATGTCATTTTGCAAAGCAGAATAAAAGTGAGAATTGCAACCAAAAGGCACAAAGGCTCAAATTTTCATTAATAGGATGGTAATCAGTCAAATGCGTGATTCCATGGAGCATTACAAAGCTAGAAAAATAGTAATTTAAAGGGAAAGGGCTACATTGAAACATAATGACCACTATCCTTCTAACAACTTTTAATTCCCAGTATTCTTGATCTTTCATTGAAAGTGACTTGCTTGAAAATTCTTTGATAGATGATGTTCTCCTGAAATGATCCAATCCTTTTGGATGCAGTTATTTGCCATAAATCCCTAACTTTTGCCTAGATTGCCTTTTCTGGTTTTCAATCTATCGGGATGATTATTTTTTGTTTATGTCTCTAATTTTTGCCTGGACCGCCCTTTCGGGTTTTCAATCCACGGAGACTTTTTTTCCTAAGTCGCCCTTTCAGGTTTTCAACTTAGTGAGCTGTTTTTTAGGCGAAGTATTTCTTGACTGTATCGACATTTGTAGGTCGAGTGAACTCTTCACCATCCATAGTTGTGAGTTTTAAAGCACCACCTGAGAAGGCTTTCTTAACAACATATGGGCCATTATAATTTGGAGTCTGTTTGCCCCTGGAGTCAGTGAGGAAAAATTGGATCTTCTTGAGCACGAGGTCACCTTCTCTGAATACCCGAGGTCGAACCTTTTTGTCAAAAGCTTTCTTCATCCTTCATTGGTATAACTGACTGTGGCATAAAGCCTTCATTCTCTTTTCTTCGATTAAATTCAGTTTATTGTATCTGCTTTGACACCATTCAGCTTCTGTTAGCTTGGCTTCCATTAATACTCTCATCGATGGGATTTCAACCTCTATGGGGAGCACTGCTTCCATACCATATACTAGAGAGAAAGGGGTTTCCCCTGTTGAAGTGCAGACGGATGTGCGATAATCGTGAAGAGCAAATGGGAGCATTTCGTGCCAATCGTTGTAAGTCACGACCATCTTCTAGATGATTCTCTTAATATTCATGTTAGATGCTTCAACCGCTCCATTCATCTTTGGTCGGTAGGGAGACGAGTTATGGTGTGCAATTTTGAACTCAGTACATAATTCCTTCATCATTTTGTTGTTCAGGTTCGATCCATTATCAGTAATGATCTGGCTGGGAACACCATAATGGCAGGTAAGGTTGTTTTTTATAAACCAACCCACCACTTGTCTGGTTACATTGGCGTATGATGCTGCTTCAACCCATTTGGGGAAATAATCAATAGCCACCAAGTTGAAGCGATATCCGTTTGAAGCTTTGGGTTCAATCATGCTGATCATGAACATTCCCCATATGGTAAAAGGCCATGGGGAAGAGAGAATTTTGAGAAGAGTCGGAGGCACATGAATCCTGTCGGCGTAAATCTGAAATTTGTGACACTTCCTCATGTACTTGTAGCAATCGGATTCCATTGTCAGCCAATAATATCCTGCTTTTAGAATTTTCCTTGACATTGTATGTCCATTAGCATGAGTGCCAAAGGATTCTTCGTGAATCTCTTTCATTAGTATGTTTGCTTCGTGTTTGTCCACACATCTGAGCAAAACCATGTCGAAGTTTCTTTTGTAGAGCACAATATTGTTTAGGAAGAAGTTGCCAGCCAGTCTCCTGAGAGTCTTCCTATATTTTCTTGATGCCCCAGGCGGGTATTCCTGTCTTTGAAGGAAACATTTAATATCATGATACCATGGTTTGTCATCGATGACTGCTTCAACTGTAAATATATCGATTCACAATAATCATGGAGGATAGAGTAGCCCGTGCGTCAGCCATGTTGTTCTTTTCACGAGGGATGTGATTAAAATCAATTTTGTTGAAGAAAGGTAACAACCTTCTTGCGTAGTCTTTGTAAGGAATTAATCTAGTTTGGTGCGTGTCCCATTCTCCTTTGATCTAATTTATAACCAAATTCCAGTGTCCATACACATCCAAGTTCTTTATCCTTAAGCCAATAGCTTCTTCGAGACCCATGATGCAAGCTTCATATTCGGCCTTGAAATTCTGGCCTATATATCAGATGTCCTATCGAGATGTCGAGACACTGATATACGACAACAATGAACAAGTTTAATACAAAAGTGTGCAGAAAACGTAAAGAACACCAGAAATTGTTAACCCAGTTCGGATCTAACTATCCTACATCTGGGGGCTACCAAGCCAGGGATGAAATCAATATTCCATAGTATCAATTCACTGATAACCACACCCGGTTCAATCAACTCACTTAATCACTACCCTTCCAATGACTTCTACCTAAGACTCCCCTAGGTATGAGGCCCTCCTCAAATCCCTCTTCAATCACAACCCGTGACTGGTTCCTTACAAGACAAGTAACAATAGTCGAAACACAAATTCTCAATACTTCACAGCTTATGAGAATTAACACACAGTCACTCAATGCTTAAAAGCTTATGAGTAACCTTACACAACTTACACTACAGCCCTTATACTGTTATCATAAGATACCAGTTAGGCTCACAAAATACGAGCACACAACCCTAAAAATACACGTAAGTTCGACACCTAAAACTAGGTTTACATCAGTCTATTTATAGCTTGTAATCTGGACTGAATTGGGCTTCAAAAACGCAGTAAATAGACTGCTCACAATTCTGCAAAAATTAACTCCAATAAAATAGGTCTTCAATCCAAAGTTTCCTATTATGTCTCCATAATTAGAAACAGCAGCAAATTCGAAAACCAACAAATAACCCTAATCCAAAAATGCTTTGGATGCCACATAGGATAACCAAATATTCACAGAATATTCAGTAACAAATCATAGTAACAGAATCTGCATTAAAACTGACTTCACAACGCGATGTCCTATGAGCTGCCATGGAACATCTTCATACGACATGTTGAACAAAGAGTAATGAAACATATTATTAGACATCTTCATTCAACATCTGCTGCTACATGAGTTTTAGCAAAATAATGCCAACCGTAAAACCAAGGTAATAACAATCTCCCCCTTTGGCTTATTTTTGGCTAAAACTCCACACACACTTAAACACCATCAGTATCAGCAGCGGAACAAAAACACCATTAATAGCAGCAATAAAAAAAACTCCCTCATCTGCAGCAAAAAAACTCCCCCTCAGCTGCAAAAAAAAACTCCCCCTCAGCTGCAAACTCCCCCTCAGCTGCATATAAACACACAGTACAACAACAAACTCATCATAGCAACTCCCCTTCAACAGCAACACAAAATCTACTTGCAGCACACACACACTCCCCCTCAACAGCACAAGCACATAACAATGCTGCTCCCCCTCACACTTACTACTCCCCCTTTTTAGCCACAAATATGACAAAGAGAGGTCACAGACAAATGTAACCAAATTACATAGCAGTATATTGTTCAAAACCAAAACAGAATTAAGTTATCCTAAAAGAAGAAAAAAACAAACAAAAACAGAAAATAAACTTGCAGATAGCCTATAGCTATTCAGCACTATCCTCTTCATCGGCAACCTCATCACTTTCTCCTTCAGATTCAGAAGCACCCTTCTCAGAACCAGAATCATCAGACTGCTGGACACTCCTTCTACCAGACTCAGTAGATTCACCTTGTCCATCATCTTCAGTCAGCTCTTAGTCTTTAGCAGCATTTCTCTTTTCAACCAAGGCTTTAATCAGCTGCTCGAGCTTTGCCTTCCTTGCTGTATCTCTCCTGATAGATTCTTCCAGCTCTTTGCAAGTTTCTTGCATTTGTGCAATGGCTTCATCATCAAGAGTGAGACTACTTGAAGTTGAGGAGGATGTCCCAACAACATCAGACACATGAACTCCACCTAGCAGCCTATAATGCAAAGTCATTGGAGGTTTTCTCTTACTGACTTTGTCACTTCTTACTAAGCAGTCAGGAAATTAGTCCAGGATCATTCCACAGATTAAGGATGGAAAACATATGGGTAGCTTAACAGCAGATGAGCTAGCTTGCTTCAAAACTTGTTCAAAGATATATGCTCAAAAGTTGAAAGGGACCTTCTTTCCAATAGCATAGATGAATTTTCCAAGCATGGATGAGATGGTGGAAGTATGGTTGGTAGAAACCCAGTTTACCACTGCAATTCTGTGAAGGATAGCATATTTGACACTTAGCTTCCCAGAAGAGAGCTTTCCTTCATTTGGCCAAACTTTGATGCAACCACCTGTTATCTCCTCACATATTTCATCATCTGTTGCTCCTAACTCAGCCTGATGGTCCGTAGGTCTCCCCAGAAAGTTATTAATCACTTTGGGAGAAAATTTCACAGCTTTGCCTCTTAAATAGACTTTTCTGAGTTTGCTATTACAGTCTTCAGGGATACTCACAACAAACTCCTTAAGCAACTTCTCATAACATGGTCCTATGTCAGACACAGTCTTCATCAACCCAGCAGCTTCAATAAGATCAACCACTTCCTTATACTTGTTGAAGTCTTTTCCCAATTCTCTCTCTAAAGCTACTCTTCTTTGGCTGACAATTTTCCACCTATCAGTTTGCCTCTGAGACCTGATAGTTTGATCCTCCCTTCTCCCACTGATGTCCTGGACATCAGTTCCAGCATTTGACTCATTCAGGCCTATGACCCTTCTTTTCTTGATTGGAACCACAACTTTACTCCATTGCTTAGAGGGACTTGCTCCAGCCTTTCTTTTGTTACTCTCCACATTAGCAGATTTCCTAATCATTTCTGCATCCTTTGAATTCTCAGCCACAGTGGTATTCTCTTTTCTACTCTTGATTCTTTGTAGTATGTCAGCTATTGGTTCCTCATCAGAGTTTTTCTCAGCAACATTACTACACATCTCAGCCCTCTTCTTGCTTATTCTTTCCCTATCCACCTGAACTGGTATACAATTCTCAGTCCTATCAGTAGGACTATTATTTGTATTTCCAGCCATGGATGTTGGGACATCAGACCCGACATCTTTATCAGCTTCACTAACAGCAAAGGTGGCAAATCTTCTAAGACTCTGATCTCTACTAAAAACATTATCATCAAGAGTCCTACTATCATTCTTAGTTTCATCCACCCGCCTATTTGAATTCTTATCAGTAACATTTTTTCTAGGGCTTATCTTATCAGAATAAAACCTAGTTATCATTTTGTCTTTCTTCCTAGATGAAAGGGGTTTAGACTTCTTACTTGACATACTTTCATTCACAGAGTGGGAAACTGGTCGCTCACCTCTAGTGTCAGCAGGAACAACATTCAATGGGGCGATATCAAGAACAAGGTCTGTGAGTTTGATCATTCGGTGAGGATCATAGTCTTCATCATTGACTTGAGAAGTTCTTGAATCAGCAGGAGAATCATGATGTTGAGACATTTTTTGTTGCTCACAAAATGCAGTATTGAAGAGAGTAAGAGCAAACCCTAGCGGAGACGAGTTTTGAAGGTATAGGTTAGATGGAGTTTTTGCACTGTAGGATTGAAGTTGGAATGTTAGCTGGGCTATTTATAAGTTTTGGAAATGGGTCCTTATACACGTGCCATTCACAAGTTCTTTGGTTTAACACTTCCACAATTGTGCTTTCATCTTTCCACAAATAGCAATTCTCTGAGGTTCTTTCACCTCTCATAACAACATAATTCTTTTCATCCATTATTAAACATTCTTAGTTTGTAAAGATGACCCTAAGACCTTGATCACACAACTGGCTTATGCTTATTAGGTTAGTATCTAACCCTTCAACAAGCAATACTTCTTCCAGAATTGGTTGTCCTGGACAATCCACTCTTACAACACCAAGCACTTTTCCTTTTGATCCATTACTAAAAATCACCTCATTAGGAGCATGATACTTAACATGTGACATATATCTACTAACACCAGTCATATGTCGAGAACACCCAATATCAAAGAACCATCTTTCATCTGTAGAGACTCTGAAAGACTTGTAGTCCCTATGTTCTTTTACACTATCCTTTGAAGTCCATATCCTTTTTGTTTCAACCCTGCTCTTTTTTCTTCTATACTGTTGCATGGGTTTGGGATAACCATGTAGCTTATAGCAAAAAGCTTTTATATGACCAAACTTCCCACAATGGTAGCATGTTCATCTTTGATTCTTTTTCTTTATGAATTTCTTCTGATGTCTGGGAGGATGTTGCAACATGTTATTCAACATCTTCAAACTTCTCTTATCTTGAACGGGTACTCCCTCAGATTTCTTTCCTTCATCTAATTCATTTATACCTTCAAATCTAATACCACTGACATTTCTAGCATCTCTTCCTGACTTCAAAATTTCATCAAGTACATCTGAACTCCCATTTAACATTCTGACATTTTTGATCATGTTGTCCAGTTTTGAATTCAAAACATTTACTTCACTTTGTAGATCAGCTATAGTAGACATATGCTCAGTATTCTCAGCTTTTAAATGAACAATGACACATGCTTGTTCTTCTTTCGGCTGACATACTTCTTCATGTTCAATGCACAACTTCTTATAAGAGATAGCCAGCTCTTCAAAAGTAAGCTCTTCAGATTCTTCATCTGATTCACATACTCCTGTTAATGCTGTCACCAACTTTGCATATTTTTCATCAGCTTCAGTTTCAGAATCATCTTCTGACCATGTCACAGATAATCCCTTCTTCTGTCTTTTGAGATAAGTGGGACACTCAGTTTTTACGTGCCCAAATCCTTCACATTCATAGCATTGAACTCTCTTCCCTTGATTAGAGTCTTCTTCAGTTCTTGATCTTCTGCCTCCATCCTGGTCTTTGTTGATGTCGAGAGACTTGTTCCGAACATTTTCTCTTGACTTCCAGTCCATCCTTTTCAACACTTTATTAAATTGTCTTCCAAGCAACACTAGCTCTTTGGACACATCTTCATCTTTGACCAGTTTTCCTTCATCATATGAGTCATCAGCAATTGACACAAATGCTATACTCTTCTTCTTTTAAGCTTTTTCACTGAATCCTAACTCAAAAGTTTGGAGTGATCCCATAAGCTCATCCACCTTCATCTTGTCAATGTCCTGAGCTTCCTCTATAGCAGTGACCTTCATATCAAATCTCTTAGGTAGAGACCTGAGAATCTTCCTGACCAGCTTGCTATCAGACATCTTTTCTCCTAAGGCACTAGAGGCATTAGCTATCTCAATAATGTTCATATGAAAATCATGAATGCTCTCATCCTCTTTCATCTTCAAACTCTCAAAATTGCTAGTGAGAAGCTGAAGCTTTGACATTTTCACCTTTGAGGTCCCTTCATGAGCAACTTTCAAGGCCTGCCAAGCCTCTTTGGCAATAGTACAATGCTCAATCAGCCTGAAGATATTTCTGTTGACACCATTGAACAGTGCATTCATGGCTTTAGAATTTCCAACAGACCCTTTGTAGTCAGCATCATCCCAGTCCTCTTCTTCCTTCAGAACATCAGTAAGATTTCCTTCTCCATCTCTTACCTTTGGAGGCTCCCAACCTTTGAGAACAGCTTTCCATGCTTGATCATCCATGGACTTGATGAAAGCTATCATCCTAGGTTTCCAATACTCATAGTTAGAACCATCCAGCAGAGGTGGTTTATTCAGAGCTCCTCCATCCTTGTCGATTGTACCAGAAAGTACCTTCCCTGAATCTCACCCAGAAACAACTAAGGGTGCCTGCTCTTGATGCCAATTGAAATTCTGGCCTATATATCAGATGTCCTATCGAGATGTCGAGACACTGATATACGATAACAATGAACAAGTTCAATACAAAAGTGTGCAGAAAACGTAAAGAACACCAGAAATTGTTAACCCAATTCGGATCTAACTATCCTACATCTGGGGGCTACCAAGCCAGGGATGAAATCAATATTCGATAGTATCAATTCACTGATAACCACACCCAGTTCAATCAGCTCACTTAATCACTACCCTTCCTATGACTTCTACCTAAGACTCCCCTAGGTATGAGGCCCTCCTCAAATCCCTCTTCAATCACAACCCGTGACTGGTTCCTTACAAGACAAGTAACAATGGTCGAAACACAAATTCTCAATACTTCACAGCTTATGAGAATTAACACACAG
This sequence comes from Lathyrus tuberosus, assembly GCA_022829125.1. Taxonomy (NCBI): domain Eukaryota; kingdom Viridiplantae; phylum Streptophyta; class Magnoliopsida; order Fabales; family Fabaceae; genus Lathyrus; species Lathyrus tuberosus. Next base: position 821,335 of record JALAZF010000238.1, read on the forward strand.
TCACTCAATGCTTAAAAGCTTATGAGTAACCTTACACAACTTACACTAGAGTCCTTATACTGTTATCATAAGATACCAGTTAGGCTCACAAAATACAAGCACACAACCCTAAAAATACATGTAAGTTCGACACCTAAAACTAGGTTTACATTAGTCTATTTATAGCTTGTAATCTGGACTGAATTGGGCTTCAAAAACGCAGCAAATAGACTGCTCACAATTCTGCAAAAATTAACTCCAATAAAATAGGTCTTCAATCCAAAGTTTCCTATTATGTCTCCATAATTAGAAACAACAGCAAATCCGAAAACCAACAAATAACCCTAATCCAAAAATGCTTTGGATGCCACATAGGATAACCAAATATTCACAGAATATTCAGTAACAAATCATAGTAACAGAATCTGCATTAAAACTGACTTCACAGCGCGATGTCCTATGAGCTGCCATGGAACATCTTCATACGACATGTTGAACAAAGAGTAATGAAACATATTATTAGACATCTTCATTCAACATCTGCTGCTACATGAGTTTTAGCAAAATAATGCCAACCATAAAACCAAGGAAATAACAGGCCTCATTGTTTGTACATTTGAATGCCAATCTGGCGGTGAAAGGAATATGGGTACCCTGAAGTGTAACAATGATTGCCCCAATTCCGTTTCCATAGGCGTTGACAGCTTAGACGAATATTAATCCCCATCGGGATCCTGGCTCTGGCCCTTCATCTGGTAGCGGTTCTTCACAATCTTTCATCTTTAGGTACGTCACATCCTCGTTTGGGAAGGCAAATTTGATTGATTCATTATTGTCAATTGGTTGGTGAGCCAGATGATCGGCTAAAATACTTCCCTTGACGGCTTTTTGAGCATGATACTCGATGTCGTATTCTGATAGCAACATTTTCTAATGGGAAATTCTTCCAGTTAACGCAGGCTTCTGGAGACATACTTGATCGGATCCATTTCGGAGATTAACCAAGTGGTATGACAAATCTTATACTGGCGAAGACGTTTAGCAGCCCAAGCTAAAGCACAACAAGTTTTCTCGAGCATAGTGTATCAAGTTTCACAGTTAGTGAATTCCTTGCTCAAGTAGTAAATGACGTATTCTTTTCTTCCTGTTTCATCTTGTTGACCCAGTACAAAGCCCTGGAATCTTCTAGGACTGTTAAGTAGATGATTAGGGGTCATCCTTCTACCGAAGGATACAAAATAGGTGGATTCAGAAAATATTCTTTGATACTTTCAAAAGCCTTTTGGAAATCTTTTGTCCATACACATCCTTGGTCCTTTCGGAGGAGCTTGAAAATTGGTGCGCATGTTGCCGTCATGAGGAATATGAATCTTGAGATGTAATTTAGACGTCCCAAAAATCCTCTTACTTGCTTTTCGGTTCTGGGTGAAGGCATTTCTTGAATGACCTTGACTTTGTTGGGATCAACTTCAATTCCTTTCTGACTGACGATGAATCCCAAAAGTTTTCCTGAGCGAACACCAAATGTACATTTGTTGGGATTCAAGCGGAGTTTGTATTTTCTCAGATGCTCGAATAATTTTGACAAATCCTCCACATGTTCTTCTTCTGTCTCAGACTTGGCAATCATGTCGTCCACATACACTTCAATTTCTTTGTGCATCATTTCATGAAATAGAGTTGTCATTGCCCTTTGATAAGTTGCGCCTGCATTCTTTAATCCAAACAGCATTACTTTATAGCAAAAGGTTCCCCATGGCATGATGAATGAGGTTTTTTCCATGTCTTCTAGCGCCATTTTGATTTGATTATAGCCTGAAAATCCATCCATGAAGGAAAAGACTATGAATTTTGCAGTGCTATCTACTAACATGTCAATGTGTAGTAGGGGAAATCATCCTTTGGACTTGCTTTGTTTAAATCCCTGTAATCTACACACATTCTGACTTTTCCATCCTTCTTAGGAACTGGCACTATGTTGGCTAGCCACTGAGGATATTCCAACGTGGCAAGGAAGCCTGCATCGATCTGTTTTTGGACTTCCTCTTTGATTTTGATGGCCATATCTGGATGAGTCCTTCTCAATTTTTGTGTGACTGGCAGACATTCTGGCTTCAATGGTAAATGATGCTCTACAATGTTGGTATCCAGCCCTAGCATATCTTGGTAGGACCAAGCAAATACATCGGGAAATTCTATGAGAAGTTGTACCAAACTCTTTCTGACAGTAGAACTGAGTAGAGCTCCGATCTTAACTTCTTTTCTTTCTTCTTCTGAACCCAAATTAATTGTTTCCAATGGCTCTCCGTGGGGTTGAATGGACTTTTCTTCCTGTTTGAGTAGTCGGGAGATCTCATATGGAATTTCTTCGTTCTCTTCTTCTTCAGCTTCAAATAATGGGAACTCAAAGTTGGGAGAAGGCATTGGATCACATGTTTCAACGGGTTTTTTAACAATTAATCAGCATAATGTGACTGATGATTCTTTTAGAAGAGATAGCAAAAAATTTAAAAAGTGGTGTGTAGTGTATTTTGAAAACATTTGTTATTTTTTATCTGTTTTAGGATTACCATTTTCCGAAAAAGAAAAAAGTGAAAACAACAATAAATGCGGGAATTTAGAATGACATCTTTATTTATGATTTGTCGATTCTTGAAACACAACCCCTATAAAATGAAACTCATATGCCTTGGGCAAGGCAGAGAGGAAATATTTATAGGAAACGATGCCCTACAAAATATCATTTCACCCGGGCAATGTGAGAAGTCAAATTAAAGACAAGGCCATTACTTTGAGATGTGAACAACATTCGGGACATCAACAGCTATCCAATTGCGACGAACTCCTTTGTGGATTACAAATTCTGGTATTTTCCTTTCGGGATTGTCTTTAGTAATGACACTGATTTCTGGCAGAGTCGGATCACTAGAGTTTTCTTCCCCTACAGAGTTTTTAGCAGAAAAAGTTTATGTTGCCTTTTCACATGTTTCCTCTTGATCAGGAGGATCTCCCCATCCCATGGGCTGAATGTATTCAATCATGATGCGAGAGCTTTCAGGAGCAGTATACTTGACCAGAAAGTCAAACTTTCCGCTTGGCTACCCCAAGGTATCCCAAGTTTCTGAGGGGTTGTCTTCCTCGATGACATTGAATTCAGGTAGTGCAAAGTTGATAAATTCTTGTCCAGCAATTCTTGCGACTTCATTGAGATGGTGTTTGATATGTTCGGGATTTTCTGAGTAAGGCCTCCATGCTTCTGAAGGAACAGATGAATCCTTTTCAGAGTTATCTGGAAAATATGCATTCTCGGACTGGCTTTGATATCCTGGATCTTCCATGTAAGGCTCCCAAATGGGTAAATCATCCAAGCTATAGTCGAAGTTATCTTTCATCAGAGTATTAATTTCTAATGAATTGGGAGGAGCACGACATCCTTCGGTATTGTAATCTCCATAGATCATTTCGATATCTGATTTTGGAGTTCATCTGGAGTCTTGCTATGGGTAGCAAAATGGCATGTATGTCTCTTCTTGTGATATGTATCCTTCGTCGTTGAGTTATGACTTCCATTCTTCTTATGGATCGAAAGAATTATATTTGAAGTCATCTCCCTCGATGGTGTGGACCTCTTGGGAAGCAGGATGGAGGAAACCTCCGCTGTGGAAGAAATCTTGAATAGGAAGAGTGGCCTTGTCCTTCTTTGTAGTCTTGGTAAATGCTAGTGTAAAACCGAGACCTTTTCTTGTTCTGTTATCAATAGGAATCACAATTTTTCCCCATCCCTTAGTGATACCATTTTCCACTATTCGAACAGCGTCTTGATATGAGGAAATGGATGTTCCTTTTTCTTGATTGCCTTCGTTACTTACAGAAAGCGCTTGGAATTGAGTCCCAACAACCTCTTTTGGTTCCAAATATGGAAACGATGATAGATTGCTCACGATTAAAGCTTGTTCTCCACATACCGTGACCAACTTGTTGTTCTTTGCAAACTTCAGCTTCTGGTGAAGTGTTGAGGTGACTGCTCCTGCTTCATGGATCCAAGGTCATCCTAATAAATAATTGTATGTTGCTCTGATATCCATGACTCAAAAGGTGACTTGGAAATTATGGAGACCAATGGTTATGGGAAGGTCTACTTCGCCGATAACTGTTTTCCTGGATCCGTCAAAAGCTTTGACTATGATCTCGCTGCCTCTCATTAGGGTGCCTTGAAAAGATAGTTGCTCAAAAGTTGATTTTGGAATGACATTTAGGGATGAACCAGTGTCTACCAGTACGCTTTCCAGGGCATCATTCCCGCAGAGTTCATAATTGTGGGGAGGTACTCGACTGTATCCACTCTGTATGCAATGCATCTTTACCAAGTCTGTTTCTAACAAGCGAATGTCACAGCTTCCGTGTCTACTTGGGCTTTCATCAGCTATGTTGACTTGATGAGTTTCTGTGTTCTGGTATATCGGGAATCACCAGCGATCTAATAAGTGTTGAAGAGTTCTTTGTACGAGTGCACAACCTTGATCATTCTCAGAGCAAACTTTACAATCCCGATAATTGTGTGATGCTAAAAAGCCAAGTCGAGCCTGTTTGGCGTGTAATTCTACCAAACTTGTGTTCATTAGGCGAATATCGAAGATTTGAACTCTGTTTGGACATTCATCAATCATGTTGATCTGATGATCGTTCCTTCCGTGATAGTCTTGAATCCAACCTAGATCCATTTTTCGTTGGAGAGTTTCTTGTACAAAAGGACATCCTTGATTATCTTTTGAACAAATCGGGAAGACGTTGTAGTCGTGTGATGGAAGATTGTAATGTTGACTTTGTCTGGAGTGCATCGCCCCCAGATTTACATTCATTGCGGGAATGTCAAAATTTTGAATGATACAGGGACATCTGTAAATGAGGTTTTCTCCATGGATTCTGTGTTCTTGGATCTAGCCAGATCCATTTTCTCTTGAAGGGCTGCCTGTACAATGTTGCACCCTTGGCTGTTCTTGGAACAAATGTCATATTGATGATAGTTGTGAGGTGGCGCATGGCCATATCCACTTTGTCTGCAATGCATCTTAACCAGATTTATTTCTACTAAGCGTACATCATGAATTTGGTAACTGCTGCCAGGACCCTTGTCAATTAAGTTGACAGAGACTTTCTCATGCTGAGGTAATGTATTACTTTGAACATTTGGATTAGTGTCCTTGAAAGATAAAACTTCATTCTTGACAAGTTTTTGTACATCGGATTTAAAACTAAAACAATTCTCGATGTTATGCCCCAGTGCTCCTTGATAATAGACATAAAATTGGCCAGCCTTGAACCAATAAGGGGGATTCTCAAGAATGGTGGGAGGAGTCCTGGTTTGAATGTGTCCTTTTGCTAATAAAATTGGGAATAGCTGCGCATATGGCATTGGGATATGATCAAAACCTGGTGACCTTGAGATATGATTATTGTTGTTGTATTGTGGGTGAGCCTGCTGAAGAGGTTGTTGCTTCCTTGGCTGATAATGTGGTTGTGGATTTTGCGGATTTTGAGAAATCTGCAGTTGATATGCCGGAACTGGTGCTGAGTTGATAACAAGAGATACCGTTGCTACCTGTCAAGGTTGCTATCTTCGTCTTTGTTTACCCTGTGATATAGAGATAATATCTTGCTCTTTCTTCTTTTGGAAAGCGCTTCCATACCTTTTGCTACTACTAGATGGCTCTGCGTCCTTGAACAATTGACCTTCTCAAACTGCTTCCTCGAGGCGTACTCCCATGTTCACCATCTCAGTGAAATCACTAGGCACACTCGCAACCATTCGGTCATAATAGAACGAGATCAAGGTTTTCAAGAAGATTTTTTTCATTTCTTTCTCCTCGAGAGGAGGACAAATTTGGGCGGCGATTTCATGCCATCTCTGGGCGTACTCTTTGAAGCTTTCCTTATCCTTTTGAGACATTGCTCTGAGTTGGTCTCTATCAGGTGCCATATCCAAATTGTACTTCTACTGCTGAATAAAAGCTGTCCCAAGATCTCTGAAGGTACTGATCTTTGTACGGTTTAACCCCATGTACCATTTGAGTGCGACACCAGTTAAACTGTCTTGGATGTAGTGGATTAGTAGCTGTTGATTTTCCGTCTGGGTGGGCATCTTCCGAGCGTACATTACCAAGTGACTTTGAGGGTAAGAGTTGCCTTTGTACTTCTCAAATTCGGGAACCTTAAACTTGTGCGGTACTTTTACATTTGTGACCAAACAAAGGTCAGCGGCATCTTTCCCAAACAAGTGTTGTCCTCGATTGGCATGAAGTTCTTTCTGCATTTCTAAGAATCGTTCTTGGAATTCATTCATCCTTTCGTATACTTCTACATCCTTGCTTTGAGTGGTGTGAAAGATCTGTTCCTCTGGGATAGTATGTATCACAGGTTATGGTATAGACATCATAGCGGTAACTCTTGGTGCTTCGGTGACCTGAAGTTTGTAACCTTCAGGTGCATGAGTCTCTGTCGTAACCCTTGCGTCTTCACTCACCTGAAGTTTGTAACCTTCAGGTCTGGAGGTTCCGGTTGTGGCTCCTAGGTCTTCAGTGACCAGAGGTATGTATCCTTCAGCCACAAAATTGAAAGGCATGCCCCGGGGAAAACCTTTAGGCATGTTGTACTGAGGAAGACTGACGGGTAACTCAAATGTTGGTGTAGACACAATTTCTGAGATAATAGTCCTTTGAGGTGGTTGCTCTGAGCTGCTGCCAGTGATTCAATCATGACGTTGAGTCTTTCCAGACTTTCCATAAGAATATTAACTTCCTCTCTTAGCTCTCTGTTTTCTTCCTCAAGATCGTCCATTTTCTTCTGACGATTGGCCCGAGTATTGTACGAATGAGACAGTTTGACTTTAAAGTGCAATGAAAGTGTAAGTATTTATGAAAAATGTGTGAAATTCTAGAATGATGCATGATATGCAAAGAAATGCAAATGCTCTTTTCTTTTTCTCTTTTTTTTCAAAAGAACTTTTAACTATGTTGCAAATATCATACAATGATGGAAAATCTTCATTGAATTCAAAGGATTACAATATCTTACAGAGAAAAGTACATTATTTTACAAAGTGCAGGATGGAAAACTAGGCCTATGAATCCTAAGGAATCCTTGACGACGGTCCAGATGCTGGTTGCTGACTCCTTTTTTGCTTCTTTGATCGGGCTTCTATAACCATTGGCAGGTCGATGATACTTTGCCAGGTAAAAGGAGAGAGTAAAATTTTCCGTTCCTCTTGACTTTCTACAACATGGTGCTCCAGTATCTCAATCAGCGCATCTTTTTCCTTAAGTAATTCCTGAGTCTTCGTGTACTCCAAGCTAATAATCTGATACTTGTTCTTCCAAGAGTTCTTTTCACGTCGAGTTTTATTAAAAGCGACCTAAAGTTTCTCTGTGTCGTTCATGAAGTAGAGGATAGATTCTTTTAGGGGAAATACTTCTTGACGGGGGTAAGGCATCTTTAACTTGATGGCTCTAGCTTGTACAAATTGGAGATAAGGCTCCGCAGAGATGCAGTTTAGTTTTCCTAGATACTTTCTTCCTTTCCTATGAACGTGATGCCATGCATGAACAATTTCTTCCTTGAGTGCTCTGTCATTTTCTCCTTCCTTGAAGAAAAGAGCTTCCAGATGAATGTTGTATGGTATATCCCTCATCGGGTATCCAAGCTGACGACGAGCTAAAACTGGATGATAGTTGATCCCTCCTTTAGTACCAATGAGGGGTACATTGGGGAAACTTCCACATCTGTCGATGATCTTTGTTCCGTCATAGAACCGATTGTACCAATCTATGTCAGAGTGAGTGAGAGACATAATCTTTTGCGACCATTGCATACCACTTTTGAGATCCCAAAAAGCAGCAAATTTAGGTAAGTGAGAAATAAACCATTTGTAGAGTAACGGTACACAGCATGTAATCGTCCCTCTGTTGTACAAGTTCCTTAGATGCACTGAGTGGTAAGCATCTGCAAGCAAGGTTGGGACCGGATTCCCAATTAAGAATATCTTGATAGCGTTGATGTCGACGAAATTGTCGATGTTGGAAAAAAGGAATAATCCATATATGAGTAGAACAAAGATATCCTCGAAAGCAACTGTGTTCCCTATGCTAGAAAAATATAGGGCTTTTTCCAACAGATACCTAGCTAGTAGACCTTGAATTCCTCCTTTGATGGTCATGTGAGCTTTGATATCTGATACTTCCAAGAAGGTAGCTCTTGCAATGGTTTGATCTTTGGGAGTTTCTTCCAGCCCAGAGAATGGGTCTTGATAAAAAATGGGTAAATCAATCAGCTGAGACTACTTTTCCAATGTTGGTGTGAGTTGATAATCTGGAAATGTGAAGCAGTGGTACACCAGATCATAAAACTGAACCAATGTAGATAGGACTCCTTCCACCATGTTGACTTTTAAAAGGGATAAAAGTCCCCCATACTTAATTCTTAAAGCTTCAGGATTAGTAATCAACCTTCCCAATCTTCTCAAGTCTTCCTGTCTTGGACTTTTGAAGGTGTACTTCTGAGTTTTTCTTCTACCAAAATCCACAGCACAATTTCTGATATTTGTAACACCCTGTTTTTTTTAGTTCTTTTTTTTTTTGAAAAATTTTGAAATTTTTTTATGAATGCATGAATGCATGTTTGCAAAAACACAGATATTTACAAACATAGGTTCAAGGGTTTATCGTCATGAATATACCCATTCCAAAGGTATGCACTAAGGGTTCATTTTGTACCTGTAGAACAGGTTCTAACGAGGTTCCCAAAATCATTGACACCTCTTAAGGATATTACCAGCAAACCGACTGACTCGTGAGAGATATACTATCCCCAAGATGGATCTCATTCGAGTGTAGTATCGTATATCAACTATTCCCAATAGTCACCGCACTACGTCCTAAAAATGGATGAATGGTTAAATGCTTTTTTAATCCTCAGTTTCATGGATTCCCAATGGAAAAAGTAATGTTTTCATGACTTTCTCCGTTAACATCAGTAATTCCAAAAGGGTGCCTCTACTGATTTGGTGGAGTTTCAAGTTAGCTTGGTCGGGACTCACTCCCTATAAGCCTTCTTGATTCTGCCACCTCCTATCTTAAAATATGCTCTCAAGCCCACTGAGGACTTTTTGACTCATCACATGTGTATTAATCACATTCCCAGATAAAAGCATTTTAACAAGTATCGTAAATAAGTAGATAGTATGATGGAAAACAACAAATGATATCAAATGAGAAAGCAAATAAGAAAATAAAATAGTAAAATATATGCCATGCAAGGCTTAACCCTCTTAGAAGGACAAAAGTCCTCAGTGAAGTCCCCATTTTTCTGTAGCTCCGGTTTTGTGACGCGGCCACTATCGCATTTAGTGTTACTTTCTAATTTCTAATATTTATCCTATGATGCTTAAAAGGAAGGGGAAGATATCTTAAACTAACCCTGCTCGCAAATGTTTTCTTACAAATGCTAAGAGATCTGGAATCAGGGGTTGGTTATACTGAGTAATCTATAGGAACCTTTATTGTATATATTTCAACTGTTGAATCACTTTGGTTGCTTAAGTTTGTTTGCTTCAAAATTGGGAAAGTTTCTCCTTTGTGAAAGCTGAGGAAATGTGTTTTTGTCGTTTTTTTTATGGGTTTCTATTGTTTTTGGGAAGGTACTTGACCTAAGGTTTTGGTATTAGTGCGCTCGCTAAGATTTCGCAATATTATGCCTACGTATTCCCATAAAGAGACTTGGGGAAATCAGAGCATTCGTAGTTCCTCCTAATTTATGGGAGGAAAAAGTTGGTTTTGTATCTTGTTTAAAGCCCAAGATGATGAAGCTAAAAGAGTGTTTGAAAGATTTGACAAATTGTCATCTTTAAGGGAGATATATCACCTATTCACTACAATCATTTGAGAGTGATGTCATAAGGGAAGAAAGCTTTAAACTTATTGTGTTAAGCAATGCCACTTTTTCCTTTATGAATTATTTACATACTAAAAGAGGGACCTTAACTTGGATATAGAATCGACAAGTGTGCCACTTATATCAATTAGATGAAAGGAAAGTTTTTGAACCATGATAAAGGAGGGACTCCAGCTTGGATTTTGAATCAACAAGTGTGCCACTTACAACAATTATCTAGAAAACAGATTTTTTGATGGTTTGACTTGAATTACAGTGATTAGAGGATATATCTTCCTACAGAGATGGCTCAAGGTCTTATCTGTAAGGAGATGAATTTATTTAAGTATCTTGATTGAAGCCCAAGATATGAAGTTGAAAAAGATTGACTCAACTGGGGAGTTTTATCTGTCTTGTACAAAGCGCAAGATTGAGGTTGATTGACTGGAGAAAGTATTTGTATGAAAGCCCGAGAGAAGGCTAGTGACTATTGAGGGATGTAGCGTCTGTTTTTTGGTGACGCACCACCTACCGCTTTTTTTGGTGCTACTTTCTGATTTTTGTATTTATCCTATGAAGCTTAAAAGGAAGGTGAAGATATCTTAAACTAACCCTGCACGCAAGTGTTTTCTTTAACAAATGCTAAGATATCGGGGTTTGGGGTTTGGCTGCACAAAAGGAGAGCAATTAACACCTAGAGTATCTCTAGTTGTCCACAGGAACCTTTATTTGTGGATATTTTCTACTGTTTGAAATGCTTTCTTAAGTCTATCTGCCGTTGATTGGGAAAGTTTTTCTTTTGTGGGGATTGAGAGAATGTTTTTGTTGTTTTTGGGTTTTCTATTGTTTTTTTGGAAGGTACTGGACCTAAGATTTTTGATTTGTGTGCTCGCTAAGATTTCGCAATCTTATGCCTAAGTATGCCCGTAAAGAGATTTGGGAAATCAGGCAATCGTAGTTCCTCCTATTCTATGGAAGGAAATTTGGTGTCTTGTTGAAAGCCCAGGATTGAAGCTATAGAGTATTTGTGTCTTGTTCAAAGCCCAAGATTGAAGCTAAAAGTTGACTGAGAGAGATAATTTGTCATCTCTAAAGGGAGATATCTTAACTATTCATCACAAAATGTCAGGTGATTGGTTATAAGGGAAATTACTTTAACTGGGATGTTTGGAATCCAGCAATGCCATAATTTTCTTTATAAGAGAGATGCCATGAAGGAATAAGCTTTAACTCAGTGTAGAGCAATGCCACTTTTTCCTTTATAAGTCTTTCATGCTAAGAGAGGGACATTGGCTTGGATGTGTAGAATCCAGAGGCTTGCCACTTATAGCTGTTAGATGAAAGAGATATTTTAACCATGATAAAGGAGGGGCTCCAGCTTGGATTTTGAATCAACAAGTGTGCCACTTTTAGCAATTTATCTGGGAAAAGGTTTTAATAATTTGTTTTGATATGTGATATATAGAAGGGATATCCCCCTACAGAGAGGACTCATGGTCTCATCCACGGGGATGTTGATTTTTGTGTGCCTTGATCAAAGCCCAAGGTTGAAGCTAAAGGAAGCTGACTCCACTAGGGAGGGTTTTATTTGAGTATATTGTTTGAAGCCCAAGATGATGAAGCTGAAAAGTTTGAGTATAGAGAACTGACTCAAATGGGAGTATGATGTTTGTCTGGTACAAAGCCCTAAGATTGAGGCTGACTAGGAAATCCTTATATGAAGCCTAAGAGGAGGCTGACTCTTACTAAGGATTATTGAAATCCAGGAGAAGGTCTAAACTGTGTTGGGGAATCCAAAAGGGGATTCACTCTTGCTAGTGATTTGAGCAAAGTTGATTTGTCAGATGCCATGAGGCGCTGATTCTCTTGATGATTTGTTGATGTCAATCTGACCCTGGCTGGGGATTTCTAAGATGAAAGTTAAGCCTTGTTGGGGGTCCGGAGGGATTTAAAAATGAGTTTAAAAACCTTAAAGGTTTTGACTCTTCTGGGAATTGATGTATTGGTAAAAATGATCAAGATCTATCCTATGCTTTTCGGAAGCCTGTGGATCCTTGTACTAAGCCCAAGAGGAGGCTATGAGGATGAGACTTTCCAAGTCTAATTATATGAAGCCCAAAGGGGAGGTTGAGACTGTCCAAGTCTTTTAAGAAAAGGCAGACTCTGGTTGAAGAAAGATCTTTGTATGATGCCCAAGAGGAGGCTGAGGGTTCTAGAGATGAAGATCAACTCTTGACTGATTAGATGTTCTAGAGTTTTGACTTTCCTGAGGATGGAACTATTAGAGATGACTAAATTCTACCCTATGCTTTTAGGAAGCCTTTGATTCCTTGTACTAAGCCCAAGAGGAGGCTTGGGTGAACTTCTAAGAAGCATGGTGGTCCTTGTACTAAGCCCAAGAGAAGGTTGTGGGGAACTTTTAAGAAGCCTGGTGGTCCTTGTACTAAGCCTAAGAGGAGGCTCTAGGAAACTTTTAAGAAGCCTGGTGGTCCTTGTACTAAGCCCAAGAGGAAGATGTGGGGAACTTATAAGAAGCTTGTTGGTCCAAGCCTAAGAAAAGTTCAAGAAAGGTTTCACCGAGAATAAACCTTTCTTTGTTGAACAGTTCCAAGGTTTGAAGAAACTCAAAAGAGGTTTCACCGGGAATTAATTCTCTCTGGCGAAATGAATTTCTTTTATATGTTTCTAAGTTCTAACAGTCTTAAGAAAACTTTCACCGGGAATAATGCCTTTCTTTGTTCCATATTGAATAAAGCCCAAGAGGAGGCAGATTGTATTGGGGAAGTTTCCTATGAGGGAACTAGTTATTGAACTAAGTTATGAGTATCCTACTCTTTGATCTAAAAGGTAAACTGAGGATGACCTAACTGCTGGGGAAACTCTAGATAGGTGTGCACAAGCTGTCATTGTTAGAACAAGATTTGGTTATGCGTTAATACCTCTGAGTTTTGATGATATCAAACAAGTATGTTTGTATGAACAATTTTATAAGGCTAGTGTTTATTACTCTTGAGAATCTAACAAACAGGTTATGCTTCTGTTAATTGGTGAGGACTTAATGCTAAAAGAATATATTTCGCCTACACACTACACTTGAAGTGCTAAAAAGCAGAAGTTGGCAAGACTCTGATAAAATATGGATAGAGAACAAGTTCTGAAGATCTGAAGACAAAAGGTTCTGATTGAACGAAGTCCAGATGATGAAGACTTTCGCTCTCTGATAAAGGTTCTGAAGACCTAACTATAGTCTCTACTCATGCTTCAACTAAATACTATCTGAAGCCTCTGAAGATATGAAGACAATTTGTGAACAAGGTTCTGAAGATCAAATGCTGAAAACTCTAAAGACGTTGTTCTGAGGACTCAAAGACTTTAAGAACCAAGTTGTGTTTTCCCTTCTTGCTCATGCTCGCAGTAGCCTCTGGAGTTAAGAGCCATGAAGACTAAGCAACAAAATTCAAACGAAGATATCTTGGTAAATGTGCAAAAGTTCAAATAAAGATATCTCGATAACAGTGCAATGGTAGAAACGAAGATACACTGATAAGACAGGATGCAAAAGGTTTTATCTGTCCTCACGCTTCTACCAAACCGCCGTCAAAAGTCATGATTACTTTACAACGGTTACTTTTGCTCGGCTATAAAAGGACTTGAAGACTCAAAGAATGATAACAACTTCTTCGAATAAAAAATGCTCTATCTTGTTATTATCATTCTAAAAGTCATTTTCTATGCCGCAAAATAGTTTACATATTCAGCTTATACTAGAAGCAATACTTTGTAAACAAAACCTTTTTCAAACTGTTGTTTGAAGATCCTTGAGAAAAATCGAGTGAGGTTAGAATTCTTGAGAAGTCTAGGACTAGTGAGAGTCTTAGAGGTTGTTCCTTAAGAGAGACCAGTGTGGGTAGATCGCTTGATAAGTCTAGAACTTGAGAGATTTAGAGGTTGTTGTTAGTCTCCAGCGTTTTGGCTTGTGCATTGTATTAATCAATTTGATTAGTGGATTAAGACCTCGATTAAGAGAGGAGAAATCACCTTGGCGGGTGGACTAGATTAACTTGAGAGATTCTCAAGTGAACTAGTATAAACATACTGTGTTATCTCTTTCAAGCTTCATTAATACTGTCATTCATAAATTGAAGTGTTGTTAAAAAGGGGTTAGTTGAAAAGAAAATAATTTTATTTTGAAAAACCAATTCAAACCCCCCATTTCTTGTGTTTTTCACACCTTAAGTCATACCCCAAATTTTGACCACCAAGATTTCCCATCATTGTGCAAATCATTACCATAATACGGATGAACTTTCACACTTATCAGTCTCCCCAAAGATGGGTGAACATTCACTACAGTCAAGAATTAGGGTTTCGAGCCCTCTTAGAACACTTAGACAAAGGATCAATCAAGAAATGACATGATATTAAACTTGTCTAACCTCTTAAACATCCACAAAGGATCAAGAGGACTCCCACATCAAGAATCAAGCACAAGATTGCAAAATTCCAAGTGGATCAAGCTTCAAGATCGCCAGTGTCACCAAATTAGGGTTTTGGTCGACTGAGGCCTCCAGATGAAAATTTCCATCTGGGAATGAGCCAATACCTTAATATTTGGTCCATTAAGCTCAAAGGAATCTCAAGAGCCCATCCACAATGGCAAAACCACCTTGAGGGACCATCTATCAAAGAATCAGGAATTAGGGTTTTGACCTAATTCAACCCTTGAGTTAACTTGTGAAGTGAGGCATGGCTTGAAGCTTCAAAATGAACTTCAAAGACCTTAAATACATCATATTAACATGTCTACAAGATTTGATTGACCCAAACAACTCAAATTATAAGCCACAAGAACTCAAAACCATCTGATCACAAATTTCATCTGATGGAAAAAGTCAACCCTATCCTTGACTGTTGACCTACCCTTGATCTCAAACCTTGGGGAGAGGTCCAAGACATTCCTAAATACCCTTGGAGGCCGTCCATGAAGTTTGATTAAACCTAAGGATTGATTTCACAAAAGGATCGAGAAGTCAAAATTTCATCTGATGAAAAAGTCAACTGTACAAAAAGTCAAAGTTTGACTTTTTGATTTTTTGGTCAACCAAATTCCTTAACCCTAAAACAATGTTAATATGTGATTTGAATCATCATTCATCAAGAAAAATCAAAGAAAGTGAGTTAACTTGTAAAAGGGGTAACTATAAAAAAAACTTTTGTGAAGCTGGATTTCTAGGTCTTGCTACACTCTACAAAAGCTTCAACTACATCAAACTCCAATTCCTCATGGATTTTAAGTTATGAAGTGATCAAAATGGCTAAAAACATGAAAATGACATTTTTCCAACACTTAGTGAATTTTTCACTAAGTCACAATCTGCCATACTTTTTCCAAAATGTAGGGACATTTTTCACCTTGATCCAAGTCAAACCAGGTCTAGGGGTGAACATCAAAGTTAAAGTATGTCATGAGGGCTTTCCAACAAGTACCAGATCATCTCCAAATTCAATTTGAGCAGGGAGATACAACCCTTGAAACATGGCATCATTAACTGGTTTTACAAGGCAGAATTGTGCACATTTGCTCGATTTGTCCAAATCTGATAACTCCAAGCCTTGTCATCAATTTGGACACATCAGAGGATCAAATCTAAGCGGGGTGATCTGATCTCCAAGCCTCCCAAGTCCAAGAATCTACAATAGCCATGCCAAACCTAAAAAGGCTAAAAAGATGCCAAGACTTCAATTTTGTTTTCAAGCATTTAATGGATGCACCAAGGTGGCATGAATTGAGCCTATTCCAACTGAATTCAGTCAAGACTTATCTCTGAACCAAAGCTATAAAGCCTGTGTCCTAATCTTAAGTCAATGGCTAGAGGAGACTTGAGATTCCTTTTGCACAACATTGGCCAAAGGCCTGCTGCAGTTGCCATTCACTATTGCTTGCAAAACAAACTTGCTCTACTATAAATAGAGTTCATTTGTGCTCAGTTTGAGTACCCCAAAGCACTACAACACTTGTTTTCCTCAAAATCCCTTTCTCTAGGCCAAAATGCCTTCTTTTGCAAGGTATCTCTGAGTTTTTGAGTTAAAGAGTAATTCCATCACAGCTCATGATCCAAACACCTCTAATATGTTGTATCTAAGCTGTCCAAACTCTAACATGTGACCTATAACACCAAAATCTCAAAGTCAACCTCCAAAACCTCAAAAATCGACTTTTTTTACATTTTTCAAGCCATGTCTTGATTCAGTCACTTTTAAAACCAGATAAAACCTCAAACACACTTCAAATATCATCTTTGAACTGTCCCAAATGGTTCCCCTCATCTGGAACACCATTTGAGAGAGTTGCCATATTGGTCACTTTTGCCCCTTTTGCAAGAAAGTGCTCAATCTTGTTCTTGAAGATTCCAGCTGGTTCCAATCATTCTAAAAGCTTCTAAGGGATCAATTGAGAGTGTCCAAAGCATCAAATTACTTCTGGCACAAGGAACTTGGCAGATAGCACAAAAAGCTCCAAGAGGTAAGTACATGACAACTTGAACTCTTAGAATTATGCATTGCTTTGAGGTCCACTGATCATAAACATCTCATACATGTTGTATATGTTGTGTTTGAACCAATTTGCCATGTAATTCTTGCCTGTACCATGTGTTAGCATAGAAAATGTAAATATAGGCCTATTTCAAAACCACTATCGGGTTTTAAAATAGGGACCTCATCTGAAAAAACCAAGACCACCATTGGATTCCTTGGGAAATTCTAGGCCAGATGCATATAAATTTTGTCCCAATCCATGGAGAAATGAGAAAGTTAGAGGCTTCACGTAAATGGCCCAAAAGCTGGTCTTGCCTTGCCCAGGCCTAAAACAAGGCACCCCTTATATATTTATGGGGTGGTTTTGATACACGGATGTATCACCATCCCAGTGGTAGAAGGCGTGCGCTGTAACTTGGAGGTCTGGGGTTCGAATCCCCCTCACCCCAGACCTTTTTTTTTACCAATTTTTCCGTTTTTTATTTTTCATATTATTTTCGTTAATGATTTGAAAAATTAAATTCTCTCTCAATTTTAGTCATTTTTTATTGGTTCTTTTTCTGAAAAATCACAAAAATATTAAAATATCTTATTCTACAAAAAAATTAGACTTATATTATTTATTTAATATAGTTGGTATTTTTGTGAATAAATTCATTTTTATTGTTTTTAAACATTTTAAAAGTGAATTTTTATCTTGAAAATTAAAATTAAATGAGTTCTAAATCATCTTGTGATTAAAACCTCATTTTTCAAACCTTAACCAAAAATCAAAAGTAGTTTATTTAAACTTATTTGGTATTTTATTAATTTTCTTTAAATAATTACTTTTAAAAGAAAATGAAATTAGGGTTTCTTTGATTTTGATCTTTATCAAACATTTTCAAATACTCATGGGTCTCTAATAGAGTGTAAGACCCAACCCCTTTTGAAAAACAAACTATTTTGGGCCTCAGACATTGTATAAATTCCTCGACGATTTTCAAAATGACGTTGCAATCAGTGTCCATCACTTGGGCCTCTCCTTGAGTTGTAAGCCCCGCCAATTGTACAAAAATAAATCTTTGGGCCTCTAATAGAGTGTAAGACCCAACCCCTTTGTAAAGAAAATAGTTTTGGGTCTCATTCATTGTATAAGTCCCAGTACAATTTTCAAAACAACGGTGCGATCACTGTTAAACCCTGGGCCTCTCCTTGAGTATAAGCCCCAATAATCTTTTCAAAACAACTTCCCTTTTGATTTAGATTCAAATATACATGTCGTTTTCAAAATATTCTTTAATTTCTTTGAACAACTAACAAAACAGCATGGAAGCTTGCTCGCCTGTAAGTTTTTATCTGCTTTCATTTACATGCTTTAATATATAAACTGTATTGTGGGAAGCTGCGCATTGTAAGTCCCTCTTTCATATCCTTTTAAATACTTGTCATATATCAACTGTATATATACTAATATAGTTATTTAGAGTTTTCCTCGGCAACTAGGTCTAGAACTAGGTAAAGCCAGTTTGGTCACTCTTTAATAAGAGTCAAAACTAGTTCCCATAGGACTTCCAGATACAGTCTTGCCTTCTCTTAGGCTTAAACAATATGGAACAAAGAGAAATACAGTATTCTCGGTGAACCTTTTCTCAAACTGTCACTATTAGAAATTGTCAAAGAAATTTTATTCCCCAGAGGTGATCTATTCTCGGTGAATAACATCTCTTGAATTTCTTCAAACCTCAGAACTTTCACTAAATGATCTATTCTTGGTGTATAGCATTTCTTGAACTTTTCTTGGTTTGGGACCCATAGGCTTCCTAAAAGCATCCCCGCCTCCTCTTGGGCTTTGTACAAGGACCCGTCAGCTTCTTAGAAGTTCTCATGCCTTCTCTTGGGCTTAATACAAGGAACCTGAAGACCTCCTAAAGGTATAAGACAGAACTTAGTCATCCTTTGTTAGAGCTGTCTTTCTTAAAAGAGTAAAAAACCTCAGACCAATTTTACTGTTGATACTCATCCCTTAAAAGAGTCAGCCTTCTCTTGGGCGTTGTACAAAGATAAACTTTTCCAATAGACTTGGACAGTCTAAATTTACTTGAGTCTCAAAGACATTCTCAAGTCCACTACAAAACATAGGAGAAACCCCGGTCATTCTGGATCAATCTCCAGTAAAATTAAAACTCAGTCTCTCTCCTAAAAATCCCCAACCAGGGTTAGTTTATCATCAGTGTAACACTATCCCAAATGAGAACCTCAAGGTTTCTGATCTATCAACTCTTCTGTAACCCTCAGCAAGAGTTGATTCCCCATTTGGACCTGCCTCGGGATCTCAAGAATTCCCAGCAGAAGATAGCCTCCTCTTAGGCTTGTATAATGACCCTTTCCTCAGCACATACAACCTCCTCTTGGGCTTTGTAATAATTCTCCCCAGCTGAGCTAAACTTTTCAGACTCTCTTGTTGAGTCAATCACTTTTCAGACTCTCTTGTTGAGTCAACCACTTTTCAGACTCTCTTGTTGAGTCAATCACCTCTTAATACTCTCTTGTTGAGTAAATCCTTTTTAGCCTCAATCTCGGGCTTTGTACGATACAGATAAAAACCATTCTCTTGTTGAGACGATCTTTTCCAACCTCCCCTTTGGCTTGGCATAAAGATTTCCCCTAGCAAAGTTAGCCTCCTCTTAGGCTTTCTATAATGATTTCTCCAGCTTGTTCAGCCACAATCTTGGGCTTTGTACAGGACAGATAAAAGCACTTTCTTGTTGAGTCAAACCCTTCTAGCCTCAATCTTGGGCTTTGTACAAGTCATAAATCTTCATAACCTTCTCTTAAGCTTGGGACAAACATCTTCCCCAGCGGAGTCAATTCCTCCCGGCCTTCTTTGAGGCTATGAGAAATAATTCCTTAAACAGAGTCAATCCTCTTCTCAGCCTCAATCTTGGGCTTTATACAAGATAGATAATACTCTCCCGCAGAGTCAAACTCATTTTAGCCTCCATCTTGGGCTTTGTACAAGATACCTTAAAATAGCCTCAGTCGAGTCAGTAAAGTCTCCCTTTAGCCTCAATCTTGGGCTTTGTACAAGACAAATAAAGATTTCATTCCCACTGAGTCAGTTTCTTTTCAGCCTCTATCTTGGGCTTTGTACAAGACACATAAAACTTTCCCCTGCGGAGTCAAAATCCTTTTTAGCCTCAATCTCGGGCTTTGTACAAGACAGATAAAACATTTTCCCCGACAGAGTCAAACTTTTAGCCTCCTCTCAGGCTTTGTATAATGATACCCCCAAAGAGTCAGTCTCTTTTAGCCTCAATCTTGGGCGTTGTACAAGATAGATAAAAACTCTCTTGTTGAGTCAGCCTTTTCCAGCCTCCTCTTAGGCTTTGTATAAGGACTTCCCCAGTGGAGTTAATCAACCTCTTAGCTTCAACCTTGGGCTTTGATCAAGGCACACAAAAATCAACATCCCCTCAGAGGGAATCAAAATCCCTCTGTAGGAAGTCATTTCTCTATTCATCACATGTCAAAATAGAAAAATTAAAACTCCTTTCTTTCATCTAATTGCTGTAAGCGGCAAGCCTATGGGTTATTTACATCCACGCCATTGTCCTTCTTTTAGCATGAGAAATTCCTAAGGAAAAATGGCATTGCTCTACACTGAGTTAAAGTTTTCTCCTTCAAGACAAATTCCCTATAAAGGAAATTATGGCATTGTTGGATTCATATATCCCAGTTAAAGTAATTCTCCTTTATAAACAGTCACCCAACAACTGTGATAAATAGACGAGATGTCTCCCTTTAGAGATGACAAATTCTCTCTCAGTCAAACCTTTAGCTTCAATCTTGGGCTTTGAACAAGACACAAATAACATTTTAGCTTCAATCTTGGGCTTTGAACAAGACACCAAAACATCTTTTTCCCCCTTAGAATAGGAGGAACTACGATTGCTCTGATTTCCCTGTTTCGTTTAAACGGGAATACGTAGGCATAAGATTGCGAAATCTTAGCGAGCATACTAATCAAAAACTCTAGGTCCAGTACCTTCATATCAATCAAAACTTAGGTCCAGTACCTTACCAAAAACATCAACAAAAACTCACTCTCCCTGTCATATTTCCTAAGAAACTTTCCCAACCCATTAACGGATAAACACCATCAAGTGCAAAGCGAGACCTAAAGCTAATATCCTGTGGATAACCACATATAGGATGGGTAACTGAAAACTCCCCATTGTATAACCTGACCCCAAACTCCCCGAAACTCTTTAAGAGTTTGTTTAGTTAAACATTCGCGTGCAAGGTTAGTTTTAGATACCTTCCCTTTCCCTTCCAGCTTCACGGGATAAATAAGAAATCAGAAAGTAGCACCCCCTTTCTCCTCGAGGAGGAAAACCCAATTTCAGTGATAAGGTGGTCGCGTCACCGATAAAAATCGCTCGCTACACAAGCATATACAAATAAGTGAATTAACAGATATATAAACAAGTAGGCATTAATTTGAAAAGATGTTGGGTCTTACACTCTGAAAAGAGGCCCAGGTGTATTGTGATTTGTTGTATTGATTACAACTGTATGATTTGGGTTTTGAGAAATTTAAGAAAGTTTTGAGAAAAAAAACTTTGAATTTGAATTTAAAGAAAATTTGGGGCTTATAACTCAAAGAGAGGCCCAAGTGATCTAAGAGCAGTTTCACCAAGAATAATGCTCCTCTTAGTACCAATTTAAAATAGACAGATGATTTTGAAAACAGAGGTATGTGGCTTACAACTCAAGGAGAGGCCCATGGAGATTGTTTATTGTTAAAACAAAGTTCATGTACAAAAGATTGGGGCTTATACTCAAGGAGAGGCCCAAATGACTTATTTTGAAAATAGTGATCGCACAGTGATAACGAAAGACGTTGTAGGACTTATACTATAGCAGAGGCCCAAAATTTTGTTGATGTACATAGAGGTTTGAGTCTTATACTCTATTAGAGGCCCAAAATGTTTATTGAAAGGAAGAAAAGTGGGGCTTATACTCAAGGAGAGGCCCAGATGAAAAACCGTGGACGCACCGTTATTGTATCGGGACTTATACTATGACAGAGGCCCAAGAAATTATTTATTTACAAAGGGGTTGGGTATTACACTCTATTAAAGGCCCAAAAGTGTTTCAAATGAAATTTTGAAAGATTTAAAATCAAGGAAAAACCCCAATTTAAATAAAATGCATTTTTTAAAGGAAAATTAAATAAAAAATGATATAAAATATCAAATATTTTAATAAACATGTTGTGACCTTTGATAAATGTTTGAATATTGATATTTTATTCACAAGATGGTTTGAAATTCAATTGGTTTTGAAAAATCATGAGAAAGAATTCATTTAAAAATGTCTAAAACAATTAAAAAGAAATTCTTTAAAAAATTCAAAAATATATCAATTATAAAATATATTTTTTTGATTTTTTTGTGAAATATTAAAATGTATAAATGATTTATGTTTAAACAATCATTTGAAAAAGATTAAAAATGAGAGAGATATGAATTTTTGAAAATAATTGAAAATATTAAAAAATATTTAAAAATTCAAAAATTGGAAAAAGGACGTCAACGACTCCTTCTTCTTCCTCGCTCGTGCCCGCCATGGATGATTTGCA
The DNA here is from genome assembly GCA_022829125.1 of Lathyrus tuberosus. Taxonomy (NCBI): domain Eukaryota; kingdom Viridiplantae; phylum Streptophyta; class Magnoliopsida; order Fabales; family Fabaceae; genus Lathyrus; species Lathyrus tuberosus. The sequence goes on from JALAZF010000238.1 coordinate 843,398, forward strand.
AAACCTCTCATATCTCTCTCAATACGTAATGATTTTGCACGATTAAAACATGAAATTTGTGTGTTTTTGAACAAGGATTTCAATGATACCAATTAATTGCATTTCTTTTAAGTGTAGAGTGAGAAATCACGTGAAGAACAGATGAACCCTAATTTTTGGAAGAACACTATGAAATTCTATACACGATAGATACAAAGCAATTCATTAAGGGGAAACACTCTACATAAGTGCAGAAACATGTTGGTAACTTGAAAACACATTTATGATGCATGTTGTAACACCCCAAAATTTGCCCTCCTATTTTACCATCAATAAGTGGCTTATGCTTCACATACATGTGCATTTAGGTCATAAACATCATACATGCATCATTGGCTTTCCCAAGGCATGGGATCAGAGGTTTCTAGGTCATTGATTGTTCAAAGCAAAGAGAATGGGATATACTCAAGTAATCAAGCTACAAAGGCTTCTCATGCCTCAAGACATCAGGTTTGGTTCATCATTTCATCAGGTGATTGAAATTTGCAAGAAACTTGAAGAGGATCATCTTCTCCTACCTTTGGTCCTCAAATTAGGGTTTTGCCTATCTGTGTATGTGGCACCTTCATGGGCAAGGATTTTGAAGCCTCATCATCCTCATATCATGTAAAACATCTTGGTTCAAGGGATTCTCAATTTACCTCAGAGGAATTAGGGTTTTCATCATTGGTCCATATCTCCTATCTTTTGGGGCTGAAATTAGGGTTTTGCCTAAAATAAGTTTATTTCTGATTCTTTGACCAAGACTTGATTCCATGGCTTTCTATATGCCCTCAAGTATCTATGAGTGGAGTATTGACCATCAATTTCATTCAAGGGTTTTAGTTGGTCAGATGATTGAGAATCAGCTAAATTGGGAACAAAGTCAACTGAGCAGTGAAAAAAGTCAACTCCTGACTTTTTAAGGTCAATCTTGTGTTCATCAGTTAAATGTGACTAATGGGTGAAATTTGATCAAGAAATACCAAAAGAATCATCAAAAATCAAAATTGTGTGAAAAGTTGCCAATTATGGAAAACTTTCCATTTTTGGAAAGTTCATTCTTAGAACTTTCCATTGTGGGCAAGTTCTCAATTTCAAAGTACCAACTTCTAGGCCAAATTACATGATGATTCAAGCTCCATTTCAAAATTTTCCAAGCATCAAAGTTGTAGAGTGATCTTCCACCTTTCCAACCATATAAATAACATCTCATTTGGATTTCTAAATCAAAAGTTATGATGCTTTGAAGTTGGGACATTCAAGTTGTTCAAGTTGAAACAAGACTTAGAATTTTCTAAGTCCTAAAATTCAGTTTGGAGACCATGATTTCAATGACATTTTTCTTGATGTTCAAAGCTTCAAATCAACTTTCATCAAACATAAGAATTGTTCTATCAAAGTTCCTCTTTCCCATGATATCAAGAGTTTACAAAATGAGCCAATATCTTGCAAGTTGTGGTGCCTCAAAGTTATCAACTCAAAGTTGTCAAAAATTGTGAAACACTTAGAAATTTTTTAAGTTAAAAAGTCAGTTTGGCACCCATAATTTCAATGGAATTTTCCATAAGGATCCACACCTCTAATCCAATTCCTCCAAGCATCAAACTTGTTCATGCCATTCCCTCTTTCTCATGGTGCAAAAATAACACAAATTGATTTCATATTCATGGAGATATACCACCTCAAAGTCACCCCATTCAAGTGTACAAACCATGTCATTCCATTCCAAATTCAAAATAAACTCCATCTCATTGTTGTTGTGCTGCATGCGCATAATGTCCCACATTACTCCTTTTGGCCATGCAAAACTCTTACATAACCATGCACATTATTACACCTTACCTCATATATCAAAACTTGAAAAATTGAAAACTTAATGAACAAGTTGTTGTCCTTTATCATGTCAGCATCATAACCTTCATGAAAACTCTTCATTCAAGGCTCCATGATAACATTAATGCACTCCACACATGCAAACCCGTGCCATAACTTCACTCTCACTAAACCTCTCATTTTCCAACTTTCATTTAACCTTCCTATAACTGTTTTTGAACCATGATCAAACTACTAACCATATGCTAAACAACCATATAAGAGCCTTAACAACTCTAACTGAATCAGTGACATGGATTTGAGAGCAAAATAGATCCAAGTTTCACTTTCCATCCTCTCAACTTCAGTGAATCGAATCTCTCTCCTCTTGAGAGCTTTTGCTAAAATTTCCTCACCATTGTCATCACTACATTGAGCTCTAGCTTCTGTTTGCAATCATTTCCACCTGGGAGAGCTATAACACCATCTACGAATTCAGTTTCCTCACATCATCAACTTGCATTTTTATTCAAGATTTGAAGAAGCTGGGCATTTATTTTGCTCCAGTGTAGATTACAAGACCTTGCAGTGAGGTTTTTGGGTTTCTTTGCACGTGAATTTCAGCTCCGGCCAGGTCAGATCTTGAACTTTTTTCATGCATCATTTAGGGAAAAAATGGTGATTAGAAGCATGTAGATTAGATGCATCTGAAGCCCTACCATGGTAGGCTCTGTTTGTGGTTAGTTTTAGGGCCAAAATGTAGACATTCTTGGAACTAGGGTTTAATTTATTCTGCCCGTTTTGCATTATAGAGTGTTCTAATGGAAATTCTAAGCCTAGATTCAAAATCAGCACAAGAAAACGAATCAGATAGTGGTTGGCTTTTTCATTTATGGGATGTTTGGTCGTTGCTCACGGTGGTGATCCACCGGAGAAGACGACTGGAGCCTAGCTCCGGCGTCTGTGCTTTCAACTCTGGTCACCAGTCAATGCGTGTGTGGCACTTCCCCATTGGCCAGTGCGTAATATTTTAAGTCCACCTGTATTAATTGGCCATCATGTGATTCTTTTATCCCACATGTACATTGAGTGGCCAGCGTGTGTAAATTTTAAATTCCACCTATGAGTTCATGCCAACACATTAATGAAAGGGAAACCCCGCGTGCTTATTTCCTTTTCCCTTGCTTTTTTATTTTGTTTGCTGAATAAATAAAATTCGAATAAAAAAAGGTAGTTTTTGGTTGTGCTGAGTGGGCCTGCGCAAATGTTACTATACGCACCCCCAATTTTGGGCCCAATGAGATTTGAACATAGGAGATTGCTAGTGGTGCACCCCTTGTTCTATTTGTTCATTTTCTTTTTTCTTTTCAAATACACGTTTCATTTTAATTAATTAAAAATAGTTTTATTCACTTAAAAATTCCACAAAATTTCATGGTTGACCTTTAGGGTTTTAATTAATTTTCCATGATTCTTAATTTCATTTTTGGATTATTTTAATAATTGTTTTGTATTTATTTATACAAAGATGTATAAATGGGCATATCTTACATATCTTGTCTTGAAATCAATTTTTCTAAACTAGTTTTGATCTCAATTTTTGTACACACTTAGTTACATGATTATAAGACATGTTGATGATCAGTTGGGATTTTTTCCATCTTGTTTTGGTTCATGTTGAATCTCCTTTTGTGACTTGTTTTGAGTGATCTATGATTGATGCTTTGCCATGTGTTTTATATTGTTTAAACATTTTTTGCACAAAATCTTGGGCACATTTTTAGAGCATGTTGAGCCACGAATTCATCATGATATAATTAAAATCTCATAATTTTTCAAGACTTCTAATTATTTTTCATGATTATTTCCTTGCATGTCTAATGCTTTGATGTGTGCCTAGAATTAGGGTGAACTTGATGATTGTGTGTGGCCTCTCATGAGCCAATTTCCTTGACATGTTTAGGCATATTCAATAGGATATTTTGTGCTCCATTGTGATGCTTTGATATTGATTGTTGATCATGATCTATGTGCTTATCTTGAACCCTAAATACATACCCGATGTTTGTTCAATGTTTACCTAAGTGATTGGATTTGATGATGCATTTATGCAATCCATTTGGGATATTTTGATCATTGATTTACACTTGATATAGCATGAGGTAAAGCCTTTCTATACCATTTTATAGGTCATTTTGTGTGCCTCTAATTGGTGTGAAACTTGCACAAACTTGAACATGTTTGCCTATCAATTTTGACAACTTCCTTTGAGCTTTAGTGTATGCTTCCTTTTCTCAATGATTTTGAAACTTAAATGTGAGATATTATAGGTCATTTTCTTCTGACTTGCATGCTTAGATACACACTTGACATGACCTTTTCATTCTTCTACATGATTAAAACTTCACATGCCTCTAAAGGAAGATTAAGGTTGAATTTTATCATTACTTGTTCTCACTTCCAAGAATGCTTTGACATGAAACTTTTGCAATGTTTTGAGGTTACTTTTAAGGATTAAATACATGAGTTAACTTCTGACTTAGGTCATTTACAATTAAACTTCATGCCTACTTGTTCATTATTGTGGCATAAGTGATTGATGCATCATAAAAGTGACATGTTTGTGTAGAATTGCCTAATCTTTTGAACATGACTTGATATGGATTTCTTAATCATTTCTTAACATCTCAGACCTCATTTTGCTATGATCATACCATGTGTGCTATTGACCCAACTTGTATGAATGCCTTAACTTCACTTGTTTTGCCTTTAGAGGTAAGCTTTGCATGACTTTTTGATTGACAATTGTTTGCATGTTAACATGAGACATAACTTGATTTCTTTTACACTTTTTAGGACAATAACATGAATGAGATATAGTAGGACATAGCTACTGCCCCACTAGGGTTCTCATCCTTTTAGGATCCATTTCATTTTGTTAGATGATTGACATTACTTCTAGGATAGTCTTAGGCCATTTACATGAGCATAAATGCATTCTTTTGTATATTTCTTTCAACTATTTGATAGTTGAGCTTGGTTTGAATTTGATGAACACTTGTATCACTTTACATTGACATCAATACTTAGACTCCTCTTTCATCTCACTTCTTCTTTATTACTTCTTTGAATTGTGATTGAATCATCTAATGTTTACTTGTGTATGCTCACATGTTCCCTTAAGGTTCCTAGCTTGAATCTAATTTTGGATTAGGTTCAAAGTAGGATAGACATTAGGTTATCAATCCAAGCATGCTAACATAGGTAGATATTCCCTTTCCTTATCCCAACTATAGGATCAATCATCGCATGACAACTTCTAGGATGGAGATTCCCTTAGATTTTTCTTTTAACCATTTGAGTCTATCTTCTCTCTAAAAAGGAAAAGCAAAAACACTTAACAAATATTGTATGTGTAGTGCGCCACGAGCCTTAAGCATATGGGGAATGATTAGTGAATGTCTCCTTTACTCTTCTAGGGTGCTTTGGAAACTCCCCGTTTGGGGCGACCTTGTCAAAGTATTCGCTCCTATGTCATAGTCTTTAGTACAATGCATATCGCAAACAAAACAAATCAAAACACTTCCTCTAAAAGACATAAACAAATCATTTGTCTTCCTTCGGGATTCTCTTCTCATCTCACTCCCTCTAATCGTAAGGACATGCTATTTTTGTTCTACCGTAAACAGGTAAACGCGTAAGCCTCTACACAACGAGCGGAAACACCTAAACAGCTAGAACACGAACGTTAGCATCGTCCACCTAAAAACACCAACAAACAATGCCACCCGTAGTGGGTCGAACTATGACTGCTCTGATTTCCTCTCTCTCGTTTGATTAAGGATACGTAGGCACGAGACGGCGATGTCTTGGCGAGCAACCTTCCCCCATCCACCCGTAGTCCTCCAAACTACGTTGACTCTGAATTTCCCATTCCCGAGGGAATACGTAGGCCTAGGATGACGAAGTCCTATCGAGTAACCTCTTTTGTTTTCTTTCCCCCCTCTTCTCTATTTCTCATTCTATTCCTTTCCAGTTAGCAGTGGAGCTTCAGATATCTACACCCTTTGATCAGAACAACAAGCGTGGATCCCATCGAGTACGATGGATGCGAGGGGGTGCTAATACCTTTCTCTCGCGTAACCGACTCCCGAACCTCGGTCTTGGTTGCGATGACCATGTCTTTTCCCTTCTTTAGGTTTTCTTCAATCGTTTCCTTTCCCCCGTCGGGATAAATAACGTTCGGTGGCGACTCTGTTTCCCGTCGGTTGTTTTTTCGCGTTGCAACACATGTATCATGGAGTTTGAAGAGTTCAGGCTTACCTGTGCAAGAGGAATTTGAATCCTCAGTTTTAGGTGTTATAGATGTGTTTGAATGATCTAGACAGCTTCAATGGACCCTAGGGAGTGTGTTGAGAAGCTTGAAATGGATTGAAAACCTCTAGATTGGTGGGCACGACTCCAACTGCATATGGCTTTGGGGTGAGGTATGAACTTGATGAATCTGGTGTTACAGATGTTGTTCAAGTGTTTAGATCATTCATATATGATGTATGTGAGGTGTTAGAACCATTGGTTTGAGCTGAATTGCTCTCTATTCCAAAACACGAGTCTCACTTCTTTGAGAATGGATTTTTGAGTTTCAAGAGGGAAATGGTGGAAAACATGTATTATGATGTTTTGGTGTGTTTAAAACAATCACAAATGACCTCTATTTATAGTTGAGGAAGTTTGTTTTGCAAGGAATAGTGAATGGGGGTTGGTTCATCCTATTATCCAATGGATATGGCTAGGAGTCCAAAGTATCCTCTAGCCATTGACTTGGACTGAACTTGCAGGCCAATGGTCTTCTGATTCTTGGATTAAGCTTGACTCATTTGGATAGTTATGGACTGATACACGCCACCTCTATGCATCCTTTTAATGCTTCATGACAAACTTGGAGATTTTGGATTTGCAACATTGAATTTCACATGCCTAAGGGATAGTGTCTTGACTTGCAAGGCTCTATGGTTTGATTCCTCTGCAGATAACAGGTGCATTACATCTTAGAAACTTGTCTTGCATGGTGACAAGGCTTGCCAAGTCACAAAAATGACAAAACCAAATTGTGTTGTGAAATCTGTCTTATAAAATCAGGATGAAAATTGCCATTTTGTGAGGCTTATAACTTCTTGCTCAAATTGAATCATGGGAGGCTCTTGTACTTTTTAAAAAGCCCACATATCATACTTCAACTTTGATGTTTACATCTGGTCCTTGTTCATCTTGGATCATGATGAAAAATCCCTCCAAATTTGGGCAAAACATGAGACAGATTCTGCCTAAAATTTTTCTAAGTGTCAAGAAAAAGTTCATTTCTTAATTTTAGTGATTTTGATCAACCCATAACTTAAAATCCATGAAGATTTGGAATGTGGTGTAGTTGACAAACTTGTAGTATGTAACAAGACCTATCATTTGAGCTTTGGATGGAAGAAAATGGTTAGTTGGATCACAAGTTATGGTCTTGCAAAGTTGGGTAAAAATCACTTTATTCCATAACTTAGTGAAATTTTAAGTTTCTCAAGGTTGCCCTTTTTGCAAGTAACCTTATTTTTCTTAATTTTTCTTGATTTATCATGGTCCAAATCATAAGTTGACATTGTTCTTGGCTTGAGGAGGCCATATTTGTCAAAAAATCTCAAAAGTCAAACTTGGTTTTTGGTCACAGTTGACTTTTTATCAGATGAATTTCAAACTTTGTGATCCTTTATGAAATCAAGTCCTTGGGCTAAATAAAACCTAATGGATGAATTCCATAGGTGTTTTAGGGTGTTTTGAATCATGTACCAAGGATTCAGATTATGTCTTGGTCAAAAGTCAAAGGTGGGGTTGACTTTTTCTCAGAAACCCTAGTTTATGGTCCAATTGAATTTGGATCTTTATATTGCTCATGAATCAAGTTCTTTGTGTCAATTTAAACTTGTGTGAGGATCAATATAAGATATTTGAGGTCTTCAAAACATTTCTTGAGGTCTTGGCTCATGCTTTGTTCCAAAAGTCAACTTAGGGGTGAATTAGGTCAAGAAACCCTAATTCCAAATTTTTGATGAATGCATCCCCTGAGGCTATTTTGAACTCATGATTGGACTCATGATGTCCCTTTCAGATTCTTGAATCATGTTTTGAAGTATTGACTCATGCCTAGATGAAAATTCCCCTCTAGAGGCCTTGGTCAACCAAAACCCTAATTTGATGACACTGGTGATCTTGAGGCTCGATCAACTTGAAATATGCATTCTTGTGCTTCATTCTAGAATAAACCTCCCCTCGATCCTGGTCTTCAGCTATGGAACTGGTCTCAGTTTCTTTTGAAATAAACTTCCCCTCGATCCTGGTCTTCAGCCATGGAACTGGTCTCAGTTTCTTGGAATAAACCTCCCCTCGATCCTGGTCTTCAGCCATGGAACTGGTCTCAGTTTCTTGGAATAAACCTCCCCTCGATCCTGGTCTTCAGCTATGGAACTGGTCTCAGTTTCTTCTTGTCGAGCTCTTTTCTTGATAAGGAATGTTATCTGTGATGTGTCATACCCCAAATTTTGACCACAAGATTTCCCATCATTGTGAGGATCATTGCCACAATATGGATATACCATCATGCCTATTCAATCTCCTTAAGGATTATTGAGCATTCACTACAATCAAGAATTAGGGTTTTGAGCCCTCTCAGAGCACTTAGACAAAGGATCAATCAAGAAATGACATGATTTTCAACTTGTATAACCTCTCAAGCACCCATAAAGGATCAATAGGTCTCCCATATCAATAATCAAGCACAAGGATGAAACATTCCAAGTGGATCAAGCCTCAAGATCGCCAGTGTCACCAAATTAGGGTTTTGGTCGACCAAGGCCTCCAGATGAAAATTTTTATCTGGGCATGAGCCAATACCTCAAAACATGATCCAAAATGCTCTAAGGGACCTCATAGATCCAATCATCAAGTCAAAAAAGCCTCAGGGGAAGCATTCATCAGAAATCAGGAATTAGGGTTTCTTGACCTAATTCACCCCTAAATTGACTTTTGAAGAAAAACATGAGCCAAGACCTCAAGACATGATTTGAGGGCCTCAAATACATGACATTGATCCATTTACAACAATGAATTGATCCAAGAAGTTTGATTCACAAGTTTCAATTTCATCTGGACCACAATTAGGGTTTTGAAGAAAAAGTCAACTGTACCTTTGACTTTGGGCCAAGACATGTTCCCAAACCTTGGGAGATGATTCAAGACACCCTAAAACACCTATGGAATCCATCCATTAGGTTTTAGGTCAAGAACTTGATTGCATAGAGGATCACACAGTTTGGAATTCATCTGACAAAAAGTCAATTGTGCCCAAAATCAAGTTTGACTTTTTTTGAAAATTTTCACAAATGTGGTTCCCCTAAGTCAAAAACAATGTTAATGTATGGTTTTAATCATCATCCATCAAGAAAAATGAAGAAAAGTGAGGTTACTTGCAAAAGGGGCAACCATAAGAAACTTAAATTTTCCTAAGTTATGAACAAAATGGATTTGGTACTAACTTTGCAAGGTCATAACTCCCAAACCCTAAGGCCTTTTTCTTCCATCCAAAGCTCAAATGAAAGTTCACATGACATACTTCAAAAGTGTCAACTACAAAAGATTCCAAATCCTCATGGATTTTGAGTTATGGATTGATCAAAATCACAAAAACATGAAAATGGCCATTTTTTCCAACACTTAGTGAAATTTTGGACAGAATCTGTCTAGGTTTTTCACCAACTTTTGGACCATTTTTCATTATGATCCAAGCTAAACCAGGTCCATTGGTGGACATCAAAGTTAAATTATGTCATACAAGCTTTCCAACCAGTACCAGATCATCTCCAAATCCAATTTGGGTAGGGAGTTATGAGCATGGAAACATGACATCTCCAAAACTGTTTTTACAAGACAGTCTTGAACTTGCCACATGAATTTGTCATTTCCATGACTTGGCAAGCCTTGTCACCATACAAGACAAGTTTCTAAAGTGAAATGAACATAATCTCTGCAGAGCTACAACACCATAGAGCCTTGCAAGTCAAAAACCTCATCATTTGGCATGTTATATTCAAAGTCCAAAATCCAAAAACTCCAATTTTGTCGTGAGGCCTTTAAGGGATGCATAGAGCTGACATGTATCAGTCCATGATCAACCAAATGAGTCAAGATAAACTCAAGCATCAGAGGACCATAGGCCTGCAACATTGACCCAAGTCAATGGCTAGAGGAGACTTTGGCAACAAGACAAGGTTAAATGGATAATGGAAAGATCCAGCCTCCATTCACTATTGCTCCCAAAACAAACTTGCTCTACTATAAATATAGCTTCTTTCTGATCAATTCAAGTACACCAAAGCACCATAACACATGTTTTCCTCAAAATCACTCTCAAAAAACCAGATTTTGCTTCCCATTCAAGCAACTTTCAAAATTTTCATTTAAGAGCAATCCTATCAAAACCAATCATGCCAACACCTCACATACATCATATACGAGTGGTCCATAACTTTAAAACTCATCTGGAACATCAGAATCACAAAGTCATCCCCCATTTGCTCAAGCTTTTTGGCCTGTTTACAGTTGAAGTGCTACAAAGTTCTGAGCTGATTCAATCCATTCCAAGCTTTCAAACACATTACTTGAGGTCCATTGAAGTTGTCCAGATCATTACACAACATCTGTAACACCTCCAACATAGAATTCGATCACCAACTGCAAGAGGTAAGCCTGACACTCACAAACTCTATAATCCATGCATCATAAATGTGTTTTCAAGTTACAAACATGTTTCTGAACTTATATAGAGTGTTTCCCCTCAATCAATTGCTATGTATGAATCGTGTATAGGATTTCATGATGTTTTTGAAAAATTTAGGGTTCTTGAGTTCATCTTCAGATTTCTCACTCCACACTTAATATAAATGCAATTAATTTATATGGTTGCAATCCTTGTTCAAAAACGAGCAAGTTTCATGTTTACAAAAGTCATTTTCATTAAGTAATCAGAGAGATATGAGAAGTTTTGCAAATCTGGAAAACCAGAGCTCGCGCGAAGAAGATGACTTGTTCTTGGCGCCATTTTTCAAATTTTGAATATTTGAATATTTTGATATTTTTATTATTTGATTCAAAAATTAATTTCTCTCTAAATTTTAATGTTTTTGACATGATTCTTTTTTTCAAAATTCAAAAAAATGTTAAAATATTTTATTCTACAAAAATTTCACAAAAATATTATTTAATTTATATATTTAATATTTTTGTAAAGAATTTAATTTTATTTGTTTTTAAGCATTTAAAAATATTTCTTTCTCTTGATTTTTCAAATTCAAATGATTTTAAAATCATTCTATGGATAAAACATGATTTTTCAAACATTAATCCAAGATCACAACTTGTTTTTCATATATGTTTGATCATTTTAATTAATTTTTATTCAAATTAAATACATTTTAAAATCAAATTAGGGTTTTAATTATTTTCACCCTCACGAACATTTTTCAAAACACTTTTGGGCCTCTTGGTAGAGTGTAAATCCCACCCCTTTGTAAATATTTGATTTGGGCCCCAGTCGTTGTATAAGTCCCGATACGATTTTAAAAATCTCGGCGTCGCCGTTTTCAAAACAATTTTCATCTGGGCCTCCCTTTGGTTATAAGTCCCATTTTTCTTCTTTTTCAAACACTTTTGGGCCTCTAATAGAGTGTAAGACCCAACCCCCATTGTACATAAATAATTTGGGCCTCACTCATTGTATAAGTCCCGATACGATTTTTCAAAATAAACGGTGCGATTACTGTTTTCCAACTGGGCCTCTCCATGAGCTATAAGTCCCAACTATTGTATAAAAATAAACTTTGGGCCTCTAATAGAGTGTAAGACCCATCCTTTTTGTAAATACAACAATTTGGGCCTCAGACATTATATAAGTCCCTCTGTGGTTTTCAAAACTACGACGCGATCGTCGCCTTTTCGAAAGAATTCATCAGGGCCTCTTTTTGAGTATAAGCCCTAAACTTCTTTTTAAAACAACTTTCTTTTTATTCAAATTCAAATTCAAAATATCATCAAAACTTTCTTCAATTTCTTGAATAACTAGCCATACAGCTGTAGTTACTATGCTTAGGCTTGCACAACTGTAAGTTCTACTATCTTCTCAACATACTTGTTTATATATTTCATCTGTATATATATGTATGCTTGTACATACTTGCATAGAGTTTTCCCCAGCAATTAGGTCTAGGTCTAGATCAAACTAGTGGTTACTCTTTTAACACAATCAAAACTAGTTCCCCATAGGAAATTCCAGATACAGTCTTGCCTCCTCTTGGGCTTATACAATATGGAACAGAGAAAGGCATTATTCCCGGTGAAACTTTTCTCAAGACTGTCCTAACTTAGAAATATGTGTACAAGAAATTCATTTTCCCAAAGAGGACTGATTCTCGGTGAAACCTCTTATGAATTTCTTCAAACCCTAGAATTGTTCTGCAAAGAAAGGATTAATTCCCAGTGAAACCTTTCTTGAACTTTTCTTAGGCTTGGACCCACATGCTTCCTAAAAGCATCCCCAGCCTCCTCTTGGGCTATGTACAAGGACCCTCAGGCTTCTTAGAAGTTCTCATCCTCCTCTTGGGCTTAGTACAAGGACCCAAAGACCTCCTACAAGTATAGGACAAAACTTAGTCATCTCTACTAGTTCAATCCTCCAAAGAGTTAGAATTCCAGAACATCAGACCATTCTAGGGTTGATTCTCATCCCTTAAAACTACAGCCTCCTCTTCGGCATCATACAAAGATCATTCTCCAGTTAAGAGTCAACCTCTTCATACCAGTAGACTTGGAAAGTCTTATCTCCTCTTGAATCTCAAAGAAACCCTCAAGTTTCCTAAAAAATCAGAAAAAAACCCTGATCACTTCATCAATCTCCAGCAGAGTTTGAAACCTCCATAGGTTTTCATACTCAAAGTTTAAACGTTTACCATCAATAAAACCTTAACAGTATCAAAACCTCAGGGCATCTGATATTTCAACTCTTCTTTAATCCTCAGCAAGAGTTGATTCCCCAATTTGGACCTGTCTCTGGATCTCAATAATCCTTAGCAGAAGCCAGCCTCCTCTTAGGCTTCATATAAGAATTTCCCCAGCCAGCCTCCTCTTAGGCTTTGTATAATGATATTTCCTCAGCAGATTCAGCCTCAATCTTGGGCTTTATACAAGACAGACAAAATACTCCCCGGAAGAGTCAATTTCTTTCAGTCTCAATCTTGGGCTTTGTACAAGACAGATAAAAACCTTCCCAGTGGAGTCAATTTCTTTTCAGCCTCAATCTTAGGCTTTGTACAAGACAGATATAAAAGTACCTAAGCAGAATCAACCTTTTAGCTTCAACCTTGGGCTTTGATCAAGGCACACAAAAATCAACATCCCCTCAGAGGAAATCAAGAGTTCTCTCTGTAGGAAGACATTTCTCTATACATCACATATCAAAACAGACAATCAAAAAACCCTAATTCCAGATAATTGCTGTAAGTGGCACACTTTTCAATTAAAAAATCCAAGCTGTAGTCCATCTCTTATCCTGGTAAACTTCATCTTTCATCTAATTGATGTAAGTGGCAAGCCTCTGGATTATTTACATCCAAGCCAATGTCCCTCTCTTAGCATGAAAGACTCCTAAGGAAAAAAGGCATTGCTCTACACTGAGTTAAAGTTTATTCCTTCAGGATAATTCCCCTTTATAACCAATGCCTCAACATTTTGTGATGAATAGGTGAGATATCTCCATTTATAGATGACAAATTCTCTCTCAGTCAACCTTTAGCTTCAATATTAGGCTTTGAACAAGACACAAATAACCTTTATCTTCAATCTTGGGCTTTAAACAAGACACCAAACATTTTCCTCCCATAGAAATAGGAGGAACTACGATTGCTCTGATTTCCCTAGTATCTTTACGGGAATACGTAGGCATAAGATTGCGAAATCTTAGCGAGCATACATACCAAAAACCTTAGGTCCAGCACCTTACCAAAAACAACAGAAAACCCGAAAATAACAAAAACACTCTCTCAACACTCCCAAAGGAGAAACTTTCCCAACACATAACAGATAAACACTAGAAAGTATTTAAACATGCCACAGAAGATCTATGGATAACCATATATACACTGGGTAATTGACAACTTCCCTTTGTATAATCTAACCCCGAACCCCCAATCTCTTAGCATTTGTTAAAGAAAACATTTGCGTGCAAGGTTAGTTTTAGATAAATTTCCTTTCCTTTCCAGCTTCATAGGATAAATAAGAAATCAGAAAGTAGCACCCAATTATAACCATTGCGGTAAGGTGGTTACGTCACTGACAAAAATCGCACGCCACAGAAAAATGGCAACTCTGTTGGGGATTGTCTTTAGGATTAGAGTTCCTAAGAGGTCTAGGTTTTGTTTGGCATTTCCTATACTTTCTACTATATATATCATTTACTGTTATACTACTTGATACCCGTGTTTAAATTTCTGTTAACTGGGAATGCAATTGATGTGCATGTGGAAAGTTTGAGAGAACATTAAGATAAGTGGTGGCATATCCAGGAAACGCTTATTGGGAGTGAATCCCGACCAAGCTAACTTGGCAGTCCACCGAATCAGTCGAGGTACCCGTGCTGAAATATCGATGTTGAATGACTGATTATCGTGAAAGCATCGTCTATCCCAGTGCGGTACCCATGACCCTGAGGATTTAGTAGAAATTAACCATATGGTCATTTGGTAGTGCGATGACTATCGGGAATAGTTGATACGTGATACTACACTCAAATGAGATTCATCCTAGGATATTACAGCTCGCTCGAGTGAATCAGCTTGCTGTTGGTATCCCTAGGAGGGGTCAATGACTTTAGGAACCTTTTAGAACCCGTTCTACAGGTACAAAACTGACCAAAATAGTACAACCTTTGGGGATGGGTAGAGCCATGACTCCATGCTCGTGAAGTTGAACCCTTGAACCCATGTTTTCAAATGTTTTTGTGTGGTGCATTCATGCATTCATTAAAAAACTCTTTTCAAACAAGAAAAAAATCTTTCTTTCAAAAGAACTAAAAACAATAATTACAAATATCAGAGGTTGTGTTATGGATTTCGGTAGAAGAAAGATGCACAAGTACACATTCAAGGAAAGATGATTACCAATCCCGAGGCTTTCAGAGCTAAGCACGGAGGACTATTGTCTCTGTTAAGGGTCAACATGGTTGAAGGAATCCTATCTACACTGGTACAGTTCTACGATCCGGTTTACCACTGCTTCACTTTCCCGGATTACGAACTTGCACCAAGTCTGGAAGAGTACTCCCACCTGATTGATTTACCTATCACTGATCAAGCTCCATTTTCTGGACTGGAAGAAATTCTAAAGAATCAGGCCATTGTAAGAGTAATCTCTTTGGATGAGTCAGAAGTTAGGACTCACATAACCACTAAAGGAGGAATCCAGGGTTTACCGGCTAAATTCCTGATGGAGAAAGCTCTATACTTTGCTAGTATAGGAAACATAACTGCCTTCGAAGACATCTTTGTTCTGCTCATATATGGGTTATTCCTCTTTCCTAACATCGACAACTTCGTCGATACCAATGTTGCTAAGATATTCCTAATAGGAAACCCCGTGCCAACCTTGCTCGCAGATGCTTATCATTCTGTACACTTAAGGAATTTGTACAGCGGAGGAATGATCACATGCTGTGTACCTTTACTCTACAAATGGTTCATTTCTCACTTGCCCAAGTTTGCTGCTTTTTGGGATCACAATAGTACTCTACGTTGGTCACAAAAGATTATGTCTCTTACCAATTATGACATAGATTGGTACAATCAGATTTACGAAGGGATAGAGATCATCGACAGATGCAGAAATTTCCCCAATGTACCCCTCATTGGAACTAAAGAAGGAATCAACTATCATCCAAATTTAGCTCACCGTCAACTCGGATACCCGATGAAGAATATCCCACATAATGTACATCTGGAAGGTCTTTTCTTCAAGGATGGGGAAAATGACAGGGCACTAAAGAAGGAAATAGTGCATGCCTGGCAACATATTCACAAGAAAGGCAGAGAGTCTTTGGGAAGACCAAACTGTACCTCCATGGAACCTTATCTCCACTGGGTGCAAACTAGAGCCCTCAAGCTGAGGGTGCCTTACCCTCGTCAAGAAGTTTTTCCCTTAAAGGAATATGTCCTTTATTTCATGTCTGATGCGGAAATACTCCAGTTTGCTCTCAACAAAGTTCAACGTGAAAATAGCTCTTGGAAGAACAAATACCAAATCCTTAACTTAGAATGTACCAAGATTCAGGAATTGTTAAAGTAGAAGGATGCTCTGATAGAGATATTAGGGCAACATGCTATGGAAAGTCAGGAAGACCGAAGAAATTTTCTCGCTCCTTTCACTTGGCAAAGGGTCGTCGACCCGACAACGGCTGAAGAGCCCCGATCAAAGAAAAGGAAAATACAGGAACCGGCATCTGAGCTCTCTTCAGAGAGGACTCAGGATCCATGAGCTTAGACATTTTCCTTACAACACTTTGTAAAATACTGTACTTTTCTTTGTAAAATACTACAATCTTTCGAATTCAATAAAGGGGTCTCCAGCCCCACTATGTGATATTTGCAATCTATTTGTTGAAGTTTCTTTTAAAAAAACAAAAACTAAAAAATATGTCTTTGCATATCATTCATCATTCTCACATAGCGCATTTTTCTTATCCTTGAGTCTCACGTATGTGTTACAATTCTAGAGTCAAGCTGTCTCACTCATACAATACTCGGGCTAATCGACAAAAGAAAATGGAAGATCTCGAGGTAGAGAACAGAGAGCTAAGAGAAGAAATCGACGCTCTAAAGGAAAGTTTGGAAAAACTTCACAGCAACCTGCAAACCCTGGCAGCAGCCCAGGAACAACATCATCAAAGGACTGTGATCTCAGAGATTACATCTACACCCATATTGGAGACACATGAGAATCATCTTCGGTACAACATGCCTAAGGGTCACCCCTGGGGCATGCCTTTCAACTTTATACCTGAAGGATATATCCCACCGGTCACTGAAGACCCGAAGCCATAGTAGGAACCGCTGGACATGAAGGTTACAAACTTCGGGAAAGTGAAGATGCAAGAGTTACAACAGAAACTCCTAAAGGTTACAAACTTCAGGGCACTGAAGCGCCAAGAGTCACCACTATAATGTCTATACCACAACAGTGGTACACACTGTCCCGGAAGGACAAATTCCGCAAGCAATTCCTGGTGGAAATGAAGACACGTACGAAAGGATGAATGGGTTCCAAGAACAATTATTGGAAATGCAGAGGGAACTACATGCCATTCGAGGTCAAGACTTATTCGAAAAGGATGCTGTCGACCTTTGTTTGGTCCTTAATGTAAAGATACCACACAAATTCAAGGTGCCTGACTTTGAAAAATACAAAGGCAACTCTTGCCCTCAAAGTCATTTGGTGATGTACGCCCAAAAAATGTCTATTCAGATAGAAAATCAACAGCTACTGATCCATTACTTCCAAGATAGTTCAACCGGTGCCGCACTCAAATGGTACATGGGTTTAAACTACACCAAGATCAGTACTTTCAGATATCTCAGAGCAGCCTTCGTTCAGCAGTATAAATACAACTTGGACATGGCACCAGATAGGGACCAACTCAAGGTAATGTCGCAAAAGGACAAAGAAACTTTCAAAGAGTATGCTCAGAGATGCCGAGAAATTGCCGCTCAGATTTGTCCCCCTCTTGAGGAAAAGGAGATGACCAAGATCTTTTTGAAAACCTTAAGCTCATTCTATTACGACCGAATGGTTGCCAGTGTGCCCAGTGACTTCACTGAAATAGTGAACATGGGAGTACGCCTTGAAGAAGCGGTTCGAGAAGGACGATTGGTCAAAGACGCAGAACTATCTAGCAGTACTAAGAGATACAGTAGTGCTTTCCAAAAGAAGAAAGAGCAAGATATCAGTAATATCTCTCTAGGAAAGCAAAGGCGAAGATATCAACCGGTAGCAGCGGTAACTCCCACTATCAACCCAGTGCCAGCTCCGACTTATCAACCCTAGGTTGCTCAGCAGCAACCAAATCAACAACAATATCAACAAAGGCAGCAACAACCCTTTCAGCAGGCTCATCCACACTACAACAATAATAATCGTACTACACGACCATCTGGGTTGGACCTTATACCGATGTTGTACACATAAATATTTCCACTTCTACTGGCCAAGGGGAATGTTCAAACCAGGACTCCTCTCACAGTACCAGAAAATCCACCTTTTTGGTTCAAAGCAGATCAAACTTGCCCTTACCATCAAGGAGGATCGGTACACAACATTGAAAATTGTCTCAGCTTCAAGTCCGATGTACAGAAGCTTGTCAGGAACGTGATCTTATCTTTTAAAGATACTAATCTGAATGTTCAGACAAACGCATTACCACAACATGAGAAGACTGCAGTGAATTTAATAGAGGAGGAATCTAGCCGCAGTTATCAAATTCACAATGTGCTCTTACTAGGAACCAACCTGGTAAAAATGTATTGCAAGCAGAGCGGGTACGGCCATGTGCCATCTCACAACTATCATCAGTGTGATATCTGCTCAAAGGACAATCAAGGGTGTACCATAGTACAAATAACCCTACAAGAACAAATGGATCTGGGTTGGATTTAGGATCACAGGATTCGTGAAGTAAACATGGGCCATGCACATACCAACATTGTTCAGAACCACGACATTTGTGCAATGAACATCAATTTAGTGGCAATGCATTCAAGACAAAGTCAGTATTATAATCTGCCACGACATGATTACAGCGCTTGTCCAATCTGATCAACAGACAATCAGGGATGCTCTTTCATACAAGAGGGCCTTCAGCGTCAAATAGATCTCGGATGGATCCAAGACTACCATGAAAGAAATGAGTATCAAGTCAATATGGTTCAAATCTTTGACATACGCCTAATGAATATCAGTCTAGTGGAATTACATGCTAAGCAGGTCAGACTCGGTTTTCTGGCTTCACATGATTATCTAGATTGTAAAGAATGTCGTGAAGACGACCAAGGGTGTGCGCTTGTGAAAAGAACACTTCACCATCTACTGGACAACTGGAGGCTTCCAATCTACTTGGATGAAGACACACAACAGATTAACATGACTGATGGGAATTCGGGTAGACATCAAAGTCGTAATATCCGCTCAATAGAAATAGATCTAGTAAAAATGCACTGCATACAAAGCGGGTATGGTCGGGTACCACCGCACAATTAAGAGCATTGTAGAGTATGCTCAGAAAATAACCAATGATGTTATCTCGTACGAGCAGCTCTCCAAAATCAGTTAGACCGGAAAGAGATTCGACCATGTTCAAGTTCTGGGTCAATCAACATGATACAAGACTACCTCCCTGGGCAGAACAAAAGTGCTGTCGTAATCTCCAATCATGGAATAACCAAGGAAGTTTGTACCATAATCCCTCTACTCAATGAATCAAAGATCTCTCTTGATAGTAGAAAAGTTCCCAACCAGGAACTGATCAAGGTTGCCTATGACAGTTAGAAAAATAAAAAAACTCCTGTGGTTATCTACCTGCCAGGTCCAATACTGTACAAGTCAGATAAGGCTATCCCTTACAAGTATTGTGCAACGAACATCGAGAACAGAAAATAAACTCCATTACCCTCCGTCGTGAACATTGCCGACATCAGCCGAGTTACCCGGAGCGGTTGGATCTTCAACAGAGGAGTTGGAGAACCTGCCAAAGAAAAGGAACCTCAAACAGAAGTTCCTAACCAACAAGTTGGTCAATCCAGTAATCCAAAACTTGTAAACAACAACGATGAGATGCTGAAGCTCATCCAGAAAAGCGAGTACAACATTGTGGACCAATTGTTGCAAACTCCGTCTTGAATCTCTGTACTATCTCTCCTGCTTAGTTCATAAGCTCACAGGGAAGCTCTACATAAAGTCTTCGAACAAGCCTTAATGGAACAAGATGTGACGGTAGGACAATTTGACAGCATCATCTCCAATATCACTTCTTGCAATAACTTAGGATTCAGTGATGAAGAACTGCTGGAAGAAGGCAAGAATCATAATATGGAACTCAACATTACAGTTAACTGCCAAGACGATGCTTTAGCCAGCGTAATGGTAGACACGAGATCAACTTAGAATGTTATGCCAAAATTAACTCTGATACGACTCACGTTTCAAGGAGCTCCGATGAGGAGCAGTGAGATCATCGTCAAAGCCTTTGACGGATCTAGAAAACGGTTATCGGCGAAGTTGATCTTCCTACAACCATCGGTCCTTACACTTTCCAAGTCACTTTCCAGGTCATGGACATCCGGGAAGCATACAACTATTTATTAGGAAGACCTTGGATACACGAAGCTGGGGCAGTCACTTCGACACTTCACCAGAAGCTAAAGTTTGTCAAGAATGACAAATTAGTCACAGTGCTTGGAGAGCAAGCCTTAATCGTGAGCAACTTATCATCATTCTCCTATGTAGAACCAGAGGAGGTTGTTGGAACCCAGTTCCAAGCACTCTCGGTGACCAATGAGAATCGGCCAGAAAGAGGGACATCGATTTCCTCATACAAGGACGCTCTCGAAATGATCAAGAATAATGACATAAAAGGATGGGGATAGATTGTAACTCCCACGGATAACAAGACATGAAAAGGTCTTGGCTTTTCTTCGACCTGTACTCAGACTACAAAGAAGGACGAAAATTTTGGTCCCATTCAGGATTTCTTCCACACCAGAGGTTTCCTCCACCCAGTGTCTCAAGAAGTACACACCATCAATGAGAGCGACTCCTCTGATACGGATGAAGAGTGGAAGTCTTATCTCAACAATGACGGTTATATGTCTCAGGGAGAGGCGCACACGCCATTTTATTTTCCCAAGCAGATCACAAGATATATACCAAGATCAGACGTCAGGATGATCTATGGAGTTTGTGATCCTGAAGGATGTCGTGCTCCACCCAATTCATTAGAGGAAGACAATCTAATGAAAGAAAACTATGGCTATGATCCCCTAGATGACTTGCCTATCTGGAAGTTGTACACAGAAGACTTGGGGTAAAAGAGTCAGTCGAACAATGCCTATCAGCAGAGTAATATTGAAAAGAATACCCATGTCCCCACAGAGTCATGGAATCATTACTTAGGACATTCCAAAAATGTTCGACACCATGGTGATGAATTTGCAAAGTTTGCAGGACAAGAATTCATTAACTATGCATTTCCTGAGATCAACGTCATTGAGGAAGATGACTCATCCATTCCCACAGAAACATGGGACACCTTGGGACACCCAAGTGGCAAGTACAACTTCCTATTCAAATACACCACTCCCGAAAGAGGACATCCAGCCAAATGGATTGGGAGATCCTCTTGAAAGTGAAAACCCAATGGAAGATGCGACAGAAGAATTCTCCTATGACAACTCTGCATGGGAAGAAGACTCCAATGATCATACTCCTCTAGAAATCGGCGTTATTTCTGAAGACAAACCAAGAAGGAAGATACCAGACTTTGTGATTCACAGAGGAGTTCGTCGCCACTGGGTTGCTGTCGATGTCCCAAAAGTCGTCCATAAGTCTAAGTAATTACCATCTTTGTTTTAACCTTTCACCTTGCCCAGGTGAAACAGATGTTTTTATAGGGCTCACCTTTCTGTAAATATCCCTCTTCGCTTCGCCCAAAGCGACAGAGTTTTGTTTTATAGGGCTGTATTTTAAGAATCGACAAATCATGAATAAATAATATCATTCTGAATTCCCGCATTTATTGTTGTTTTCACTTTTCGTTTTTCAGAAAATGGTAATCCTAAAAACATCCCAAAATAAAAACAAGCATTTTTCAGAAAATAAACTGCACACACTCTTGCATTCTCTCTGTCTTTGCTAAAAAATGAATCATCACGTCATGCAGATTACTTGTTTTAAACCCCATTGAAACATATGATCCAATGCCTTTTCCCAACTTTGAATTCCAGGTATTTGAAGCTGAAGAAGAAGAAAACGAAGAAATTCCTGAAGAGATCTCCCGACTACTCAGACAAGAGGAAAGGTCTATTGAGCCTACCAAAGAGCAATTGGAAACGGTCAATTTGGGTTCGGAGGAAGAAAGGAAAGAAGTTAAGATTGGAACACTGCTCAGTCCAACTGTCAGAGAAGACTTGATAAAACTTCTCAAAGAGTTTCCAGATGTATTTGCTTGGTCCTATCAGGACATGCCAGGGTTGGATACCAGCATCGTGGAACATCATTTACCGCTAAAAGCAGAATGTCCACCAGTAAAACAAAGACTGAGAAGGACTCATCCAGATATGGCCATCAAAATTAAGGAGGAAGTACAGAAGCAGATCGACGCAGGTTTCCTCGCTACCTCAGAATATCCTCAATGGTTAGCCAACATAGTGCTAGTTCTGAAAAAGGACGGAAAAGTCAGAATGTGTGTAGACTACAGGGATATGAACAAAGCAAGTCCAAAGGATGACTTCCCCTGCCACACATTGACATGCTGGTAGATAGCACAACAAAATTTAAAGTCTTCTCCTTCATGGATGGATTCTCGGGCTATAATCAAATCAAAATGGCACCGGAAGATATGGAGAAAACTTCATTCATCACCCCATGGGGCACCTTTTGTTACAAGGTATTGTCGTTCGGTTTGAAGAACACGGGGGCAACCTATCAAAGGGCCATGACAACTCTATTTCACGACATGATGCACAAAGAAATTAAAGTGTATGTCGATGGCATGATCGCCAAATCTAAAGCAGAAGAAGAACATGTGGAACACCTGTCAAAGTTATTCAAGCATCTGAGAAAATACAAACTCCGCTTGAATCCTAATAAGTGCACATTCGGTGTTCGCTCAGGAAAACTCTTAGGATTCATCGTCAGCCAAAAAGGAATCAAGGTTGACCCTGACAAGGTCAAGGCCATTCAAGAAATGCCTTCGCCAAAAACTGAAAAACAGGTCAGAGGATTTTTAGGACGTCTGAATTACATCTCAAGATTCATATCCCTCATGACCGCGACATGCGCGCCGATTATCAAACTACTCAGAAAGAATCAAAGCTGTATATGGACAAAACACTGGCAAAAAGCTTTCGACAGTATCAAAGAATATATGTTGAATCCACTGATTCTGTCTCCTCAAGTGGAAGGAAGACAACTGATCATCTACTTAACAATCTTGGATGACTCCATGGGTTGTGTACTTGGCCAACAAGACGAAACAAAAAGAAAAGATTCTGCCATTTACTACTTAAGCAAGAAGTTCACGGACTGTGAAACTCGATACACTATACTCGAGAAAACTTGTTGCGCTCTGGCTTGGGAAGCCAAACTTCTTCGCCAGTACATGATTTGTCACACTACTTGGTTATTCTCCGAAATGGATCCAATCAAGTACGTCTTTGAAAAGCCTGCTCTCTGGGAAGGATTGCCCGTTGGCAGATGTTGTTATCGGAATACGACATCGAGTACCATGCTCAGAAAGCCGTCAAAGGAAGTATTTTAGCCGATCATTTGGCTCATCAACCGATTGATGATCAGGAATCAGTCGAATTTGACTTCCCAGACGAAGATGTCATGTACTTGAAAATGAAAGATTGCAATGAACCGTTACCCAACAAAGGGCCAGAACCAGGATTCCAATGGGGACTAATATTCGATGGAGCCGTCAATACTTACGGAAATGGAATTGGGGAAATTATCGTAACACCTCAGAGTACCCATATTCCTTTCACTGCCAGACTAACATTCAAATGCACAAATAATGAGGCTGAATACGAAGCTTGTATCATGGGTCTCGAAGAAGCAATTGACTTAAGAATAAAGAACTTGGATGTGTATGGAGACTCAGCCTTGGTTATCAATTAGATCAAAGGATAGTGGAATACATACAAATTGGGATTGATTCCTTACAAAGATTACGCGAGAAGGTTGTTACCATTCTTCAACAAAATCGAGTTTCATCACATCCCTCGTGAAGAAAATCACATGGCTGATGCACTAGCCACTATCTCTTCCACAATTGTTGTAAATCATTGGAATGACATACTTAAGATTGACATAATGCGCCTTGAAAGGCCCGCTTACATCTTCATGATCGAAGCAGTCATCGATGACAAACCCTGGTATCATGATATCAAGTGCTTCCTTCAAAGACAAGAGTACCCACCCGGGGCATCAAGAAAAGATATGAAGACTCTCAGAAGACTGGCTGGCAACTTCTTCCTAAACAATGATACACTCTACAAAAGAAACGTTGACATGGTTTTGCTCTGATGCGTAGATAGACAAGAAGCAAACATGTTGATGATAGAGACTCATGAATGATCCTTTGGCACTCATGCCAAATGACATACAATGGCAAGGAAAATTCTGAGAGCAGGATATTATTGGCTAACAATGGAATCCGATTGCTACAAGTACATGAGGAGGTATCACAAGTGTCATATATACACTGACAAAATCCATGTACCGCCAATGCCACTCAAAGTTCTTTCTTCTCCATGGCCTTTATCTATATGGGGAATCGACATGATTGGCATGATTGAACCCAAAGCTTTAAACAGACATCGATTCATCCTTGTAGCCATTGACTACTTCACCAAGTGGGTCGAAGCAGTGTCATACACCAATGTAACCCGACAAGTGGTGGTCCGATTTATCAAGAACAATCTCATCTGCCGTTATGGTGTTCCAAGCTAGATCATTACTGATAATGGATCTAACTTGAACAACAAGATGATGAAAGAGTTGTGTGCTGAGTTTAAGATCGAACACCATAACTCATCTCCATACCGGCCTAAGATGAACAGAGCGGTAAAAGTGGCTAACAAGAATATCAAGAAAATCATTCAAAAGATGGTTGTAACCTACAAAGACTGGTAAGAGATGATACCCTATGCTCTTCACGGTTATCGCACATCTGTTCGCACTTCAACAGGGGCAACCCCTTTCTCTCTAGTATATGGCATGGAAGCAGTGCTCCTCATAGAAGTAGAGATACCATCAATCAGGGTATTGATGGAAGCTAAGCTAACAGAAGATGAATGGTGTCAAAGCAGGCACGATGAACTGAACCTAATTGAAGAAAAGAGAATGACAACTTTATGTCACGGTCATCTGTATCAATAAAGAATGAAGAAAGCGTTTGACAAAAAATTTTGACCCTGTGTCTTCAGAAAAGGGGACCTCGTGCTCAAGAAGATACAATTATTCCTCACTGATTCCCGGGGCAAATGGACTCCGAATTATGACGGCCCTTTTGTGGTTAAGGAAGCCTTCTCAGGCGGCGCCTTGAGATTCGCAACCGTGGATAGAGAGGAGTTTACCTACCCCACGAATGTTGATATAGTCAAGAAATACTTCGCCTAAATTAAAAAAAATGTCTCGGTTGATTGAAAACCCGAAAGGGAAATCCAGGCAAAAATTAGAGACATAAGCGAAAATTATCCCGATAGATTGAAGACCTCAAAAGGCAATCTAGGCAAAAATTAGGGATTCATGGCAAGTAACTACGTCCGACAAGTTTAAATCCCCAGTGGTAACACCATCCGTCGAAATACTTCATTCAAGGTCACCTTCGACAGAAGCTCAGAATGTCCAGAATTCAAAGTTGGTAGAAGGATAGCGGTTGTTATGTTACAATGTAGCCTGTTTTTTGTTAAATTATCATTTCTAAACTTTGTAATGCTTTATGGGATCACGCGCTTGGCTGATTACCATTCTATCGATAAAATTTGAGCCTTAGTGCTTTTGTTTGCAATTCTCATTTATTTTGCTTTACAGAATGACGTTTTTAACATGATCAACGATTCTTGAAACAAACAAAAATGAATTTACTTGTCAAATTTTCTTCTGCTTTTAAAATAAAGATGACAATTGTTTTTGACTAACCGAACACAAAAAGGAACATCGATGGCTTCTCCGGAGGTGATTAAACCTCAAAATGCATAATCAAAGTACTCTGTCTAAACCGGTACGCCTGAATGAAGGATCAACTGTTTCAGATGCAATGTCCCATCTGATATCCCCGGCAGAGTTCTTACCTCTGAAGACCAATTGATGGTTCTTTCTCCCCCAGTAGGGTCTACCCCTCCTAAGCAAGAAAGGATTGCTATCTTGAATCGATGATACTTTTTATCCCCCCGCAGTGGTCGAGTATCCAATCGTGTTCATTCACTAGTCTGTATGTTGTGTCTGTTTTGTTAGCATAAACATACATACATCATGCATGATTGATTCATATTACATTACTATCACTTTGGTCATACTCATCCCCAAGTGATAAATGTCATCTCTCTGTTAAAGTTGTCAGTTTTCGTTTCCACGTCAGATAGGACAAAATCCCGGTTTGAGTTCTTTCCTCGTCAGGAAATGTATCGTCTGAGCAATCTCTCCCCAGTTTATTTCTGGATTGGAGCCTGTCCTCGACCACTTTGATAACTTGAACCTCTGAAAGGCAAGAAGACATCTGACAGACACCTTTGGAACATCACTCTTCACCAAGGAAGATGATCTTTTCGCTTTCCCGGATTAAGAAAAATCCCCAGAGAAAGCCTCTCGACAAAAGACTCTCAGCAGTACATAGGTTTTTCTCCCAAGAAATTCGATGATTAATGAAGTCATCAGCACCTCAAAATTGGATCACATCACATGGAATTTCTCTGAAAAGATCTCGAAGAAAAGTATGATGTAACCTCACCAAAAAAAATCGGTCTCTCAAGAGACTCGTTTTCCCCAGTAGTGTCATACCCCAAATTTTGACCACCAAGATTTCCCATCATTGTGAGGATCATTACCACAATATAGATGTACCTTCATGCCTCATCAATCTCCTCAAGGATTGTTGAGCTTTCACTATAATCAAGAATTAGGGTTTTGAACCCTCCCAGAACATTTAGACAAAAGATCAATCAAGAAATGACATGATCTTCAACTTGTCTAACCTCTTAAAACATCCACAAAGGATCAAGAGGACCCTCACGTCAAAAACCAAGCACAAAAGTTGCCACATTCCAAGTGGTTTGAGCCTCGAAACACCCATGTCGCCAAATTAGGGTTTTGGACGACTGAGACTTCCAGAGTGAGATTTTCACAAAAAGATGAGCCAAGACTTCAACATGTGACTCAATATGCTCAAAATAACCCTAGGAATCCATTTGCAAAGCTAAATTACCCTCAGAGGATGCATTCTCCAAAAATCGGGAATTAGGGTTTTTACGAGCCGAACCGCTCCGGAGCCAAAAGTCAAAACATGACTTTTTTTTGGCAAAAATGATCCTTATGACTCATATTTTCATAAAATATGACTTATAATGTCATTTGAACAAGAATTGATCAAGAAACCAAGATAACTTGTAGAAGGGGTACTCTTGAAAAATTGAAAATTTTTCTAAGTTACTAAATTTGGATGGTTTTGGTTCCAATTTTCAAGGATCATAACTTTTGATCTAGGCGGCCATTTTGGGTGATCCAAATCCTGATTTGTAGGCCTTCCTACACTCTACAAAAGCTTCAACTACATCAACCTCCAATTCTTCATGGATTTTTAGTTTGAAGTGGATCAAAGTGGTGAAAAATCAAAATATGTCAAAAAACACTTAGTGAAAATTCTGCATTGTAATTTCAGCATGAAACATCAAACTTCCAAGGCATTTTTCAAATTGATCCAAGATGAATCAATGAAAACCCTAGACTTAAATGTTTTAGTACATCATTTAATCTTTTCAAAAAGTACAAGAAGTCATTCTAATTCAACTTGAGCTAAGAGATACATCTAGGGAAGTTGGCCTCCAAAACTGATTTTTCACAAATCAGATTATAGGTCATTGGTCAAATTTCTTGTTTTTGTGCAATAACAAGTATGGTTATCCATCTGCACACCTCAAGGGGGACAACCAAGGGACGAACACTGATCCACAAGCCTCACAAGTCCATGGATCTATGTTTAGGCATGACACCCCTAAAATTCAAGATGCTTCAAATGGTCAATTTTGTTTCAAAGCATTTAACTGATGCATAGAGGTGGCATTCATCAAGACAATGTTATCCAAGTTCAGTCAAGCCTTATCCCTGCCACAGAAGACTCATAGTATATGCTCTAACCTCAAGTCAATGGCTAGAGGAGACTTGAGATTCCATTTGATCAACATTTGCTACAAACCTGCTGTAGTTGCCATTCACTATTGCAGCCAAAATAAACTTGCTCTACTATAAATAGAGCTCATTTGTGATCAGTTTGAGTACACCAAAGCACCCAAACTGATGCTTTCCTCAAAATCTCTCTTTCACTCCAAATTTGCCTTCTAACTCAAGTCACTATCGGATTTTGAAATTGAGAGTGATTCAAACCAAACCAATCATGCCAACACCTCATAAACATCATATGTAGGTGATCTAAACACTAAAACAACATTTGGAACATCAAATTCACAAAATCACCAGCCAATTGCTCAAGTTCTTGACAGAGTTGCAGTTGAGGTGTCACATCAAGTTCCAGCTCATTTCAATCCACTCTAAGCATTCAAACACACTTCTTGGCACCTAAGGAAGCTGTCCAGATCATTGGAACACATCTGTAACACCTCCATCATTAAGCTCGATCACCAGCTGCAAGAGGTAAACCTTAAACTCTCAAACTCAATGAATCATGCATCATAAACATATTTCCAAATTACCATTGTGTTTCTGAATGTTTATAGATCATTTACCCTCAATCAATTGCTGTTTATGATTTGTGTATGTGATTTCATTAAGCTCTTGCAATTTTTAGGGTTCATCTGGTCAGAGTACCATATCTTTTGATTCACTTAATTTAAACAAAATTGAATATTGCCATCATGTTCCTTGTTTCAAAATGCACGATTTTCATCTTTATATCATGCGAAATGGTTGAGAAATGAGTGAGATAGGAGGCTTCACGTAGCTTGCCCAAGGAAGAAGATGGCCATGGTGCCATTCTTCAGAAAATCAACTAGTTTTGATATATATTATACACTTGCCATATTATGTTTGAATTGGCATTGCGCCCTAGTGGAAACACTAGTGTTTGTGTGTGTGTAGCGAGCGAGAGGTCTGGGGTTCAAATCCCCCTCACCCCAGACCTTTTGGTTTTTTTAAACCATTTTCAAAGGTTGCTTTCACATATTATTCATTGTTGTCACTCTCTATCAGCCCACGCACATGGCTCAGATGGTAGAATTTTAAGCTCTCTACCCCAAGGGCATGAGTTCAAGCCTTGGGGGGACCATTTCTAATTTTTTTACTACTAGTTTTCTTTTCACTTTTTCACCATCTTTTTAATAACTTCAAAAATTAATTTCTCACTCATTGTTTATCACTTTTGATTGATTCTTTTTCTGAAAATTCACAAAAATGATAAAATATTTTATTTTATAAAAATCTCACACAAAAATATTATTTATTTATATATTTAATATTTTCATAAAGAACTTATTTTATTTGTTTTTTAACATTTGAAAATATTTCTTTTCTCTTGATGTTTTCAAAACCAAATGAGTTTTAAGTCACCTTGTGATTAAAACATCATTTTTCAAACCTTAACCAAAAGTCACAAGTGGTTTATTTAAACTTATTTGGTGTTTGTATCATTTTTAATTAATTTTCTTTGTGAAATTACTTTTAGAAATGAAATTAGGGTTTCTTTGATTTTGATCTTTTTCAAACATTTTTAAACACTTTGGGCCTCTAATAGAGTGTAAGACCCAACCCTCTTTTGTACATAAAATAATTTCGGCCTCAGTCATTGTATAAGTCCCTCTGCGATTCTTAAAACGACGGTGCGATCACTGTCTTTCATTGGGTCTCTCCCTGATTTATAAGTCCCATTCTCTTTTCTTAAAATACACTTTGGGTCTCTAATAGAGTGTAAGACCCAACCTTCTTTTATACATTAAAAAATTTGGGCCTCAGTCATTCTATAAGTCCCTCTGCGATTCATAAAATGACGGTGCGATCACTGTCTTTCATTGGGCCTCTCCCTGAGTTATAAGTCCCATTCTCTTTTCTTAAAACCTTTTGGGCCTCTTGATAGACTATAAGTCCCATCCCTTTGTAAATATAAAACCTTTTGGGCCTCTTGATAGAGTGTAAGTCCCACCTCTTTGTAAATAAAATAAATTTGGGTATCTCCTTGAGTTGTAAGACCCATCTCTTGTAAAAAAACAATTCTTTGGGCCTCTCTTTGAGTTGTAAGACCCAACCCTTTTATGATAAATAATACTTTGGGCCTCTCTTTGAGTTGTAAGACCCAACCCTTTTGTAAACAACACTTTTTTTGATTTAGGTTCAAATTCATAGTTGTTATCAAAACTTTCTTTAATTTCTTGAACAACTAACCATACAGCTGTTACAATGGAAGCTTGCTCACCTGTAAGTTTTAAACAGCTTTCTTATACATACTTGCACACACACACACACACACACACACACACACACACACACACACACACACACATATATATATATATATTTGTTTGTACTGGAAGCTTGCTCACCTGTAAGTCCTCCTACCCTCTTTTACATAATTGTCTATATATATCTATATATATATGCTTGTATATATCTGCTTAGAGTTCTCCCCGACAATTAGGTCTTGGATTAGATAAAGCCAGTGGTCACTCTTTCAACATAGTCAAAACTAGTTCCCCATAGGAATTCCAGATACAGTCTTGCCTCCTCTTGGGCTTATACAACATGGAACAAAGAGAAAGGCATTATTCCCGGTGAAACTTTTCTCAGACTGTCACTATTAGAAAATTGTCAAAGAAATTCATTCCCCCAGAGAGGATTAATTCCCAGTGAAACCTCTCTTGAATTTCTTCAAACCCTAGAACTGTTCACTAAAGAAAGGATTATTCCCGGTGAAACCCTTCTTGAATTTTTCTTAGGTTTGGACCCACAGGCTTCCTAAAATTATCCCCGCCTCCTCTTGGGCTATGTACAAGGACCCTCAGGCTTCTTAGAAGTTCTCATGCCTCCTCTTGAGCTTAGTACAAGGACCCAAAGACCTCTTAATGGTATAGGACAGAACTTAGTCATCCTTTGTTAGAGCAGTCTTTCCAAAGAGTCAAAACCTCAGACCAATTTAGGGTTGATTCTCATCCCTTAAAGCACCAGCCTCCTCTTGGGCATCATACAAAGATAAACCTTTCATACCAGTAGACTTGGACAGTCTAATCTCCTTTTGGATCTTAAGGAATCCTCAAGCTCCCTGCAAACACAGGAGAAACCCTGGTCATTTAATCAATCTCCAGCAGAGTTAAAACCTCCATAGGTGTAGCGAGCGATTTTTGTCGGTGACACGATCATCTTATCGCTGGTTTTTGGGTTTCTTCCCACAATGAGGAGGGGGTGCTACTTTCTGATTTCTTATTTATCCCATGAAGCTGGAAGGGAAAGGGAAGCTATCTAAAACTAACCTTGCACGTGAATGTTTAACTGAACAAACGCTTTCAAGAGATTCGGGGAGTTCGGGGTCAGGTTATACAATGGGGAGTTGTCAATTACCCATCCTATATGTGGTTATCCACAGGATATTAGCTTTAGGTTTCTCTTAGTACTTGATGGTGTTTATCTGTTAATGGGTTGGGAAAGTTTCTTGGGAAATATGAGTGGGAAAGTGAGTTTTTGTTGATGTTCGGGTTCTTCCCGATGTTTTTGGTAAGGTACTGGACCTAAGTTTTGATTGGTATGAAGGTACTGGACCTAGAGTTTTTGATTAGTATGCTCGCTAAGATTTTGCAATCTTATGCCTACATATTCCCGTTTAAACGAAACAGGGAAATCAGAGCAATCGTAGTTCCTCCTATTCTAAGGGAGGAAAAAGATAATGTTTTGGTGTCTTGTTCGAAGCCCAAGATTGAAGCTAAAAGGTTATTTGTGCCTTGTTCAAAGCCCGAGATTGAAGCTAAAAGGTTTGACTGGGAGAGAACTTGTCATCTCTAAAGAGGGATTGGACTTCCTCTGAGGAGATTGTTGATTTTTGTGTGCCTTGATCAAAGCCCAAGGTTGAAGCTAAGAGGTTGATTGACTCCACCAGGGAAGTCCTTATATAAAGTCTAACAGGAGGCTGGATAAGACCGACTCAACAAGAGAGTGTATATATTGATGTCTTGTACAAAGCCCAAGATTGAGGCAAAAAAGAGACGGACTCTTTGGGGATATCATTATACAAAGCCTAATAGGAGGCTAAAAGTTTTACTTTTTCGGGGAAAATGTTCTATCTGTCTTGTACATAGCCCAAGATTGAGGCTAAAAAGGATTTTGACTCCGCCGGGGAAGTTTGTATGTGTCTTGTACAAAGCCCAAGATTGAGGCTGAAATGAGAAGTTTAACTGACTCTAGTGAGGATATTTTTATGTGGCCTGTACAAAGCCCAAGATATAGGCTGAAATGAGTTTAACTCTGCGGGAGAGTATTATCTGTCTTGTACAAGGCCCAAGATGGAGGCTGAAAAGAGGATGACTCTGTTTAGGATATTATTTCCCATAGCCTCAAAGAAGGCTGGGAGAATTTGACTCAGCTAGGGAAGATATTTGTCCCAAGCTAAAAGGGGAGGTTATGAAGATTTATGTCTTGTACAAAGTCCAGGAGAGAGGCTAAAAGGGTTTGACTCAACAAGAGAGTGCTTTTATCTGTCCTGTACAAAGCCAAGGATTGTGGCCGAACAAGCTGGAGAAATCATTCTACACAACTTGAGAGGAGACTAGCTCCTGCTAGGGGGATCTTTATTCCAAACCTAGGAGGATGGTGGAAAAGATTAACTCAACAAGAGAGTGTTTTTATCTGTCTCGTATAAAGCCCGAGATTGAAGCTAAAGGGGTTGACTCAACAAGAGAGTGCTGAAAGGTGATTGACTCAACAAGAGAGTCTGAAAGTTGATTGACTCAACAAGAGAGTCTGAAAAGGTTAGCTCTGCTGGGGAGACTCATTGTACAAAGCCCAAGAGGAGGCTTACTATGCTGAGGAAAGGTCACTATACAAAGCCGAAGAGGAGGCTAGCTTCTGCTGGGGATTATTGAGATCCCGAGGCAGGTCCAAACGGGGAATCAACTCTTGCTGAGGGTTACAGAAGAGTTGAGGTATCAGATACCTTGAGGTTGTGATTTGGGATAGTGTTATCCTGATGATAAAGTGACCCTAGCTTGGGGGACTTTTAGGAGAGAGATGGGGTTTTATCTCTGCAGGAGATTTGTCCAGAGTGACCAGGGTTTCTCCTATGTTTGTAAGGAACTTGAGAATGTCTTTGAGACTTAAGGTTGGACTGTCCAAGTCTACTAGTTTGGAAGAGTTTTATATTTTGTATGATGCCCAAGAGGAGGCAGGTGTTTTAAGGGATGAGAATCAACCCAAAATTCGTCTGAGATTTGACACTGGAAAGACTGCTCTAGCAAAGGATGACTAAGTTATGTATTATACCTTTAGGAGGTCTTCAGGGTCCTTGTATTAAGCCCAAGAGAAGGCATTAGCACTTCTAAGAAGCCAGATGGTCCTTGTACAAAGCCCAAGGGAAGGCGGGGGATGATTTAGGAAGCCTGTGGGTCCCAAACCAAGAAAAGTTCAAGAAAAGCAATTCACCGAGAATAGATCATTTAGTGAAAGTTCTGAGGTTTGAAGAAACTCAAGAGATGCTATTCACCAAGAATAGATCAACTCCGGGGAATAGAATTTCTTTGACAATTTCTAATAGTGACAGCCTGAGAAAAGGCTCACGAAGAATACTGCCTTTCTCTTTGTTCCATATTGTTTAAGCCCAAGAGAAGGCAAGACTATATCTGGAAATCCTATGGGGATCTAGTTTTGACTATATTTAAAGAGTGACCAACATGGCTTTACCTAGTTCTAGACCTAGTTGCCGGGGAAAACTCTAAATAGCTATACTAGTATTTATACAGTTGATATATGACAAGTATTTAAAAGGATATGAAAGAAGACTTACAGTGCGCAGCTTCCCACAATACAGTTATATATATTAAAGCATGTAAATGAAAGCAGATAAAACTTACAGGTGAGCAAGCTTCCATGTTGTATTGTTAGTTGTTCAAATAAATTAAAGAAAGTTTTGATACAACTGTATATTCGAATCTAAATCAAAAGAGAAGATATTTTTTAAAAGATTGTTGGGGCTTATACTCAAGGAGATGCTCAAGGTTTAACAGTGATCGCATTGTTGTTTTGAAGATCGTATCGGGACTTATACAATGACTGAGGCCCAAAGAGGTTTTCTATACCAAGGGGTGGGTCTTACAACTCACGGAGAGGCCCAAAGATATTTTGACAAAGAAAGATGGGACTTACAACACGAGGGGAGGCCCAATTGCTTTTTGTTTGAAAATGGCGATCACACCGAGATTTTTTTATCGTGTCGGGATTTATACAATATCTGAGGCCCAAATTGGTTTTTGTTAAAAAGGGGATTGGGTCTTACACTCTATTAGAGGCCCAAAGTTTATTTTTGTACAAGGGATGGGGCTTACAACTCAAGAAGAGGCCCAGATGAAAAACAACGATCGCACCGTTATTTTGAAAATCGTGTCGGGACTTATACAATGGCTGATGCCCAAAATTATTTATGTACAAAAGGGGGGTTGGGTCTTACACTCTATTAGAGGCCCAAAGTGTTTTTAAAAGGTTTAATAAAGATCAAGAACCAAAGAAACCCTAATTTCATTTCCTTTTAAAAGTAATTCTTTTAATAAAATGAATAAAATGACAAAAATACCAAATAAGTCTAAATAAACTACTTGTGATTTTTTATTAAGGTTTGAAAAATGAGGTTTTAATCACAAGATAATTTAGGACTCATTTGATTTTGATTTTCAAGATGAATATTCATTTTTGAAATGTTTAAAAACAATAAAAATGAATTTATTTACAAAAATATCAACTATATTAAATAAATAATATAAATTTGATTTTTTTGTGAAATAAAATATTTTAACATTTTTGTGATTTTTTTCAAAAAGAACCAATAAAACATAATTAAAATTGAAAGAGAAATTAATTTTCCAAATCATTTAAAATAATATGACAAATATTTTAAAAACTGAAAAAAAGTGGTAAAAAAAGGGTCTGGGGCGAGGGGGATTCGAACCCCAGACCTCGAAGTTATAGCACGCGCCTTCTACCACTGGGGTGGTGATACATCCGTGTATCAAAACCACCCTACAAATACATAAGGGGTGCATTGTTTTAGGCCTGGCTGGCCAAGGCAAGGCAAGTTCTTGGGCCAAAACGCAAAGGCTGTAACTTTCTCATTTCTCCATGGATTGGGACAAAATTTAGGTCTATCCTGCCTAGAATTTCACAAGGAATCCAATGGTGCCCTTGGTTTTTTCAAATGAGGTCTCCATTTTAAAACCCAATGGTGGTTTTGAAATAGGCCATGATTTGCAATTTCTGTGCTACCTCATGGTACAGGCAAGAATTACATGGAAAATTGGTTCAAACACAACATATACAACATGTATGAGATGTTTATGATCAGTGGACTTTAAAGCAATGCATAATTCTAAGAGTTCAATTTGTCATGCACTTACCTCTTGGAGCTTTTTGCGCTATCTGCCAAGTTCCTTGTGCCAGAAGTAATTTGATGCTTTGGACACTCTCAATTGATCCCTTAGAAGCTTTTAGAATGGTTGGAACCAGCTGGAATCCTCAGGAATAAGTTTGAGCTCTTTCTTGCAAAAGGGGCAAAAGTGACCAATATGACAACTCTCTAAAATGGTGTTCCAGATGTGGGAAACCATTTGGGACAGTTCAAGGATGATATTTGGAGTGTGTTTGAGGTTTTATCTGGTTTTGAAAGTGATTGAATCAAGACATGCCTTGAAAAATGCAAAAAAGTCCAATTTTGAGGTTTTGGAGGTGGACTTTTATATTTTGGTGTTACAGGTCACATGTTAGTGTTTGAACAGCTTAGATACAACATATTAGAGGTGTTTGGATCATGAACTGTGATGGAAATGCTCTCTAACTCAAAAACTCAGAGATGCCTTGCAAAAGAAGGCATTTTGGCCTAAAGAGAGGGATTTTGAGGAAAGCATCAGTTTGGGTGCTTTGGTGTACTCAAACTGATCACAATTGATGCCTATTTATAGTGTATCAAGTTTGTTTTGGCATCAATAGTGAATGGAGGCTGCATCAGGCCTTTGGTCAATGTTATGCAAAAGGAATCTCAAGTCTCCTCTAGCCACTGACTTGAGATTAGAGCACAAGCTTTGTAGCTTTGGTTCAAAGATAAGTTTGGACTGAATTTAGTTAGAATAGGCTCAGTTCATACCACCTTAATGCATCCATTGAATGCTTGAAAACAAAATTGAAGTCTTGGCACCTTTTAGCTTTTTTTAGGTTTGGCATGGCTATTGTAGATTCTTGGACTTTGGAGGCTTGGGGATCAGATCATTCCCTTCTTGTTTTATCCTCAGATGTGTCCAAATGGATGACAAGGCTTGGATTTATCAAATTTGGATAAATCGAGCAAAATGCACAAATTCTGCCTTGTAAAAACCAGTTCATGATGCCATGTTCCAAGGGTTGTATCTCCTTGCTCAAATGGAATTTGGAGATGATCTGGTACTTGTTGGAAAGCCCTCATGGCATACTTTAACTTTGATGTCCACCCCTAGACCTGGTTTGACTTGGATCAAGGTGAAAAATGTCCCTACATTTTGGAAAAAGTAAGGCAGATTCTGACTTAGTGAAAATTTCACTAAGTGTTGGAAAAATGTCATTTCCATGTTTTTAGCCATTTTGATCACTCCATAACTTAAAATCCATGAGGAATTGGAATGAGATGTAGTTGAAGCTTTTGTAGAGTGTAGCAAGACCTACAAATCCAGCTTTGGATCACCCAAAATGGTTGCTTGGATCTCAAGTTATGGTCCTTGGAAGTTGGTACCCTAGCCACTTTGTTCCATAACTTAGAAAAATTCTAAGTTTTTTATGGTTACCCCTTTTACAAGTTAACTCACTTTCTTTGATTTTTCTTGATGAATGATGATTCAAATCACATATTAACATTGTTTTAGGGTTAAGGAACCTTGGTTGACCAAAAAATCAAAAAGTCAAACTTTGACTTTTTGTACAGTTAACTTTTTCATCAGATGAAATTTAAACTGTGCGATCCTTTGGGAAATCAAGCCCTTGACCTAAATCAAACCTAATGGATGGACTCCATAGGTGATATAGGGTGTATTGAATCATGTCCCAAGGTTTGGGAGCATGTCTTGGTCAAAAGTTAAAGGTATAATTGACTTTTTCTTCACAACCCTAATTGTGGTCCAGATGAAATTGAAACTTGTGGATCAAGCTTCTTGGATCAATCCATTGTTGAAAATGGATCAATGTAGTGTATTGGAGACCCTCAAATCATGTCTTGAGGTCTTGGCTCATGTTTTGTCCCAAAAGTCAACTTAGGGGTGAATTAGGTCAAGAAACCCTAATTCCTGATTTTTGGGTAAATGCATCCCCTGAGGTTAAATTGACTTGATGATTGGGTCCATGAGGTCCCTTAGAGTATCCTGGGTTGTGCTTTGAAGCATTGGCTCATTCCCAGATGAAAATTTCCATCTAGAGGCCTTGGTCGACCAAAACCCTAATTTGGTGACACTGACGATCCTGAGGCTTGATCCACTTGGAATGTTGCAACCTTGTGCTTGATTCTTGATGTGGGAGTCCTCTTGATTCTCTTGTGGATGTTTTAAGAGGTTAGACAAGTTAAAGAACATGTCATTTCATGATTGATCCTTTGTCTAAGTGCTCTGAGAGGGCTTGAAACCCTAATTCTTGACTGTAGTGAATACTCCTCCATCTTTGGGGAGATTGATAAGGCATGATGGTATATCCATATTGTGATGATGATTTGCGCAATAATGGGAAATCATGGTGGTCAAAATTTGGGGTATGACAGATGCCCTTATTTAATTTTCTTGGACCCGAAGGTGTGAATGGCGAAGGTATTCGGGCATTCGGGGTGCAAGAGGATTAAATATCGGAATACCCAAAATTTTGACGGTGGTTATGAATGGCAGTTTGCTCATCCATCCTCTTTTTCTAAGCAATGATACTTATAAAAGGTAAAACTTCCCCCCCCCCCCCCCCGATCCTGGTCTTTAGCCAAGGAACTGGTCTAAGTCTCTGATATAAACTTTCCCTCGATCCGGGTTTTGAGCCACGAAACTGGTCTAAGTTTCTTTTGTCAATAAACTTCCCCTCGATCCTGGTCTTAAGCCACGGAACTGGTCTCAGTTTATGAAATAAACTTCCCCTCGATCCTGGTCTTCAGCCAAGGAACTGGTCTCTGTTTCTTTTGTCAATAGACTTTCTTGACAAGGGACGCTATTTGTAGCGGGTTTTCCTCAAACTTCTCGCCGAATTTTCCTGGGGAGATACCATTTGACGGAAATTTTTTTTTGATGTTAGACTTGCTGGGGAACCCATTCGTCTGAGTTGTAGAGGTGTACAAACTTCTCTGTTGGAGACGCCATTTGTTGACTCTACTGGTGAAAACGAGTCTCTTGAGAGACCGTTTCCTGCTTGGGGGTATTACATCATGCTTTTCCTCGAGATCTTCTCGGAGAAATGCCATACGATGTATCCCAATTTTGAGGTGCTGATGACTTCATTATCATTGACTCTCTTGGAGAGAAAAATCAATGTGTTGCTGAGAGTCTTTGGTTGTGAGGCTTTCTCTGGGGATTTTCCTTAATCCGGGATAGCAAAGATATCACCTTCAATGGTGAAGAGTGACGTTTGTCGAAGGCTTTCTTGTCTTTTTAGAGGTTCAAGTTATCAAAGTGGTCAAGGGACCAACCATAATCCAGAAATAAGCTAGAGGAGATATTGTTCAGACGCAACATTTCCTGACAAGGAAAGAACTGACAACTCGATTGAGATGACTTTTATCACCAGGGGATAAGACCGACAAGAGTGATAGTGATGCAATATGAATATGAATGTAAATCAATAATGCATGATGTATGTATGTTTATGCTGACAAAACTGACACGACATACAGCTAACGGATGAACACGACTGGATACTCAGCCACTGCAGGGGACGAAGAAGTGTCATTTGGTCCAAGATAGCAATTCTGCCTTGCTTAGGAGAGATAGTTCCCATGGGGAACAACTTTGGTCGGACTTAGGAGATAAAAACTCTGCCGGGGATGTCATATGAAACATGGACTCGGACATAGTTGATCCTTCATTCAGGCGCACTGGCTTAGAAGGAGTACTTTGATTCTGCACTTTGAAGCTTAATCGCCTTTGGAGAAGCGATCGATGTTCTTCTGATGTTCAACAGTCAAAAGAAATTGCCATCTTTATTTTAAAAGCAAAAAAAATGTTGACAAGTAAATTCATTTTTGTTTTATTTCAAGAATCGTTAATCATGTTAAAATGTCGTTCTATAAAGCTAAAACAAATAAGAATCGCAAACAAAAGCATTAAGGCTCAAATTTTATTGATAGGATAGAAATCAGCCAAACGCGTGATTCCATAGAGTATTTACAAAGTTAGAAAATGGTAATTTAAGGGAAAAGGGCTACATTGAAACATAACGACCGCTATCCTTCTGCCAACTTTGAATTCTGGACATCTTGAGCTTTCGTCGAAGATGACCTTAACTGGAGTTTTCCTGATGGATGACATTACTGCTGCTGGGGGATTTGCCCCTTTGTTGAACGTAGTTACTTGCCATTATCCCTAACTTTTGCCTGGATTGTACTTTGAGGTTTCCAATCCATCGGGATGATTTTTGCTTATGTCTCTAATTTTTTTCCTGGACCGCCCTTTCGGGTTTTCAATCCACCGAGACGTTTTTTTAGGCGAAGTATTTCTTGACTACGTCAACATTCGTGGGGTAGGCAAAGTCCTCTCCATCCATGGTTGTGAGTCTCAAGGCACCACCTGAGAAAGCTTTCTTGACAACATAGGGGCCTTCATAATTCGGAGTCCATTTGTCCTGGGAATCAGTGAGGAATGATTGTATCTTTTTGAGCACGAGGTCTCCTTTCCTGAAAATGCAAGGTCGAACGTTTTTGTCAAATGCTTTCCTCATCCTTTGTTGATACAACTGACCATGGCACAGAGCCGTTATTCGCTTCTCTTCGATCAGATTCAGTTCATCGTGTCGAATTTGACACCATTCAGCCTCTGTTAGCTTAGCTTCCATCAATACCTTGATTGATGGGATCTCTACTTCTATGGGAAGGACTGCTTCTATGCCATATACTAGAGAGAAAGGGGTTGCCCCTGTTGAAGTGCAGACAGATGTGCGATAACCGTGCAGAGCAAAGGGTAACATTTTTTGCCAGTCTTTGTAGGTTACAACCATCTTTTGAACAATCTTCTTGATGTTCTTGTTAGTTGCTTCTACCGCGCCGTTCATATTAGGTCAGTAGGGAGATGAGTTATGGTATTCAATCTTGAACTCAACGCATAACTCCTCCATCATCTTGTTGTTCAAGTTGGATCCATTATCAGTAATGATCTGGCTTGGAACACCATAATGGCAGATGACATTGTTTTTGATGAAATGGACTACCACCTGTCGGGTTACATTGGCGTATGACGCTACTTCGGCCCACTTGGTGAAGTAGTCAATGGCTGCCAGGATGAACCAATGTCCATTTGAAGCTTTGGGTTCAATCATACCAATCATGTCGATTCCCCATATAGAAAAAGGCCATGGAGAAGAAAGAACTTTGAGATGCGTTGGTGGTACATGGATTTTGTTTGAATATATCTGACACTTGTGACATCTCCTCATGTACTTGTAGCAATCGGACTCCATTGTCAACCAATAGTACCCTGCTCTTAGAATTTTTCTCGCCATCGTGTGTCCATTGGCATGAGTGCCAAAGGATCCTTCGTGAATTTCTTTCATCAGCATGTTTGCTTCTGGCCTGTCAATGCATCTGAGCAAAACCATGTCGAAGTTTCTCTTATAGAGTGTATCACTGCTTAGAAAGAAGTTGCCAGCCAGCCTTCTGAGGGTCTTTCTATCTTTTCTGGATGCCCCAGGTGGGTACTCCTGTTTCTGAAGGAAGCACTTGATATCATGATACCAAGGTTTGTCGTTTATGACTGCTTCAATTGTGAAAATGTAAGCGGGCCGTTCAAGGCGCATTACATCAATCTTAGGTATGTCATTCCATTGACCTACACTAATCATGGAAGAGAGAGTGGCTAATGCATTAGCCATGTGATTCTCCTCATGAGGGATGTGATGAAACTCGATTTTGTTGAAGAATGGTAACAACCTTCTCGCGTAATCTTTGTAAGGAATCAGTCCTTATTGGTATGTGTTCCAATCTCCTTTGATCTGATTTATAACCAGGGATGAGTCGCCATATACATCCAAGTTCTTGATCCTTAAGCCGATCGCTTCTTCGAGACCTATGATACAAGCTTTGTATTCGGCCTCATTGTTTGTACACTTGAACGTCAGTCAAGCGGTGAAAGGAATATGGGTACCCTGAGGTGTTATAATGATTGCCCCAATTCCATTTCCATAATGATTGACAGCTCGGTCAAAGATTAGTCCCCATTGGGAACCTGGTTCTGGCCCTTCAATAGATAGCGATTCATCGCAATCTTTCATTTTCAAG
Organism: Lathyrus tuberosus; assembly: GCA_022829125.1. Taxonomy (NCBI): domain Eukaryota; kingdom Viridiplantae; phylum Streptophyta; class Magnoliopsida; order Fabales; family Fabaceae; genus Lathyrus; species Lathyrus tuberosus. Next base: position 885,021 of record JALAZF010000238.1, read on the forward strand.
TACATGACATCTTTGTCTGGGAAGTCAAATTCGACTAATTGTTGATCGTTAATCAGTTGATGAGCCAAATGATCGGCCAAAACACTTCCTTTAACGGCCTTCTGAGCATGGTACTCGATGTCATATTCTGATAACAACATCTGCCAACGGGCAATCCTTCCCGTGAGAGCAAGCTTTTCAAAGACATACTTGATTGGGTCCATTTCGGAGATTAACCAAGTAGTGTGGCAAATCATGTACTGGTGGAGACGTTTGGCTGCCTAAGCCAGAGCACAACAAGTTTTCTCAAGCATAGTGTACCGAGTTTCGCAGTCTGTGAATTTCTTGCTTAAATAGTAGATGGCAGACTCTTTTCTTTTTGTTTCGTCTTGTTGGCCAAGTACACAACCCATGGAGTCCTCCAAGACTGTTAAGTAGATTATCTGTGGTCTTCCTTCCACTAGAGGTGATAGAATTGGTGGGTTCAACAGGTATTCCTTGATACTGTCGAAGGCGGTTAGGCAGTCTTCTGTCCAAACGCAGTCCTGATTCTTTTTGAGGAATTTGAAGATTGGTGCGCATGTCGCGGTCATGAGTAATATAAATCTGGAAATGTAATTCAAACGTCCCAGGAATCCCCTGACTTGTTTTTCAGTCTTTGGAGAAGGCATTTCTTGAATGGCCTTGACCTTGTCAGGATCAACCTCAATTCCTTTCTGGCTGACGATGAACCCTAAAAGTTTCCCCGAGCGGACACCAAATGTGCATTTGTTCGGATTTAAGTGGAGTTTGTATTTTCTCAGACGCTCGAATAACTTTGACAGGTGGGTCACATACTCCTCCTCTGTCTTAGATTTGGCAATCATATCATCGACATACACTTCTATTTCCTTGTGTATCATGTCATGGAACAGAGTAGTCATGGCCCTTTGATAGGTTGCCCCGACGTTCTTCAAACCGAACGGCATTACCTTGTAACAAAAGGTACCCCATGGGGTGATGAACAAAGTTTTGTCCATGTCTTTCGGCACCATTTTTATATGATTATAGCCCGAGAATCCATCCATGAAGGAGAATACTTTGAACTTTGTTGTACTGTCTACCAGCATGTCAATGTGTGGTAAGGGAAAGTCATCCTTTGGACTTGCTTTGTTCAGATCCCTGTAGTCTACACACATTCTGACTTTTCCGTCCTTGTTCGGAACTGGTACTATGGTGGCTAACCATTGAGGATATTCTGATGTGGCGAGGAAACCCACGTCAATCTATTTATGTACTTCCTCTTTGATTTTGATGGCCATGTCGGGATGAGTTCTTCTCAACCTCTATTTTACCAGTGGATATTATGATTTCAACGGTAGATGATGTTCCACGATGCTAGTATCCAGCCCTGGCATATCCTGATAGGACCAAGCGAATACATCAGGAAATTCTTTGAGAAGCTTTATCAAACTTTCTTTGACAGTTGGACTGAGCGGTGCCCCAATCTTGACTTCTTTTATCTCTTCTTCTGAACCCAAGTTGACTGTTTCCAATAGCTCTTTGTGAGGTTCGATGGACCTTTCCTCTTGTCTGAGTAATCAAAAGATCTCTTCTGGAATTTCTTCGTCATTTTCTTCTTCAGCCTCAAATACCAGGAATTCAAAGTTGGGAGAAGGCATTGGATCGTATGTTTCAATGGGGTTTAAAACAAGCAATCTGCATGACGTGATGATTGTTTTTAGAAGAGATAGAGAAAATTCAAGAGTGTGTGCAATGTAATTTCTGAAAAAATGCTTGTTTTTATTCTTTGAGTTATTTTTTAGGATTACCATTTTCTGAAAAAGTGAAAAGAGAAAACAGCAATAAAATGCGGAAATTATAGAACGACATTATTTTATTTATGATTTGGTCAATTCTTGAAACTACAGCCCTATAAAACAAAACTCAGTCGCTTTGGGCAAAGCGAAGAGGTACATTTACAGAAAGTGAGCCCTATCAAAACATCTGTTTCACCTGGGCAAGGTGAAAGGTTAAGACAAAGACGACAATTACTTAGACTTATGAACGACTTTCGAAACGTTGACAGCAACCCATTGGCGGCGAACTCCTCGGTGAATCACAAAGTCTGGTACCTTCTTTCTCTGTTTGTCCTCAGAAATGACACTGATTTCTGGCGGAGCAGGATCATTGGAATCTGTCTCCCAGGCAGAGTTGTCGTAGGAGGATTCTTTAGCTGTATCTTGCATATTGTTTTCATTGTCAGGCGGATCTCCCTATCTAGTTGGCTGGATGTCTTCGAGCCTGATACGAGAGCTTTCAGGAGCGGTGTACTTGACTAAGAAGTCGAATTTGCCACTCGGTTGTCCTAAGGTGTCCCATACTTCCTTGGAACTGGAGGAGTCATCCTTTTAGATGACATTGACCTCAGGAAAAGCATAGTTGATGAACTCTAGTCTTGTAATCTTTGCAAATTCATCGTCGTGCTGGGTATTTTCTGAATGCCCGGAGTGTTGATCACATGACATGGTGGGGACGCAGGTATTCTTTTCAATGATGCTCAGTTGATATGCATCGTTCGGCTGATTCTTTTGCCCCGAGTCTCCTGGGTACGGCTGCCAGATAGGCAGGCCATTCATTGGGCCATAATAGTCATGGTCAAAGTTGTCTTTCATTAGAGTGTCCTCCTCTAATGAGTTTGGTGGAGCACGACATCCTTCCGGATCACCATCTCCGTATATCATTTTGACGTTTGATCTTGGTATATATCTCGGACTCTGTGCGGGATAGCAAAATGGCGTAGGCACCTCTTCCTGAGACATATAACCGTCCTCGTTGAGATAGGACCTCCATTCTTCCTCTGTAGCGGAGGAATCACCCTCGTTGATGGTATGTATTTCTTGAGATACTGGGTGAAGGAAACCTCCACTGTGGAAGAAGTCCTAAATAGGATGAAGACTTTTATTGTTAATAGCGGTCTAGGTACAGTTTGAGAAAAAACCAAGGCCTTTCTTTGTCTTGTTATCCGTAGGAATGACAAGTTGTCCCCATCCTTTGGCATTGTTACTTTTGATTACTTCGAGAGCATCTTTGTACGAGGAAATCGACGTTCCTCTTTCTGATTGGTTGTCATGGCTTACCGAAAGTGCCTGGAACTGGGTTCCTACAACCTCCTCTGGTTCTACACAAGTGGACGACGATAAGTTGCTCACGATCAAGGCTTGCTCTCCACAGACTGTGACTAGTTAGTCGTTCTTGACGAACTTCAGCTTCTGGTGAAGTGTCGAAGTGACTGCCCCAACCTCGTGTATCCAAGGTCTTCCTAACAAACAGCTATATGCTGCCCGGATGTCCATGACCTGGAAACTGACTTGGAAAGTGTGAGGACCGATAGTTATGGGAAGGTCGACTTCGCCGATAACTGTTTTTTGGGATCCGTCAAATGCTTTGACAATGACCTCACTGCCTCTCATCGGAGATCCTTTAAATGATAGTCATATTAGAGTAGATTTTGGCATAACATTCAGAGCCGATCCGGTGTCTACCAGTACGCTGGCTAAATCATCGTTCTGGTAGTTGACTGTAATGTTAACAGTTCGTCATCACTAAACCCCAAGTTGTTGCAGGAAGTGATGTTGGAGATGATGATGTCGAATTGTCTTATTGTTACATCTTGTTCCATAAAGGCTTGCTCTAAGACTTTCTGTAGAGCTTCCCTGTGAGCTTCAGAACTGAGTAAAAGAGATAGTACAGAGATTTTTAAAGGATTTTGCAACAGATCATCAACAATGTTGTACTCACTTTTTTGGATGAGCTTCAGCATCTCATCGTTGTTCTTTGAAAGGTCGGGATTACTGGATTGCCCGATTGGTTGAATGGGAACTTTGGTTTGAGGTTCCTCTTCTTTGTTGGGTTCTCCAACTCCTCGATTGAAGATTCGACCGCTCCGTGTTACTCGACTGATGTCTGCAATATTCACGACGGAGAGTAATGGAACTTCTTTTCCATTCTCAATTGTTGTTGCACCATATTTGTAAGGTATAGCCTTATCAGATTTGTACGGTACTAGTCCCAGCAGATAGATAACTACGGGAGCCTTCTGATTTTTCTAACCATCATAGCCGACCTCAATTGGTTCAAGGTTAAAAACCTTTCCACTATCAAAAGGAACTCTTGATTCATGAAGCAAAGGGATTATGGCGCATACATCTTTGGCCACTTCTCATTTAGGGATCAAGACAACTTCTTTGCCACGATAGGGATGATAGTCCGACATTGAACCAGATCTTGACCATGGTTGAATCTCATTATGGTCCAACTGACTTTGAAGGGCTGCTCACATGAGGTAGCATCCTTGATTATCCTCTGAGCAAACTCTACAATGCTCATAGTTGTGTGGTGACATCCGGCCACGTTTGCTTTATATGCAGTGTAACCTTACTAGATCTGTTTCCATTGATCGAACGTCCTGATTTTGATGCCTAGTAGGGTTCCCATCAGTCATACTGATTTGTTGGGTGTCATCATCTAGATAGATCGGAAGCCACCAGTGCTTTAATAAGTGTTGCAGTGTTCTTTGAACGAGTGCACATCCTTGGTCGCTCTCACGACATACTTTACAGTTATGATATTCATGCGAAGTTAGAAAATTGAGTTGGACTTGCATAGCGTGTAATTCCACCAAGCTGGTATTCATCAAGTGAATATCAAAGATTTGAATCATATTCACTTGATAATCACTTCTATCGCGATAATTCTGAATCCATCCAAGATACATCTGACGCTAGAGGGCCTCATGTACAAAAGAGCATCCCTGATTGTTTACCGAGCAGATCAGACAGGAATCGTAATCGTGTCGTGGCAAATCATGATGTTGGCTTTGCCTTGAGTGCATTGCCACCAAGTTGACATTCATTGCACGGATGTCGTGGTTTTGAATGATGTTGAAATTCGTATAAGTCATGTTGACCCCACGAATTCGGTGATCTTGGATCCATCCAAGATCCATCTGTTCCTGTAGAGCTGATTGCACCACTGAACACCCTTGATTGTTTTTAGAGTAGATATCACACTGGTGATAATTGTGAGACGGTACATGACCGTATCCGCTCTGTTTGCAATGCATCTTGACCATGTTGGTTTTCAATAAGAGTACATAATGAATTTGATAGCTGAGGTTAGACTCTTCCTCTATCAAATTTACTGCAGCCTTCTCGTGTTGTGGCAACGGGTTCGTCTGAACATTTGGATTTGTATCCTTGAAGGATAACACCCTGCTCCTAACAAGCTTTTTCACATCGGATTTGAAACTGAGACAGTTTTCTATGTTATGCCCTGGTCCTCCTTGATGGTAAGGACAAGTCTGATCTGCTTTGAACCAAAAAGGGAGATTCAGCGGTATCGCAAGAGGAGCCCTGGTTTGGACGTGTCCCTTGACCAGCAATAATGGAAATAGTTATGCGTACAACATTGGTATTGGGTCGAACCCTGGTGGTCGCGTTGTACGGTTATTGTTGTACTGAGGACGAGCCTACTGAAGAGGCTGTTGTGTCCTTTGCTGATATTGTTGTTGATTCGGTTGGCTCAGAGTAACCTGAGGTTGGTACGTTGGAGCAGGCGCAGGGTTGATAGCAGGAGTTACAGCTGCTACTGGTTGGTACCGTCGCCTTTGCTTTCCGAGAGAGATATTACCAATATCTTGCTCCTTTTTCTTAGGGAGGGCACTACCATATCTTTTGGTACTGCTTGATGGTCCAGCATCTTTAACTAAACGTCCTTCTTGGACCGCTTCTTCAAGACGAACTCCCACGCCCACCATCTCAGTGAAGTCGTTGGGCGCACTAGCGACCATTCTGTCGTAGTAAAATGAGCTCAAGGTTTTCAAGAAGATTTTTGTCATCTCTTTTTCCTCAAGAGGGGGACAAATCTGGGCGGCAATTTCACGCCATCTTTGAGCATATTCCTTGAAGGTTTCCTTATCCTTCTGCAACATGGCTCTGAGTTGATCTTTGTCCGGTGCCATGTCCAGGTTATACTTATATTGTTGAACGAAGGCAGCGCCAAGATATCTGAAAGTGACGATCTTAGTGAGGTTTAAACCCATGTACCATTTAAGTGCGGCACCGGTTAAACTATCTTGGAAATAGTGGATCAGTAGCTGTTGGTTCTCTGTCTGAGTTGACATCCTTCGAGCGTACATCACCAAATGACTTTGAGGGCAAGAGTTACCCTTGTATTTTTCAAATTCGGGCACCTTGAATTTGTGCAGAACTTTCACATTGGGGACCAAACAAAGATCTACGACGTCCTTTCCGAATAAATCCTGACCGTGAATGGCATGCAGTTCCTTCTGCATCTCCAAGAATTGCTCCTGGAACTCATTCAATCTGCCGTACATACTTTCGTTTCCACCAGAAGGTATCTGTGGAATCTGTCCTTCCAAGACAGTGTGTACCACGGGTGGTGGTATAGTCATTACGGCAGTGACTCTTGGTGCTTCTCTCTCCTGAAGTTTGTAACCTTCAGGAGTTGCTGTCATGCCCCTGGCATCTTCGCTTTCCCAAAGTTTGTAACCTTCAGGCCCAGCGGTTCTTGCTGCAGTTTCTGGATCTTCTGTGATCGGCGAAATATATCCTTCCGGGATATAGTTGAGTGGCATGCCCCAGGGACGATCTTTAGGCATGTTATAACGAGGATCATACTTTTTCACTATGGGCATCGATGTGATCTCTGAGATCATAGTCCGTTGTTGTTGCATTTGGCCTGCTGCCAGAGATTGCATGTCATTGTGAAGTTTTCTCAAATCTTCTTCAGATTGTTGATTTCTTCTCTCAACTCTCTATTCTCTTCCTCGAGATTATCCATCTTCTTTTGTCGATTGGCCCGAGTATTGTACGAATGTGACAGTTTGACTCTAGAATCGAGACACAAACGTGAGATTCGTAGGGAAGAAGAATGCGTTATGTGAGAATGATGAATGATATGCAATGATTATATTAATAATTTTTTTGTTTAATCAAAAGAAACTTCAACAATTGGACTGAAAATATCATACAGTGGGGAAAACCCCATTTTATTGAATTCAAAGATTGCGGAAATGGAAGTACATTAATTTACAAAGTGCCATAAAAGGAAATGTCTAAGCCTATGGATCCTGAGTCCTCTCTGAGGAGAGCTCAGGTGCTGGTTCTGGTACTTTTCTTTTCTTTGACCGGGGCTCTTGAGCCATTGTCGGGTTGTCATTCCTTTGCCATGTGAAAGGAGCGAGCAAATTCCTTTGGTCTTCTTGATTTTCTACAGCATGTTGCTCTAAAATCTTGACCAGAGCATCTTTTTCTTTTAACAGTTGCTGTATTTTGGGACACTCCACATTGAGAATGCGGTACTTGTTCTTCCAAGATTTATTTTCCTGTTGAACTTTGATGAGAGTAACCTGAAGTTTTTCCATATCAGACATAAAATAAAGGACATATTCCTTTAACGGAAGAACTTCTTGACGAGGGTAAGGCATCCTCAGCTTGAGAGCTTTAGCTTGTACCCAGTGAAGATAAGGTTCCACAGAGACACAATCCGATTTTCCTAGAGACTCTCTTCCTTTCCTGTGAACATGTTTCCAAGCATGCACTATCTCTGTCATTAGTGCCCTGTCATTTTCTCCTTCCTTGAAGAAAAGACCTTCCAGATGAACATTACGCGGGACATGTCTCATCGGGTATCCGAATTGACGACGAACTAAAATTGGATGATAATTGATTCCTCCTTTAGTTCCTATGAGGGGTACATTAGGGAAGTTTCCACAACAGTTAATGATTTTTATCCCGTCATAGATCTGATTGTACCTATCGATGTCAGAGTTGGTAAGAGACATGATTCTCTGTGACCAACGTAAAGTACTCTTATGATCCCAAAAAGCGGCAGACTTTGGCAAATGGGAAGTAAACCATTTATATAGCAGGGGTACACAGCATGTGATCATTCCTCTGCTGTAAAAATTCCTTAAGTGTATAGAATGATAAGCATCTGCGAGCAAGGTTGGTACGGGGTTTCCAATTAGAAAAATCTTAATGGCATTGATATCAACGAAGTTATCAATGTTGGGAAAAAGGAAAAGCCCGTATGTGAGTAGAACAAAGATATCTTCGAAAGCAGTAATGTTTCCTATACTGGCAAAGTACAGGGCTTTCTCTACCAGAAACTTGGCTGGTAAACCTTGGATTCCACCCTTAGTGGTCATGTTAGTCCTTACTTCTGACTCGTCCAAATAGATTGCTCTTGCAATGGTTTGATACTTTGGAATTTCTTCCAGTCCAGAAAAGGGAGCTTGGTCAGTGATGGGTAAATCAGTCAGGTGAGAGTACTCATCCAACGTTGGTGCTAGTTGATAATCCGGGAATGTAAAACAGTGATAAACCGGATCGTAGAACTGAATCAGTGTAGAAATGATTCCTTCAATTACATAAACTCTTAACAGGGACAGCAGTCCTCCGTACTTAGCTCTGAAAGCATCAGGGTTGGTGATCATCCTTGCCAACCCTCTCAAATCCTCTAATTTTGGAACCTTGAAGGTGTACTTGTGAGTCTTCCTTCTACCGAAATCCATAACGCAATCTTTCTCACGGACATTTGCAATTATTGTCTTAGTTTAATTTGAAAAAGAGAGAGACTAGAAGAGAAAATTTTCTTTGTTTAACGTTATTTAATGAAATGAATGCATGAATGCAGCACACAAAAACATAGAAAAAACATGGGGTCAAAGGTTCGGTGTCATGAAGTCAAGGCTCTACCCATCCCCAAAGGTTGTACTGGTATTTTTTATACCTGTCCTCAAAATCATTGACCCCTCTTGGGATAACAACAGCAGGCTGGTTCACCCGAGCAAGCTGTAGTATCTTAGAGTAATATCAAATGAGGGTAGTATCGCATGACAACTATTTCCGATAGCTTCCGCACTACAAAAATAGTACCATGGTCTCAGCCTACTAAATCCTCAATTTCATGGATACCACAATCAAACAATCAGCTTTCAACAACCGAAGTCATTTAGACATTGAATCCGCAAAGGGTATCTCCAGTGATTCGATGGTCTACCGGGGTCTCTTATTTTGGAGTCACTCCCTGTAAGATTACCCGTCTAATGCCATCACTTATCTTAGGTGTCACTCAAACTTTCCAGATGCGGCATCACCTGCAGTCCCATTAGCAGAAAAATAAACACGGATATCAAGTAGGAAAAGCGATATATATATATTCCTAAAACTAACATCCTAGACCTCTTAAGAGCTATAATCCTAGTCCTATACAGACAATGACTCCCCAGTAGAGTCGCCATTTTACTGTAGCGAGTGATTTTTGTCGGTGACGCGACCACCTTATCGCTGGTTTTTGGGTTTCTCCCCACAATGAGGAGGGGGAGCTACTTTTTGATTTCTTATTTATCCCATGAAGCTGGAAGGGAAAGGGAAGCTATCTAAAACTAACCTTGCACGCGAATGTTTAATTGAACAAACGCTTTAAAGAGATTCGGGGAGTTCGGGGTCAGGTTATACAATGGGGAGTTGTCAATTACCCATCCTATATGTGGTTATCCATAGGATATTAGCTTTAGGTTTCGCTTAGTACTTGATGGTGTTTATCTGTTAATGGGTTGGGAAAGTTTCTTTGGAAATATGAGTGGGATAGTGAGTTTTTGTTGGTGTTCGGGTTCTTCCCGATGTTTTTGGTAAGGTACTGGACCTAAGTTTTGATTGGTATGAAGGTACTGGACCTAGAGTTTTTGATTAGTATGCTCGCTAAGATTTCACAATCTTATGCCTACGTATTCCCGTTTAAACGAAACAGGGAAATCAGAGCAATCGTAGTTCCTCCTATTCTAAGAGGGAAAAAGATGTTTTGGTGTCTTGTTCAACGCCCAAGATTGAAGCTAAAAGGTTATTTGTGTCTTGTTCAAAGCCCAAGATTGAAGCTAAAAGGTTTGACTGAGAGAGAACTTGTCATCTCTAAAGAGGGATTGGACTTCCTCTGAGGAGATTGTTGATTTTTGTGTGCCTTGATCAAAGCCCAAGGTTAAAGCTAAGAGGTTGATTGACTCCACCAGGGAAGTCCTTATATAAAGCCTAAGAGGAGGCTGGATAATACTGACTCAACAAGAGAGTGTATATATTGATGTCTTGTACAAAGCCCAAGATTGAGGCAAAGAAGAGACGGACTCTTTGGGGATATCATTATACAAAGCCTAAGAGGAGGCTAAAAGTTTGACTTTTTCGGGGAAAATGCTTTAGCTGTCTTGTACATAGCCCAAGATTGAGGCTAAAAAGGATTTTGACTCCGCCGGGGAAGTTTGTATGTGTCTTGTACAAAGCCCAAGATTGAGGCTGAAATGAGAAGTTTAATTGACTCTAGTGAGGATATTTTTATGTGTCCTGTACAAAGCCCGATATAGGCTGAAATGAGTTTAACTCTGCGGGAGAGTATTATCTGTCTTGTACAAGGCCCAAGATGGAGGCTGAAAAGAGGATGAATCTGTTTAGGATATTATTTCCCATAGCCTCAAAGAAGGCTGGGAGAATTTGACTCAGCTGGGGAAGATATTTGTCCCAAGCTAAAAGGGGAGGTTATGAAGATTTATGTCTTGTACAAAGCCCAAGATAGAGGCTAAAAGGGTTTGACTCAACAAGAGAGTGCTTTTATCTGTCCTGTACAAAGCCCAGGATTGTGGCTGAACAAGCTGGAGAAATCATTCTACACAACTTGAGAGGAGACTAGCTCCTTCTAGGGGGATCTTTATGCCAAACCTAAGAGGAGGCCGGAAAAGATTGACTCAACAAGAGAGTGTTTTTATCTGTCTCGTATAAAGCCTGAGATTGAGGCTAAAGGGTTTGACTCAACAAGAGAGTACTGAAAGGTGATTGACTCAACAAGAGAGTCTGAAAGTTGATTAACTCAACAAGAGAGCCTGAAAAGGTTGATTGACTCAACAAGAGAGTCTGAAAAGGTTAGCTCCGTTGGGGAGAATCATTGTACAATGCCCAAGAGGAGGCTTACTATGCTGAGGAAAGGTCATTATACAAATCCTAAGAGGAGGCTAGCTTCTCCTGGGGATTATTGAGATCCCGAGGCAGGTCTAAACGAGGAATCAACTCTTGCTGAGGGTTACAAAAGAGTTGAGGTATCAGATACCTTGAGGTTCTGATTTGGGATAGTGTTATCCTGATGATAATCTGACCCTAGCTTGGGGGACTTTTAGGAGAGAGACGGGGTTTTAGCTCTGCTGGAGATTTGTCCAGAGTGACCAGGGTTTCTCCTATGTTTGTGAGGAACTTGAGAATGTCTTTGAGACTTAAGGTTGGACTGTCCAAGTCTACTGGTGTGTGTCGCATCTGCGAAAATCAACCGGCGGAAAAGACAGAAGAGTCGCCACCAAACGTTATTTATCCCGACGCAGGGTAAGAAAACGATCGAAGAAAACCTCAGCAAAGGGAAAGGAATGGTCGTTGCAACCACAGCCTGAGTTCGGGAGTCGGTTACGCGAGAGGAAGGTATTAGCACCCCCTTGCATCCATCGTACTCGATGGTATCCACGCTTGTTGTTATCGATCAAAGGGTGTAGGTTATCTGAAGCTCAACTGCTAACCAGAAAATGAACGGGAGAAACGGGAAAAGAAAAGAAAAAGTGTCTCGATAGGACATCGCCGTCCTAGGCCTACGTATTCCCTCGGGAGTGGGAAAGTCAAAGTCAACGTAGCTCAGAAGACTACGGAATTGTGGGGATGTTTGCTCGCCAAGACATCGTGTCTCGTGCCTACGTATCCTCAATCTAACCAGAGAAAGGAAATCAGAGCAATCGTAGTTTGACTCACTACGGGTTGCTAAAGGGAGACAAAAGGATCGCCGGCCGAAGGCGAACTTACGACAAAAGGAAGGGTGCTCCTACTACCTATCAAACTCGGTACAAAAGAAAGGAGAAACAAAGAGGTTGATAAATAAGGTTGTGCTCGCAGAGATCTCGCACGATCTCCTACCTACGTATCTCCATTAACCAATGAAGAATCAGAGCGACGTAGTTCCCTCACTAGGGATGACTTTGCTTTGTTTGTGTTTTTTAACTGGGCAATGCTAATGTTCTAGCTTAGGTGTTGCAACTCGCTGAATCGAGAGCGTTACCGACTTGCAGTAGAACAAGGAGAAGCATACCCTTACGTCGAGTGAGAGTTTGAGATGAGAAGAGAAAGACGTTTGTTTGTTTATTGTCTTTTAGAAGAAGTGTTTTGGTTGATTGTTTGCGATATGCAAAGTATTAAAGTCTATGAAATAGTGAACACTTTGCGTAACGAGTCACACACCTCGCGCGACAAAGCATACTATGTACTTAAGGCTTATGGTACACAAAGCACATCTTTATTCATTAAGTGTTTTATCTTTTCTTTAAGAGAGAGAAGAGATGGATCAAGGTTGTAAAGTAAAATCTAAGGGGAGACTAATTGTAGTCCTAATGTTAGCATGCATTTGTTGGTCCTAGGGGTTGAGTTAAGGAGAGGAAAGAAGGAACTTCTACCTAGATTAACAAGTAGGGATTGCATTACCTAATGCTCATCCTAGATTAGTCTTAATAAAAAATTAAGACCAAGCTAGGATCCCAAAGGGGTGTGAAAGAGTTGTACAAACAAGCATTATATCATACAATCCACAAATGAAAGAGTAAAAGAAAGAAAATGAAAAAAAGGTGAAAGAAGAGTTGAGTAATCATGTACTCATGTTCCTTACCTCATAAGTCAACTTAAGCAACCTTGGTTAAAAGAAAGTAAATCACAAGCACTAGTTACCAATTAATTGAAAAGTTATACATTAAGTTCCTAAACTAAGACTAGGTGTCCTATACTTGTATTAGATACAACATACAACTATAAACAATGCAAGATGATTTCTAAGAGTGAAGTAACTTGTATAGTTCAGTAAGTATACCTAATTAACTTCTACTTATATTAACATGTCACAAGAAATCAAAGTAGGTCAAACTATGTACCAAAACAACACACAAATGCACATTGTTTACAAACTAGATGAGAATGGATGTTTAGGAATCATGTAAGTGAATTAAAACATGAGTTTACCTCAAAGTCAGAAGTGAATAAGGTGTATTGATGAGTTTAAATATCATTGGTTTAACATGGGAGTCATGTATTAGAGCATTCACAATAGTTAAGCAAGTTGTGCACAAGTATAGTCAACTAGGATGCAACATACAATTGGTGCTTATGCAAAAGACATGTGAGGATGAATGCATGCTATGGTATGGTATAAAGTCAAAAGAGATATCATGTTAAGGATGCATAAAACAACTAACATTTCAAGTTTTATAAGCTATAGCAAGGCAAACACAAAACAATGTTCAAGTAAGTCCTAGAAGTTAGCTACTTGTGACACAAGTAAAAGAGAAGTGTGAAGGGTGCATACCCATGTTGAGTGAGCTAAGGTCAGTACCTAATGACCCCTAATAGGTCACATCTAAAGCCTACAAGAGTTGGGAAAAGATGGAACATGAAAGAGTTAGACAACTAAGCAAACAAAGTTCAATTGAGAGATGTAAGTCAAGTTGTATTTTATGAAACATAGAATGCAATTATGAGTCATTATGCTTTATGCAAGTTAAGGTCAGTATTAGAAGTCATGTAAGATGTATTGAGATGTAGATTAGATGCATCATGTTATGCAATATTAGACAAACACACAAATGAACACAAGTTTTAACATTGATGTAACATTTATAAGTCATACAACTTCAAACAAATGAGAAGGGATTAGAAGTCCTAAAAATTAGGGGAAACAAGTAAAGTTATCATGAAGTCAGTGGTTATGTATAACCAAAATATAGGCTCAAAATTTATCTTTTATCATTCTCAAACTAAGCCAAACAATTCACTTATGACCAATTGTTAAACATTCACAAAATGACACCATAAACACATCCAAAATTGGCCTAAAAAATCCCTAAAAATTGGACAAGGTCTATCAAAGTACCCTAAAGTCAAGTGTCAAGTCTCATGCAAAAATTCATTTCATAACTCTTTGTAGAAACTTAGTTATGAACCATATAGCACAAAGTATTAGCATAGGAACACATCACAAAGAAAATTCAAGGAAAAATACCAAAACTAATAAAAAATAAAAAAAAATCAACAAAAATTATTTAACACTTTTATGAGTCCATGTGAATTTATTTATAATTTTTATGCAAGTGAAACTATTTTTTAAAATGGATTTTTGAATCATGTATGAAGAAGAAATTAAAATGCAAGACCTAGAACTAGGGGTGCGATATTAGTAAAAAGTCAGTTCATACTGACTTGGGCTCACATATTGGGGGTTGTGGATAGTTTTCGCAAGGCCCACGCGCACCAAGAACTTTTATTTCATCAAGATTGGAAACAAATGAGGGGAAAAAAAGGTCATGTGCACATCATGTGAATTCATTAATTCAGTGGCGCAATCTAGGCCACTCGCTAGATCACACTGCTGGGATGACTTTCTCACTCTCCTCACACCTTTAATCACACGGCTTGGATATTACCTGGTCTTAATTTCTACAAGTGATCTCCTCAATAATACATGTTGCAACATCATTATTCACATGGCCATGTCACTTTTCAAACTATTATTATTCAGCATTATTATTATGACCAAATTATGACTCTATCATTAGGATAAAAAAGAAAAGATTCCACCATGAAATCACACGTGACTTTATCTCCCTCATTAATGCAGTGGCCTTTTTTCATTGGATAACATGGAAACAAATAAAACAACCAAACCCCCTGGCGACACGTCATCGTCACCAACCTCATGCCACCATGAAAACCAGTAGAAACACGAGTTATCCCTCCAAGAACCTATTTTTTTGCACAATGTTTATTCTAACATAGCTCCCTCAATTCTTGATGAAATTCAATGAAGTTTAAACCAAAATTGTAGTACTAAACGAGGCAAACGCAACCATAGCGAATAGAGTTCAAGATAACGCCTAAATCATAAAGATAATTAGCCATGAAGTCACAGATCCAAACACACATTCAACAAGATTTCACGTTTCTACATAGTTTTCTAACTAGCACGCAATGCCTACACTCCATAGGACTTCAACATGCACTCCTCATGATACTACAATGAATGCTTTGAGATTCAAAAAATGGTACCTTGCTGAAATTCAGATCTTGAGACTTGAGGAACCCTAGGAGCTTTGTGCAGAATTAGTAAGAGCGAAATAAATGCTTGTTGAGACCTTTAACCGTGCTGAACAGATTTTTGATGAAGAAAGTGAAGAATTTGAAAATGTTTAATGGTGTCTTTAAGCTTCAAACAATGCAAACAGAGAGAGGATTTCGTAGTAGTGATGAAGAAGCAGAAGAAAATTCGTGAAAACCTCCAAGAATGAGAGAGAAATCCAGAACTGAAGATTGAGAGTGAGAGAGAGAGAGAGGGTTTCGATTTGTGTGGTGAAAAATGGATCTAACTGAATTAGTTAGAGTGGAAAATGGCTTTTATATTCATGGTTAATGCATGGTTAAGGAGTTAATCATGATTACAAGTTTGTTGGAGCATGGTTAGTGAAAAAGATGAAGGAGTTAAGATGAGGATGGCACGGGTTAGTTTTGGTTTAATGAAATGTGGATGATGTATCATAAGGATGATAATGGTGATGTGGATAAGAGCATGGGCTGGTACCAATCAGAATTTAAGCTTGCTCACTAAGTTTTGTTATTTTTTCTCTCATGGCCATATGTGGAAAGTAGGTGTATAATGCATGGTATGTAAGTCTTGGTTTAGTTAATTGTAGTAAAAGTGACAATAGTAATGTATTATGCGCATTGGATTAATATATAACAAGGATAACATGTTTTTGGCATGAATTTGTTTTGAAGTAGCAAAGCATGGTTAACATAGTAATGAAGCAAAGTTTGAAGTGAAATATCCTCATGGCTAGTGAACCAACTTGGATGATTTTGGTTGCTATGGAAAGGTGGTGTTTTAGAGAATGATTTTGATGTTCATGGCAAGTTGAATCAAAGCCATTTACTTGGAGGAAAATGAGGTTAAAACTGAGAGTCTAAGGGTTGCTATGCATGTGATATGAATTGGTTTTGTATGTATTTTCAAAAGGGTGTTTTTGTTTTTTTGTATTTTAGAAGGATGTATCTCCATGGATTTTGAACTAAATGCTATGGTTCTTGTAACCAAATTGAAGGGAATACTTCAAACTACACTTTTCATGTTGAAAGCAAGTGGAAAAGATGCCTTAAACATGGTGAAAAATGGGCTGAAACATCATCATACACGAGCTGCCATGGCCTTGAGAATTTTCTAAGTTATTTGCATGTTGGACAACTTTGAAACCTCAATCTTTGCAAGAGCATAACTTCCTCAACAATGGTCCAAATGAGATGAATCACATATGGTTGGAAAGCTTGAGGAACACTCTACAAATTTCATTTGAAAAGTTTTTTCAAAAAAAGCTTGCAACCTGATGAAAACTGAGCTTGAACATGGCTGTAAAATGTGGGAACTTTCCCAAAATGGAAAGGCTCTAAAAAAACCTAGTTTCCTAAAATGGTAAGTTTCACTCTTCCTGATTTTTCTTTATGATCCCCTTGACATCTCTTGATTAAATTTCACCCATTGGTCATGTTTGACATGAAGAACATGATTTTGACTTTAAAAAGTCAAGGGTTGACTTTTTCCTGATTAATTTGACTTCTTTTCCAAATTTCTTGATTTTCAATTAATCCTTCAATTGGAACCCTTATGAATACAACTGATGGCTCAAATTCCCTTCATAGACACTTGTGAACATGTGGAATATCATATAATTAAGTCTTGCCTAAAAATAAAAAATAAACTGACTTTTATACAAAACCCTAAGTTGGTCCCTAAAAGTCGGGAGAAAATGATGTGTCTTCAAAACTCAAATTCCTTAGTTTGTGATGTAGATTGCCTCAAACCAAGATGATTCATGTGATGAGATGATGTAAAAGACCCTAGAACCCTACTCATGGAGGTGTCTCAAACTCAAAAGGCCAAAAACCCTAGTTGTTGACCAACCAACACGAGAGTGCACTTTCCCTTCATTCTTTTGCCAACTTCAAAACTCTTGATGACATGATGGGCCATATGAGTTGTCTTTGAGGTATGGTGAGCCTTTGTGGATTGATGAATTAGTGTATCTCATTCTCCTTGCCTTGCACAATATAAAATGGTGACACCCTTGATACCATGCCTTGAGAAAACCAATGATGTATATGCATTGTTCATGACTTAAATGTAGATGAAGTGTGAAGCATAAACCACTTGGGTAAGGTAATAAATATGAGGGAAAATTTTGGGGTATTACAGCTGCCCCTATTCAATCAACTATGGACCTGAAGGGATGAGAGCAACGGCTGCCAGACATTCAAGGTAAATAGGGATTGAATACCAGAAAAACTAGAAAATTTGCACTCTGCGGGTAAAAGAAATAGATATATGACTCTACTGGGTGTGAGCCAAACGAAGAAGTTGTTGGAAAAGATAATTGGAGAAGAAGGTCGGGAACCTAGGGTGTCTATCGGGAATGACTAAAGGTAAAACTTTGAACTGAACTGTTAAGAGTTGACGCGCTCATCGGGAATAGCTAAGGGAAACCTATCAGGAATGGTTTCTACGGGAGAGAGTAATTCAACCTGCCTATCAGGAATGGCTAAGGTAAACCTATCGGGAATGGTTTCTAAGAGAGCAATCGGACCTAAACGTCTATCGGGAATGACTAAGGTCAACACTATGAGCGTCTATCCGAAATGACTAAAGAAATCCTATCAGGAACGGTTCCTAAAGACAAACTTGACCTATACGTCTATCGGGAATGACTAGGGTTCGAAACTTAGAAGGTGCCTATCGGGAATGGCTGAAGGAAACATTTATGAGGAGCCTATCGGAAATGGCTAAAAGAATCCTATCGAGAATGGATCCTAGGGGAAATTTGATTAAAGCGGCCTATCCGGAATGGCTAAAAGGAAATCTATCGGGAATTATTTCTAAGAGAAGTTTGGATTTAAGGTGCCTATCGGGAATGGCTAAAGAGTGTTTGATACCTAATCACCTATCGGGAATGGCTAAGGTTCAAAACTTAAGAGGTGTCTATCGGGAATGGCTGAAGGAAACCTATCGGGAATGCTTCCTAAAAAATAAGCTTGACCTATACGTCTATCGGGAATGACTAAGGTTTGAAACTTAGAGGGTGCCTGTCGGGAACGGCTGAAGAAATCCTATCGGGAATGGTTCCTAAGAAAGTAAGTTGAACCTAATCACCTATCGGGAATGGCTAAGGTTGAAAACTTATTGAATGCATGTCGGGAACGGCTAAATTTTAAAACTTGAAGGATGCCTATCGGGAACGGCTAAAGTTTAAAACTTGAAGGATGCCTGTCGGGAATGGCTAAAGTTTAAAACTCAAAGGATGCCTGTCAGGAACGGCTAAAGTTTAAAACTCAAAGGATACCTGTCTGGAACGGCTAAAGTTTAAAACTCAAAGGATGCCTGTCGGGAATGGCTAAAGTTTAAAACTCAAAAGATGCCTGTCGGGAACGACTAAAGTTTAAAACTCAAAGGATGCCTGTCGAGAACGGCTAAAGTTTAAAACTTAAAGAATGCATGTCGGGAACAGCTAAAGGAATCCTATCGGGAATGGTTCCTAAAAAATCTACGGTTAAGATGTAGGATCAAAAGATCTATAAACCGAAAGATAAAACTCTGGTGAGGGGAAAAGAGTTGAAACCCTGGTATTGCTTGAAATATCTGTTGGGGAATGAACGAGGCATTCTTTCTGGGGTTCTTCAGTCTGATCGAAGAGAAACAATTTTGGTCTTTCGCACAAGGTGCCAAAACTGGCTTATGCTTCGTATGCATATGTTTGAATTCTTCCATGGCGTAATGCTCTATCTTGATGGAAATACTACGCATTTTGAGGATGCAATGTAATGATCACTACATGCAAAATCCAAAGAGAATCTCCTGCAGGGGGTGATAATAACAACTCTGCTGAGGAAACGACCACCGATCTGGTCTTCTGACGCTCTGTGGGGAAACATCAACTCAGCTGGGGATAATGTTGATGTAATCTGGGCTCTAAACTGCCAAAATTGCTGAGGATTACCGTACGAAATGATGACCTTACTGGGGAGGTATCATCTGAACCAATCTGCTTGGGGAAGAACTATAACCATAGAACTCCGTGGGCGAAATGAAACTTCCTGATGTCTTGCTAGGAAGAGGGATATTCAGATACTCTGTTGGGAAGAGATAGCATACTGAATTCTGCTGGAGAAAAGAGATAAAAGACACCTCATGCTGGAAATGACCTCTGTTTCAAGCTTCTGAGTTGATCAACTGCCCAATGATCGTCATGAGTGAACAATAATTCATTTAATTCTCCATTTGCCCCAGACTGCAAGGTCTATGAAATAATTTTGCCTCGAGAGGATTTTACAGAAGACGTAGCATCCCAAATTCCCCAGTGTCTTCAAACTCTTTGAGAGGTGCTTCTGACTAGTCATCTTTTGGAAAGGACAAATTCTCGTGCTCTTGAGGTGGCCTGCCCTAGTACGAGCCTTGAAGTGACTTTACCCGTGACTGGCTGATCCTTGAAATATTTTCCAAATCGACCTAATTGCCCCAGTTTGAACGCTTTTGGAGAGATTCAACGGATCTCAACGTGGTTGCCCCCAATTTGGCTAAACTTTGAAGAGATTTCTCGACGTGACTGCCCCTGATTACACTGCTTTCTGAAAATACTTTCTCAACTTGACTGACCCAGCTTGGCTACTATTCGAAGAGATTTCTTGGCGTGACTCCCCCTAATTAGTTGCTTTTAGAGAGATTTATCGAATCTCGACGTGATTGCCCCAGATTGGCTGAACCTCGAAGATATTTCTCGATGTGATTGCCCCAGATTGGTTACATCTCAACACAACTGGTTGGGAACGCCTTTTCCCCACATAGTCTTTCAGCAACATATCCTCTGGATTCTCAGGCATCTCAACTTGGCATAATTAAGCTCCTCGACTGATTTTCATCATGTAAGATTCATTGGTGTCAAGTACAATGTATGCAAGCAGAAAACGTCTATTCTGAGAATGATAATTTTAATGCAACATACATGTTAACCTTGAAGTTTTCATTGAAAATATATCGCCAAACCTCGTGAATGAATTACTAGTTAAAATGTGTCACTGATTTTTGAATAAAAGACATTATGCACATGCAATACCAACAAGATCTTTTAGCATCACTCACGGGAGGCAGGAACGCTATCTCGTCGGAGTATATTCTCGAAAGAAACCTGGTTTCAATTAGGACTTTTGAGGGTTGTATCGTGGCCTGTTTCACGGTTTTAAGAAAGAAGGATTTAAGGCTCAAAGTTTATTTGTACCCACCCACTCTTCGTAATGTTCTCCAATCCTACATTCAGCTAATTTGCACAAGTGCTCGCCTCTCAAAAAGATTTTGTGATCTTTAAAGAACCCATGAAACTGATGGTTTGAGACTCAATGAGGTTTTAGAGTAACAGTCACTCCTTTTGTCTTTTATGTCTGTAGCCACACGACTTTGTTCTTGCATGAGGATTCTTCTTCGTAATCCTTTTCATTTTTCGCTTTTTCATTCTTTTGATTTTTGATCCCTAATTTTTGCCTGGACTGATTCTTTTGAATCTTTAGATTTTGAAGTCCAGCGGGATGCCCTAACTTTTGCCTAAGTCCTTTGTTTTCAAGTTTCGACTTAGCGGGCTTTTTTCTTTTTCTTTTTCATTTGATTCTTCTTTTTTGAACAAATCATGTGACACCGCTCTGTCTGACTTGTTTGAAAGGGTTGTGACTGCCTCACTCCTTGATTGTTGATGGATAACCATTGTGGTTTCACATCTCTTGACCTCTTGATGGTGGAATAGAAGGTAATTGATCCTCAGATGCACACTCCTTTCGGAATTTGAACGCTCGGTCAAATTAACTGACTCCTACCCTGCCCCTGGATTAAATGTGAGGGTTTTTTCATACGAAAAGAAACTCCTACTTCAAGGCTCAAAGGGGTTAACGAGGGTCTATCTCCCTTATATCTCCAGTGTTTGGGGGTTCGAAACAATGTTTGTACATCATCAACAGGGTCTTATTGAAAAACACACCCCTAGAGATTTTTGCATTTTCAAATCATCATCATCCCTCTAAGAGTTTAAGCAAGAGAGTCAGTATTGCAAAGCACATAAACATTTAGGAATGATCATGAATGGATTACTTCAAGAAAAACATGTTCATTGTATTATGATTGTCATTCAAAAAACAAACAAGTTTCTACATGTAGACAATGTTTAAACAAATAAGCAAGATACAAATGAAAATACAGTAAAGAAACAGGAGATTGCCATCGTTGAGGAGACTTGGCTCCGTCTGGACTTGTTGATCTTGGGGACTTTCAATAGTCAGCAGTCTAGATGTTCATTCTATTACTGGGTTAGTGCCATATTCCCCAGAATGGTAGTCAGAGTAGGCATCGGGATCAATCCCCACATGATAAAGAGAAATAATCATAACTAATCGCTTGGTTTCCCCCAATGAAAGCTCGAGCAATTGAGGAAACAACTGGATATAAGGCACATGTACTGTGTCAAACTCCCTTGTTGGTTTCCTATGTTTCTGATGACCTGCATGAGCATTCAGATGATACCGATTCTGATTGATCATCTGATTATCATTACCTGGAACAGACAACGTCTGTTGGGAAGAAACCCTCAGAAGTACAAGCTGCGAATGACATCCATGAATTATTCTTTGAGAAGGAACAAACATTCCACTTGCAGTAGATGAAATGTGACTGATTGGTATAAACCATTAGGAGTGAATGCAAATGCCCCTGCGACGAGCAAATCATGGATTTCATGCTTCAACGTCCTGCAATTCTCAACATCATGACCTAAGTGCCCCCAGAGTGGAAAACACACTTAGTACTTAACACAGAAATCAGGATAGATGTTTGTGGGAAGAGGACCCAAAGCACGAATCTTAATCAACTGAACTTCCACGAGCGAAGAAGTGACTGGGCATAAGGCATCGGGATCACATCAACTTGCGGCTCATACTTCCTCTGTTTCGGCTAATAAGCCTCCCCCTTCGGATTTAACCAGGAAACAAGCGTTGACTACTGAAAAAGAAACTCCGAGAGTATAGGTTGTGAAGAAGGCGACCCAAGACGGGAAGTACAACCTTGAGAATAAGAGGTAAATACCATTTTCCCTGCTACAATTTGGAACAGGATTGACTTGCATATTCAAACCATCTGGGGTAAACATAAATGCTCTTGCATTGAGCAAGTCCTGAATCCTATACTTCAATGCCTTACAACTCAGAATCATGACCAGGTGCCTCGGAACGGGACTCACATAGTACGAAGCTCAACCAATTGCAACTCAAACACGCGTGGAAGCAACTGAGCATAAGACATGGGAATCAGATAAAATTTCCCTTCGAGTCTCTTCTGTCTTGGCTAAAAACACACCCCTTGATTTCACTTGATGAATGGGAACTAGCCGTTGACGAGGGGCTTCAGAAACCAAAAGGTTGTGGAAGAGATCCACGAAGTGCTTCATGGTTTGAAGGAAGTACAAAAAGGTGAAGAGGAATAATAATTCCTATTGCAAGGGCAAGTGAACGATTGCCTTCCCCTTTCAATCATCGTCCTTAGAAATTCCATGATCAGGCTTATCGGAGTCTTCAACGGACTACTTTTCTCTCTTAAGAGTGCCTGATTACGGGTCGCTACACACATGTCTGCCATAAACAACTCCAACTGAACTTTCTTCTCAGTCAAACCCCCACAAAGTTGTTCTATAACTGATCTTTGAGCACACAGCAATGGTAAGTCGAGTTTGATTCTGAAGAGAATACCAAGTCGGAATAAGAAATCCCCCAACTCTGAACATGTAACAGGGGGAAGTCACATTGGCACTTCTGAAGAGAATACCCACACTGAATAAGAATCCCCAACTCTGGACACCTGTTATGCATGAGATGTATGGGGTGTATGGTATGCATGCAAGGACATGTTCATTCATTTCCAATGAACCCTCATGCTTTGATTTTTAAGCAAGTAAGAGATGGAAAAGCTTGGCACAAAGCTCAAAGATATGATTCCTTGGAAATGGAAGGAACACGTATGCTAAAATGAAGTTAACAATGCTCATTAAACTAAAGACGTGGGATCGAGGCTTCCATCAAACTGGACAACGGTTGGACTATCTCTAAACCATCTGAATATCACAAGATCAAAGGTACGAAACCATCTCGGAACATAAGGACCAAGTACTATGAAGATCGGCAACAATATGGGATCAAGGCCTCCAGGATACCGGATAATTGATGAATAAGGTGAACAATCGGATGTCACAAGATCGAAAGTCCGGGACATACACCAAGAAAACCATGTAGTCACCAACTGAACCATAGTCATCAACAGAACACAAGTCACCAACAGTACCTGTACCTGTAAGAATCATCCCTCCTCACATGTGGTTCCTAGAAAGCGAGATTCTCAGTTTCGGATTTTCGATTTGAGAAGCAATAGTACATTCATCCCTCGGGGTACAATACTATCGCCAAACAAAGAGGTCGTCCACTGATTCCCCCAAAAATAAGGTAATCCTAAGCAAGTTCCCAGTTTCGGGTCCTCAGCAGGATACATAATGGGTTTTCCATTTCTGGTCTGCCATTATCGCTCCCTGAAGGAGTGCCTACGCTGAGTCCTTGGGAAATGGTCACCAGGTATCGACAATCATCTTCGGACCGCCTAGCCACCACATACGCATGTAATGACCAAGCATCCTCGGAAATATCTCATCTGGTTTGTGAGCTTAGGCCAGCAACACATGTCACACGCCACACGTACCAACAAAAGCCCACA
Source organism: Lathyrus tuberosus (assembly GCA_022829125.1). Taxonomy (NCBI): domain Eukaryota; kingdom Viridiplantae; phylum Streptophyta; class Magnoliopsida; order Fabales; family Fabaceae; genus Lathyrus; species Lathyrus tuberosus. The sequence continues at coordinate 908,943 of JALAZF010000238.1, forward strand.
CTAAAATAACTAGATACACTCGAGCCTGGGTACTGGGCTCACCACTCATAACACCCCTCGCTAAACAGAAAAAATCCAGATCCAGCACAGTATATAGTAATGCAATGCGATAAAGCAGTAAATAAACATGCAATAAAGTGGTAAACATGTAATGAAGCGGTGAACATGCAATAAAGCAGTAAATAAAGCATGTAAAGCACAAAGGTAAACACCCAATAACCGAAAGAACACAAGCGCTAGGATTGACTCGCATAGGGGATGGACCAGCAAGAGGCCAATCTATCCCCAGCAGAGTTGCCAGCAGTCGCATATGCAAAAATCAACCGGCGGAAAAGACGGAAGAGTTGCCACCGAACATTATTTATCCCGACGCAGGGAAAGGAAACGATCCAAGAAAACCTCAACAAAGGGAAAGGAATGGTCGTCACAACCACAGCCTGGGTTCGGGAGTCGGTTACGCGAGAGAAAGGTATTAGCAACCCCTCGCGTCCATCGTACTCGATGGGATCCACGCATGTTGTTATCGATCAAAGGGTGTAGGTTATCTGAAGGTCAACTGCTAACCGGAAAACGAACGGGAGAAACGGGAAAGGAAAAGAAAAAGTGACTCGATAAGACATCGCCGTCCTAGGCCTACGTATTCCCTCGGGAGCAGGAAAGTCAGAGTCAACGTAGTTCGGAAGACTACAGAATTGTGGGGATGTTTGCTCACCAAGACATCGCGTCTCGTGCCTACGTATCCTCAATCTAACCAGAGAAAGGAAATCAGAGCAATCGTAGTTCGACTCACTACGGGTTGCTAAAGGGAGACAAAAGTATCTCCTACCGAAGGCGGACTTACGACAAAAGGAAGGGTGCTCCTACTACCTGTCAGAATTAGTAGAAAAGAAAGGAAAAACAAAGAGGTTGATAAATAAGGTTGTGCTTGCAGAGATCTCGCACGATCTCCTGCCTACATATCTCCATTAACCAATGAAGAATCAGAGCGACGTAGTTCCCCTTACTAGGGATGACTTTGCTTTGTTTGTGTTTTTTAACTGGGCAATGCTAATGTTCTAGCTTAGGTGTTGTAGCTCACTGAATCGAGAGCGTTACCAGCTTGCAGTAGAACAAGGAGAAGCATGCCCTTACGTCGAGTGAGAGTTTGAGATGAGAAGAGAAAGAAGTTGTTTATTTATTTTCTTTTAGAAGAAGTGTTTTGGTTCATTGTTTCCGATATGCAAAGTGTTAAAGTCTATGACATAGTGAACACTTTGCGTAACGAGTCACACGTCTCGCGCGACAAAGCATACTATGTACTTAAGGCTCATGGCACACAAAGCACGTCTTTATTCATTAAGTGTTTTAGCTTTCTTTGAGAGAGAGAAGAGATGGCTTAAGGTTGTAAAGTAAAATCTAAGGGGAGACTAATTGTAGTCCTAATGTTAGCATGCATTTGTTGGTCCTAGGGGTTGAGTTAAGGAGAGGAAAGAAGGAACTTCTACCTAGATTAACAAGTAGGGATTGCATTACCTAATGCTCATCCTACCTTAGTCTTAATAAAAAATTAAGACCAATCTAGGATCCCAAAGGGGTGTGAAAGAGTTGTGCAAACAAGCATTATATCATGCAATCCACAAATGAAAGAGTAAAAGAAAGAAAATGAAAAAAAGGTGAAAGAAGAGTTGAGTAATCATGTACTCATGTTCCTTACCTCATAAGACAACTTAAGCAACCTTAGTTAAAAGAAAGTAAATCACAAGCACTAGTTACCAATTAATTGAAAAGTTATACATTAAGTTCCTAAACTAAGACTAGGTGTCCTATACTTGTATTAGATGCAACATAAAACTATAAACAATGCAAGATGAGTTCTAAGAGTGAAGTAACTTGTATAGGTCAGTAAGTATACCTAATTAACTTCTACTTATATTAACATGTCACAAGAAATCAAGCTAGGTCAAACTATGTACCAAAACAACACACAAATGCACATTGTTTACAAACTAGATGAGAATGGATGTTTAGGAATCATGTAAGTGAATTAAAACATGAGTGTCCCTCAAAGTCAGAAGTGAATAAGGTGTATTGATGAGTGTAAATTTCATTGGTTTAACATGGGAGTCATGTATTAAAGCATTCACAATAGTTAAGCAAGTTGTGCACAAGTATAGTCAACTAGGATGCAACATACAATTGGTGCTTATGCAAAAGACATGTGAGGATGAATGCATGCTATGGTATGGTATAAAGTCAGAAGTGATATCATGTTAAGGATGCATAAAACAACTCAATCATTATAGAAGTTCACAATATTTCAAGTTTTATAAGCTATAGCAAGGCAAACACAAAACAGTGTTCAAGTAAGTCCTAGAAGTTAGCTACTTGTGACACAAGTAAAAGAGAAGTATGAAGGGTGCATACCCATGTTGAGTGAGCTAAGGTTATTACCTAATGACCCCTAATAGGTCATGTCTAAAGCCTACAAGAGTTGGGAAAAGATGGAACATGAAAGAGTTAGACAACTAAGCAAACAAAGTTCAATTGAGAGATGTAAGTCAAGTTGTATTTTATGAAACATGGAATGCAATTATGAGTCATTATGCTTTATGCAAGTTAAGGTCAGTATTAGAAGTCATGTAATATGTATTGAGATGTAGATTAGATGCATCATGTTATGGCATATTAGACAAACACACAAATGAACACAAGTTTTAACATTGATGCAACATTTATAAGTCATACAACTTCAAACAAATGAGAAGGGATTAGAAGTCCTAAAAATTAGGGGAAACAATTAAAGTTATCATGAAGTCAGTGGTTATGCATAGCCAAAAGATAGGCTCAAAATTTATCTTTTATCATGCTCAAACTAAGCCAAACAATTCACTTATGACCAATTATTAAACATTCACAAAATGGCACCACAAACACATCCAAAATTGGCCTAAAAAATACCTAAAAATTGTACAAGGTCTATCAATGTACCCTAATGTCAAGTGTGAAGCCTCATGCAAAAATTCAGTTCACAACTCTTTGTAGAAAATCAGTTATGAACCATATAGCACAAAGTATTAGCATAGGAACACATCACAAAGAAAATTCAAGGAAAAATACCAAAACTAATAAAAAATAAAAAAAAAATCAACAAAAATTATTTAACACTTTTATGAGTCCACATGAATTTATTTATAATTTTTATGCAAGTGAAACTATTTTTTAAAATGGATTTTTGAATCATGTATGAAGAAGAAATTAAAATGCAAGACCTAGAACTAGGGGTGCGATATTAGTAAAAAGTCAGTTCATACTGACTTGGGCTCACATATTGGGGGGTGTGGATAGTTTTCGCAAGGCCCACACGCACTAACAACTTTTATTTCATCAGTATTGGAAACAAATGAGGGGAAAAAAAGGTCATGTGCACATCATGTGAATTCATTAATTCAGTGGCGCAATCTAGGCCACTCGCTAGATCACACGGCTGGGATGACTTTCTCACTCTCCTCACACCTTTAATCACACGGCTAGGATATTACCTGGTCTTAATTTCTACACGTGATCTCCTTAACAATACATGCTACAGCATCATTATTCACATGGCCATGTCACTTTTCAAACTATTATTATTCAGCATTATTATTATGACCAAATTATGACTCTATCATTAGGATAAAAAAGAAAAGATTCCACCATGAAATCACACGTGACTTTATCTCCCTCATTAATGCAGTGGCCTTTTTTCATTGGATAACATGGAAACAAATAAAACAACCAAACCCCCAGGTGACACGTCATCGTCACCAACCTCATGCCACCATGAAAACCAGTAGAAACACGAGTTATCCCTCCAAGAACCTATTTTTTGCACAATCTTTATTCTAGCATAGCTCCCTCAATTCTTGATGAAATTCAATGAAGTTTAAACCAAAATTGTAGTACTAAGCGAGGCGAACGCAACCATAGCAAATAGAGTTTAAGATAACGCCTAAATCATAAAGATAATTAGCCATGAAGTCACAGATCCAAACACACATTCAACAAGATTTCATGTTTCTACCAATTTTTCTAACCAGCACGCAATGCCTACACTCCATAGGACTTCAACATGCACTCCTCCATGATCCTAATCACATGATACTATAATGAATGCTTTGAGATTAAGAAAATGGTACCTTGCTGAAATTCAGATCTTGAGACTTGAGGAACCCTAGGAGCTTTGTACAGAATCAGTAAGAGTGAAATAAACGCTTGTTGAGACCTTTAACCGTGCTGAACATATTTTTGATGAAGAAAGTGAAGAATTTGAAAACGTTTAATGGTGGCTTTAAGCTTCAAACGATGCAAACAGAGAGAGGATTCCGTTGTAGTGATGAAGAATCAAAAGAAAATCCGTGACAACCTCCAAGAATGAGATAGAAATCCAGAACTGAAGATTAAGAGTGAGAGAGAGGGTTTTGATTTGTGTGGTGAAAAATGGATCTAACTGAATTAGTTAGAGTGGAAAATGGCTTTTATATCCGTGGTTAATGCATGGTTAAGGAGTTAATCATGATTACCAGTTTGTTGGAGCATGGTTAGTGAAAAAGAATAAAGGAGTTAAGATGAGGATGGCACGGGTTAGTTTTGGTTTAATGAAATGTGGATGATGTATCATAAGGATGATAATGGTGATGTGGATAAGAGCATGGGCTGGTACCAATCAGAATTTAAGCTTGCTCACTAAGTTTTATTATTTTTTCTTTCATGGCCATATGTGGAAAGTAGGTGTATAATGCATGGTATGTAAGTCTTGGTTTAGTTAATTGTAGTAAAAGTGATAATAGTGATGTATTATGCGCATTGGATTAATATATAACAAGGATAACATGTTTTTGGCATGAATTTGTTTTAAAGTAGCAAAGCATGGCTAACATAGTAATGAAGCAAAGTTTGAAGTGAAATATCCTCATGGCTAGTGAACCAACTTGGATGATTTTTGTTGCTATGGAAAGGTGGTGTTTTAGAGAATGATTTTGATGTTCATGGCAAGTTGAATCAAAGCCATTTACTTGGAGGAAAATGAGGTTGAAACTGAGAGTCTAAGGGTTGCCATGCATGTGATATGAATTGGTTTTTTATGTATTTTCAAAAGGGTGTTTTTGTTTTTTTGTATTTTAGAAGGATGTATCTCTGTGGATTTTGAACTAAATGCTATGGTTCTTGTAACCAAATTGAAGGGAATACTTCAAACTACACTTTTCATGTTGAAAGCAAGTGGAAAAGATGCCTTAAACATGGTGAAAAATGGGCTGAAACATCATCATACACGAGCTGCCATGGCCTTGGGAATTTTCTAAGTTATTTGCATGTTGGACAACTTTGAAACCTCAATATTTGTAAGAGCATAACTTCCTCAACAATGGTCCAAATGAGATGAATCACATATGGTTGGAAAGCTTGAGGAATACTCTACAACTTTTATTTGAAAAGATTTTTCAAAAAAAGCTTGCAACCTGATGAAAAATGAGCTTGAACATGGCTATAAAATGTGGGAACTTTCCCAGAATGGAAAGTCTCTAAAAAAAACATAGTTTCCTAAAATGGTAAGTTTCACTCTTCCTGATTTTTTTTTATGATCCCCTTGACATCTCTTGATTGAATTTCACCCATTGGTCATGATTGACATGAAGAACATGATTTTGACTTTAAAAAGTTAAGGGTTGACTTTTTCCTGATTAATTTGACTTCTTTTCCAAATTTATTGATTTTCAATCCATCCTTCAATTGGAACCCTTATGAATATAACTGATGGCTCAAATTCCCTTCATAGACACTTGTGAACATGTGGAATATCATATAATCAAGTCTTGCCTAAAAATCAGAAATAAACTGACTTTTATGCAAAACCCTAATTTGGTCCCTAAAAGTCAGGAGAAAATGATGTGTCTTCAAAACTCAAATTCCTCTGTTTGTGATGTAGATTACCGCAAACCAAGATGATTCATGTGATGAGATGATGTCAAAAACCCAAGAAACCTACTCATGGAGGTGTCTCAAGCTCAAAAGGTCAAAAACCCTAGTTGTTGACCAACCAACACGAGAGCGCACTTTCCCTTCATTCTTTTGCCAACTTCAAAACTCTTGATGACATGATGGGCCATATGAGTTGTCTTTGAGGTATGGTGAGCCTTTGTGGATTGATGAATTAGTGTATCTCATTCTCCTTTCCTTGCACAATATAAAGATGGTGACACCCTTGATACCATGCCTTGAGAAAACCAATGATGTATATGCAATGTTCATGACTTAAATGCAGATGAAGTGTGAAGCATAAACCACTTGGGTAAGGTCATAAATATGAGGGAAAATTTTGGGGTATTATAGTTTGGTAGAGTTTTATCCTTTGTATGATGCCCAAGAGGAGGCAGGTGTTTTAAGGGATAAGAATCAACCCAAAATTGGTCTGAGATTTGACACTGGAAAGACTGCTCTAGGAAAGGATGACTAAGTTCTGTCTTATACCTTTAGGAGGTGTTCAAGGTCCCTGTATTAAGCCCAAGAGAAGGTGTTCGAACTTCTAAGAAACCGGAGGGTCCTTGTACAAAGCCCAAGAGGAGGCGGGGGATGCTTTTAGTAAGCCTGTGGGTCCCAAACCAAGAAAAGTTCAAGAAATGCTATTCACCGAGAATAGATCATTTAGTGAAAGTTCTGAGGTTTGAAGAAACCCAAGAGATGCTATTCACTGAGAATAGATCAACTCTGGGGAATAGAATTTCTTTGACAATTTCTAATAGGGACAACCTGAGAAAAGATTCACGAAGAATACTGCCTTTCTCTTTGTTCCATATTGTTTAAGCCCAAGAGAAGGCAAGACTGTATCTGGAAATCCTATGGGGATCTAGTTTTGATTGTATTTAAAGAGTGACCAACATGGCTTTACCTAGTTCTAGACCTAGTTGCCGGGGAAAACTCTAAATAACTATACTAGTATATATACAGTTGATATATGACAAGTATTTAAAAGGATATGAAAGAAGACTTATAGTGCGGAGCTTCCCACAATACAGTTATATATATATATTAAAGCATGTAAATGAAAGCAGATAAAACTTACAGGTGAGCAAGCTTTCATGTTGTATTGTTAATTGTTCAAAGAAATTAAAGAAAGTTTTGATAAGAACTGCATATTCGAATCTAAATCAAAAGAGAAGTTGTTTTTGAAAAGATTGTTGGGGCTTATACTCAAGGAGAGGCCCAAGGTTTAACAGTGATCACACTGTTGTTTTGAAGATCGTATCAGGACTTATACAACGACTGATGCCCAAAGAGGTTTTCTATACCAAGGGGTGGATCTTACAACTCACGGAGAGGTCCAAAGATGTTTTGACAAAGAAAGATGGGACTTACCACACGAGGGGAGGCCCAATTGCTTTTTGTTTGAAAATGGCGATCACACCGAGATTTTTTTTATCGTGTCGGGACTTATACAATATCTAAGGCCCAAAATGGTTTTGGTTAAAAAGGGGATTGGGTCTCACACTTTATTAGAGGCCCAAAGTTTATTTTTGTACAAGGGATGGGGCTTACAACTCAAGGAGAGGCCCAGATGAAAAATAACGATCGCACCGTTATTTTGAAAATCGTGTCGGGACTTATACAATGTCTGAGGCCTAAAATTATTTATGTACAAAAGGGGGGTTGAGTCTTACACTTTATTAGAGGCCCAAAGTGTTTTTAAAAGGTTTGATAAAGATCAAGAACCAAAGAAACCCTAATTTCATTTCCTTTTAAAAGTAATTCTTTTAATAAAATGAATAAAATGACAAAAATACCAAATAAGTCTAAATAAACTACTTGTGATTTTTTATTTAGGTTTGAAAAACGAGGTTTTCATCACAAGATGATTTAGGACTCATTTGATTTTGATTTTCAAGATGAATATTCATTTTTGAAATGTTTAAAAACAACAAAAATGAATTTATTTACAAAAATATCAACTATATTAAATAAATAATATAAATTTGATTTTTTTGTGAAATAAAATATTTTAACATTTTTGTGATATTTTGCAAAAAGAACCAATAAAAAATAATTAAAATTGAAAGAGAAATTAATTTTCCAAATCATTTAAAATAATATGACAAATATTTTAAAAAAATGGAAAAAAGTGGTATAAATGGGTCTGGGGCGAGGGGGATTCGAACCCTAGACCTCAAAGTTACAGCGCGCGCCTTCTACCAATAGGGTGGTGATACATCCGTGTATCAAACTACCCCACAAATACATAAGGGGTGCCTTGTTTTAGGCCTCGCCAAGGCAAGGAAAGGCAAGTTCTTGGGCCAAAACGTAAAGGCTGTAACTTTCTCATTTCTCCATGGATTGGGACAAAATTTTGGTCTATCCTGCCTAGAATTTCACAAGGAATCCAATGGTACCTTTGGTTTTTTCAGATGAGGTCTCCATTTTAAAACCCGATGGTGGTTTTGAAATAGGTCATGATTTGTATTTTCTGTGCTACCTCATGGTACAGGCAAGAATTACATGGAAAATTGGCTCAAACACAACATATACAACATGTATGAGATGTTTATGATCAGTGGACTTCAAAGCAATGCATAATTCTAAGAGTTCAAGTTGTCATGCACTTACCTCTTGGAGCTTTTTGTGCTATCTGCCAAGTTCCTTGTGCCAAAAGTAATTTGATGCTTAGGACACTCTCAATTGATCCCTTAGAAGCTTTTAGAATGGTTGGAGCCAGCTGGAATCCTCAGGAACAAGTTTGAGCTCTTTCTTACAAAAGGGGTAAAAGTGACCAATATGGCAACTCTCTCAAATGGTGTTCCAGATGTGGAGAACCATTTGGGATAGTTCAAGGATGATATTTGGAGTGTGTTTGAGGTTTTATCTAGTTTTGAAAGTGACTGAACCAAGACATGGCTTGAAAAATGCAAAAAAGTCTAATTTTGAGGTTTTGGAGTTGGACTTTGAGATTTTGGTGTTACAGGTCACATGTTAGTGTTTGAACAGCTTAGATACAACATATTAGAGGTGTTTGGATCATGAGCTATGATGGAAATGCTCTCTAACTCAAAAACTCAGAGATACCTTGCAAAAGAAGGCATTTTGGCCTAAAGAGAGGGATTTTGAGGAAAGCATCAGTTTGGGTGCTTTGGTGTACTCAAACTGATCACAATTGATGCCTATTTATAGTGTGTCAAGTTTGTTTTGGCATCAATAGTGAATGGAGGCTGCAGCAGACCTTTGGACAATGTTATGCAAAAGGAATCTCAAGTCTCCTCTAGCCATTGACTTGAGATTAGAGCACATGCTTTGTAGCTTTGGTTCAGAGATAAGTTTGGACTGAATTCAGTTGGAATAGGCTCAGTTCATGCCACCTTTATGCATCCATTGAATGCTTGAAAACAAAATTGAAGTCTTGGCACTTTTTAGCTCTTTTTAGGTTTGGCATGGCTATTGTAGATTCTTGGACTTTGTAGGCTTGAGGATCAGATCATTCCCTTCTTGTTTTATCCTCAGATGTGTCCAAATGGATGACAAGGCTTGGATTTATCAAATTTAGACAAATCGAGCAAAATGCACAAATTCTGCCTTGTAAAAACCAGTTCATGATGCCATGTTCTAAGGATTGTATCTCCTTGCTCAAATGGAATTTGGAGATGATCTAGTACTTGTTGGAAAGCCCTCATAGCATACTTTAACTTTGATGTCCACCCCTAGACCTGGTTTGACTTGGATCAAGGTGAAAAATGTCCCTACATTTTGGAAAAAGTAAGGCTGATTCTGACTTAGTGAAAATTTCACTAAGTGTTGGAAAAATGTCATTTTCATGTTTTTAGCCAATTTGATCACCCCATAACTTAAAATCCATGAGGAATTGGAATGAGATGTAGTTGAAGCTTTTGTAGAGTGTAGCAACACCTACAAATCCAGCTTTGGATCACCCAAAATGGTTGCTTGGATCTCAAGTTATGGTCATTGGAAGTTGGTACCCTAGCCACTTTGTTCCAAAACTTAGAAAAATTCTAAGTTTTTTATGATTACCCCTTTTACAAGTTAACTCACTTTCTTTGATTTTTCTTGATGAATGATGATTCAAATCACATATTAACATTGTTTTAGGGTTAAGGAACCTTGGTTGACCAAAAAATCAAAAAGTCAAACCTTGACTTTTTGTACAGTTGACTTTTTCATCAGATGAAATTTAAACTGTGAGATCCTTTGTGAAATCAAGCCCTTGACCTAAATCAAACCTAATGGATGGACTCCATAGGTGATATAGGGTGTATTGCATCCTGTCCCAAGGTTTGGGAGCATGTCTTGGTCAAAAGTCAAAGGTACAGTTGACTTTTTCTTCATAACCCTAATTGTGGTCCAGATGAAATTGAAACTTGTGGATCAAGCTTCTTGAATCAATCCATTGTTGCAAATGGATCAATGTAGTGTATTGGAGACCCCCAAATCATGTCTTGAGATCTTGGCTCATGTTTTGTCCCAAAAGTCAACTTAGGGGTGAATTAGGTCAAGAAACCCTAATTCCTGATTTTTTGGGTAAATACATCCCCTGAGGTTAAATTGACTTGATGATTGGGTCCATGAGGTCCCTTAGAGTATCTTGGGTTGTGCTTTGAAGCATTGGCTCATGCCTAGATGAAAATTTCCATCTGGATGCCTTGGTCGACCAAAACCCTAATTTGGTGACACTGGCGATCCTGAGGCTTGATCCACTTGGAATGTTGCAACCTTGTGCTTGATTCTTGATGTGGGAGTCCTCTTGATTCTCTTGTGGATGTTTTAAGAGGTTATACAAGTTGAAGATCATGTAATTTCTTGATTGATCCTTTGTCTAAGTGCTCTGAGAGGGCTTGAAACCTTAATTCTTGACTGTAGTGAATGCTCCTCCATCTTTGGGGAGATTGATGAGGCATGATGGTACATCCTTATTGTGATGATGATTTGTACAATAATGGGAAATCTTGGTGGTCAAAATTTGGGGTATGACAATAGGTTCAAAAACTCAATTTTTCATCCTAAACTTCCTCAGCTAAGGGTCAGCTTATCATCAACACTAGCCTATCAGAACCTCAAGACATCTGATATCTGAATTCTTCTGTAATCCTCAGCAAGAGTTGATTCCCCACTTTGGACCCGCCTCTGGATCTCAATAATCCTCAGCAGAAGATAGCCTCCTCTGAGGCTTTGTATAAGAAATTCCTCAGTCAGCCTTCTCTTAGGCTTTGTATAATGATTCGTTCTTCTTCCTCATCACCTTTCAGCACTTTCTTGTTGAGTCAATCGTACAAATAAAAACACTCTCTTGTTGAGTCAACCTTTTTCAGCCTCAATCTTGGGCTTTGTACAAGACAAATAAAAACACTCTCTTGTTGAGTTAATCTTCTTTCTTAAAACACTCTCTTGTTGAGTTAACCTTTTTCAGCCTCCTCTTAGGCTTTGTATAATGATTTTCCTCTGTAGAGTTAGCCTTAAAAGCACTCTCTTGTTGAGTCAACCTTTCTCAGCCTCAATCTTGGGCTTTGTACAAGACAGATAAAACACTCTCTTGTTAAGTAAGTTCTTTCAGCCTCAATCTTGGGCTTTGTACAAGACACCTGCAATATCCTCAGCTGAGTCAGTTCTTTTAGCCTCAATCTTGGGCTTTGTACAAGACATATATAAACCTTCTCCAGTAAAGTCGAATCTTTCTAACCTTCTCTTAAGCTCTGTATAAATATCTCTCCAACGGAGTCAATTCCTCCCAGCCTTCTTTTAGGCTTTCTGAATTAACCTCCCTAAGCAAAGTCAATCTCCTTTTAGCCTCAGTCTTGGGCTTTGTACAAGACACATATGGAACCTCCCCAGTGGAGTCAATTCTCTTTTAGCCTCAATCTTGGGCTTTGTACAAGACACCCCAAATATATCCCCAGTGGAGTCAATAAGTCTTTTTCGCCTCAATCTTGGGCTTTGTACAAGACAAATAAAAACCTTCCCCAAAAGTCAATGTCCAGCCTCCTCTTAGGCTTTATATAATGATATTTCCCAAAAGAGTCAGTCTCTTTCCATCCTCAATCTTGGGCTTTGTACAAGACAGATAATGATCTCCCCAGTGGAGTCAATCAACCTTTTAGCTTCAACCTTGGGCTTTGATCAAGGCACATACAAAAAACCAAAATCCCCTCAGAGGAAATCAAAAACCTCTCTGAAGGAGGACATTTCTCTGTGCATCACACATCAAAACTGAAAATCAAACCAAACCTTAATCCCAGATAACTGCTATAAGTGGCACACTTGTTGATTCAAATATCCAAGATGTGGTCTATCTCTTATCCTGGTAATTCCTCTTCTTTCATCTAATTGCTGTAAGTGGCAAGCCTCTGGATTACAAACATCCACGCCATTGTCCCTCTCTTAGCCTGAAAGATTCCTAAGGAAATGGCATTGCTCAACACTGAGTTAAAGTTTTCTCCTTCAGGACAAATCCCTCATAAAGGAAATTATGGCATTGCTGGATTCTCACATCCCAGTTAAAGTAATCCTCCTTTATAATCAGTCACCCAACAGTTGTGATAAACAGATGAGATATCTCCTTTAGAGATGACAAATTCACTCTCAGTCAAATCTTCAGCTTCAATCTTGGGCTTTGAAGAAGACACAAATACCTTTTTTAGCTTCAATCTTGGGCTTTGAACAAGACACCAAACATCTATTTCCTCCCATAGAATAGGAGGGAACTACGATTTCTCTGATTTCCCTGTTTTCTTTAACGGGAATACGTAGGCATAAGATTGTGAAATCTTAGTGAGCACACCAATTCAAAACTTTAGGTCCAGTACCTTCACACACTAATCAAAAACCTTAGGTCCAGTATCTTACCAAAAACATTGGAAAATCCGAAATCAACAAAAATTCTCTCTCTCAAACACTCCCAAAGGAGAAACTTTCCCAATCAACAGACAAACACCAGTAAATAGAAAACAATATAATTGCTAACGATCTGTGGATAACCACATATAGGATGGGAAATTTGCAACTCCCCATTGTATAACCTGACCCCGGACCCCCCAATCTCTTAAGCATTTGTTAAAGAAAACATTTGTGTGCAAGGTTAGTTTTAGATAGCTTCTCTTTCCATTCCAGCTTCATAGGATAAATAAGAAATCAGAAAGTAGCACCCAATCCCTACCATTGTGGTGAGGAAAAACCCATGGCGATAAGGTGGTCGCGTCACCGACAAAAATCGTACGCTACAGAAAAATGGAGACTCTGCTGGGGAGCCAAACTAGGATTAAAATTCCTAAGAGGTCTAGGCTGTTAGCAATCATACTACATACTATATATATATTTACTGCTTTTCCTACTTGACATCCGTGTTTATTTTTTCTGTCAATGGGAATGCGATTGATACGCATCTGGAAAGTTTGAGAGAAACCTAAGATAAGGGGTGGCATAGATGGGTGGACTTATAGGGAGTGAATCCTAAATAAGCAATCCTGGTAGACCGCCAAATCAGGCGAGGGCCCGTGGGATTCTGCATGCTGAACAACCGATTATTGTGAAAGCAGAGTTTTCCTAGTGCGGCATCTGTGAACCTGACGATTTAGTGGGAATTAACCTTATGACCACTTGGTAGTGCGATGACTATCAGGAATAGTTGATATGCGATACTACATGCAAATGAGATTACCCTAGGATGCTACAGCTCGCTCGGGTGAACCAGCTTGCTGTTGATATCCCTAGGAGGGTCAATGATTTTGGGAACCTTAGGATCCATTCTACAGGCACAAAAATTGACCAGAATACAACCTTTGGGGATGGGTAGAGCCATGACTCCATGCTCGTGACGTTGAACCCTTGAACCCATTTTTTTCAATGTTTTTGTGTGCTGTATTCATGCATTCATCTAAAAAACTCTTAAACAAAGAAAAATCTCTTTTTCTTCCTCTCTCTTCTTTTTCAATTTAAACTAAAACAATAATTCCAAATATCAGAGAGATTGCATTATGGATTTCGGTTGAAGAAAGACGCACAAGTACACCTTCAAGGCTCCAAAACTAAAGGATTTAAAGGGGTTGGCAAGGATGATCGCCAACCCTGATGCTTTCAGAGCTAAGCACGGAGGACTGCTGTCTCTGTTAAGGGTCCACATAGTTGAAGGAATCCTGTCTACGCTAATTCAGTTCTACGATCCGGTTTATCACTGCTTCACATTCCCGGATTACCAACTGGCGCCAACATTAGAAGAGTACTCTCATCTGACTAATTTACCTATCACTGATCAAGCTCCATTTTCTGGACTGGAATAAATTCCAAAGGATCAGTTCATCGCAAGAGCAATCTCTGTGGACGAGTCAGAAGTTAGGACTCACATGACCACCAAAGGAGGAATCCAAGGTTTACCAGCCAAGTTTTTGGTGGAGAAAGCCCTGTACTTTGCCAGTATAGGAAATGTAACTGCTTTCGAAGATATCTTTGTCCTACTCACATATGGGCTTTTCCTCTTTCCCAACATTGACAACTTTGTTGATACCAACGTTGTTAAGATATTTCTGATTGGAAACCCCTTACCAACCCTACTCGTAGATGCTTATCATTCTGTATACTTAAGGAATTTGTACAGCGGAGGAATGATCACATGTTGTGTACCTTTGCTTTAAAAATAGTTCATTTCCCATTTACCCAAGTCTGCTGCTTTTTGGGATCACAAGATTACTCTACATTGGTCGCAAAGGATCATGTCTCTTACCAACTCTGACATGGATTAGTATGATAGGATTTATGAGGGGATAGAGATCATCGACAGTTGTGGAAATTTCCCTAACATACCCCTCATTGGAACTAAAGGAGGAATCAACTATCATCCAATTTTAGTTCGTCCTCAACTCGGATACCCGATGAGACATATCCCGCATAATGTTCATCTGGAAGGTCTTTTCTTCAAGGAAGGGGAAAATGACAGGGCACTAAAGAAGGAAATAGTGCATGCCTGGCAACATGTTCACAAGAAAGGAAGAGAGTCTCTAGGAAGGCCAAACTGTACATCCATGGAACCATATCTCCACTGGATGCAAACTAGAGCTCTCAAGCTGAGGATGCCTTACCCTCGCCAAGGGGTTCTTCTGTTAAAGGAATATGTACTTTATTTCATGTCTGATACGGAAAAACTCCAGGCCGCTCTCAACAAAGTCCAACGGGAGAAGAACTCTTGGAAAAACAAGTACCGAATCCTCAACGTGGAGTGTACCAAGATTCAGGAACTGTTAAAAGAAAAGGATGCTCTGATTGAGATTTTAGAACAGCATGTTATATAAGATCAAAGGAACTTGCTCACTCCTTTCACTTGGCAAAGGACTGACAACCCGAAAACGGCTAAAGAGCCCTGGTCAAAGAAAAGGAAAATACCAGAACCAACATCTGAGCTCTCTTCAGAAAGGACTCAGGATCCATAAGTTTAGACATTTCCTTTTACACTACTTTGTAAAATACTATATTTTTACTTTATGCAATCTTTCAAATTCAATAAAACAGGGTCTCCACCCTCCACTGTATGATATTTGCAATCTAATTGTTGAAGTTTCTTTTTGATAAAAACAAATATATATATATATATATATATATATATATATATATATATATATATATATATATATATATATATATATATATATATATATATATATATCACATTGCATATCATTCATTCTCACATAACGCGTCTTCTTATCTTTGAGTCTCACGTATACGTCACAATTCTAGAGTCAAACTGTCTCACTCATACAATACTCGGGCTAATCGACAAAAGAAAATGGACGATCTCGAGGAAGAGAACAGAGAGTTGAGAGAATAAATCGATGCTCTGAAGGAAGATCTGAAAAAACTTCACTGTGACATGCAATCCCTGACAACAGCTCAGAGGCAACAACAAAGGACTGTGATCTCAGAGATCACATCTACGCCCGTAGTGGAGACATATGATCCTCGGTACAACATGCCTAAAGATCGCCCCTGGGGCATGCCTATCAACTTTTTCCCTGAAGGATACATCCCGCCGGTCACTGAAGACCCAAAAACTGCAGCAGAAACCGCTGGGCCTGAAGGTTACAAACTTCGGGAAAGCGAGGACGCAAGAGATATGATAACAACTCCTGAAGGTTACAAACTTCAGGGCTTGGAAGCACCAAGAGTCACTGCTGTAATGACTATACCACAACCAGTGGTTCACATTGTCCCGGAAGGACAGATTCCACAAGTAATCTCTGGTGGAAATGAAGACAAGTACAAAAGGATGAATGAGTTCCATGAATAATTCCTGGAGATACAGAAGGAACTGCATGCCATTCGCAGTCAGGATTTATTCGGAAAGGATGCCACAGACCTCTGTTTGGTCCCTAATGTGAAAATCCCGCACAAATTCAAGGTGCCTGACTTTGAAAAATACAAAGGCAACTCTTGCCCTCAAAGTCATTTGGTGATGTACGCTCGAAAGATGTTAACTCAGACAGAAAATTAGCAGCTACTGATCCATTACTTCTAAGACAGTTTAACCGGTGCCGCACTCAAATGGTACATGGTTTTAAACCGCATCAAGGTCAATACTTTCAGAGATCTCAGTGCTGCTTTTGTTCAGCAGTATAAGTATAACCTGGACATGGCACCAGATAGGGATCAACTCAGAGCAATGTCACAGAAGAACAAAGAAACTTTCAAGAAATATGCTTAGAGATGGCGTGAAATTGCCGCTCAGATTTGTCCCCCTCTTGAGGAAAAAGAGATGACAAAGATCTTTTTGAAAAACTTAAGTTCATTTTACTACGACCGAATGGTTGCAAGTGCGCCCAGTGACTTTACTGAAATGGTGAACATGGGAGTGCGCCTTGAAGAAGCAGTCCGAAAAGGACGATTGGTCAAAAATGCAGAGCCATCAAGCAGTACCAAAAGATACGGTGGTGCTTTCCCAAAGAAAAAAGAGCAAGATATTGGTAATATCTCTCTTAGAAAGCAAAGGTGAAGGTATCAACCAGTAGCAGCAGTAACTCCTGCTATCAACCTAACGCCAGCTCCAACTTATCAACCTCGGGTTGCTCAGAGACAACCAAGTCAACAACAGTATCAACAATGGACACAACAGCCTCTTCAGCAGGCTCGTCAATAGTACAACAATAACAACCGTACGACACGACCATCAGGGTTTAACCCTATATCAATGTTGTACGCAGAATTATTTCCACTTTTACTGGCCAAGGGGCATGTCCAAACTAGGTCTCCTCTTACAGTACCAGAAAATCTGCCTTTTTGGTTCAAAGCGGATCAAACTTGCCCTTACCATCAAGGAGGACCGGGGCACAACATTCAGAATTGTATCAGCTTTAAGTCTGATGTACAGAAGCTTGTCAGGAACGGGGTCTTATCTTTCAAAGATACTAATCCGAATGTTCAGACGAACCCGTTGCCACAACATGAAAAAACTGCAGTAAATTTGATAGAGGAAGAGGTTAGCCACAGTTATCAAATTCACGATGTACTCCTATTAGGAACCAATCTGGTCAGGATACATTGTAGACAGAGCGGGTATGGTCATGTACCACCTCACAATTATCACCAGTGTGATATCTGCTCAAAGAATAATCAGGGGTGTCCCGTAGTGCAATCAACTCTACAAGAACAGATGGATCTGGGTTGGATCCAGGACCACCGAATCCGTGAAGTCAATATGGCCCACGCAAACCCCAACATTATTCAGAACCATAACATTATGGCGATGAACGTCAACTTGGTGGCGATGCACTCAAGGCAAAGTCAATATCATAATCTGCCACTACATGGTTATAATACCTGTCCGATCTGCTCAATAAGCAATCAGGGATGCTTTTTTGTACAAGAGGCCCTCCAATGTCAGATGGATCTCGGATGGATTCAGGATTACCATGATAGAAGTAACCATCAAGTTAATATGATTCAAATCTTTGACATACGCTTGATGAATACCAGTCTGGTAGAATTACATGCTAAGCAAGTCAGGCTCGGCTTTCTGGCTTCACATGATTATCAAGACTGTGAAGAGTGTTATAATTAAGAACGATCAAGGGTGTGCACTCGTCCAAAGAACACTTCAACACTTGTTGGACCACTGGTGGCTTCCAATCTACTTGGTTGAAGCTACACAGCAGATCAGTATGACTGACGGGAATCCTAGTAGATATCAAAGTCAAGATGTCCGCTCGATGGAAACAGGTAAAGATGCACTACATACAAAGCGGACGTGGCCGGGTGCCACTCCACAACTGCGAGCGTTGTAGAGTTTGTTCAGAGAACAACCAAGGATGCTACCTCGTATGAGCGGATCTTCAAAATCAGTTGGACCACAAAGAGATTCAACCATGTTCAAGTTCTGGGTCGATCGATGTAATACAAAACTATCTCCCTGATTAAAGCAAAGACGTTGTCATAATCTCCGATCATGGGAGGACCAAAGACGTTTGTACCATAATCCCTTTACTTGATGAATCAAGAATTCCTCTGGATAATAGAAAAATTCCCAACCAGGAATTGATTGAAGTTGCCTATAATGGTCAGAGAAATCAAAAAGCTCCCGTGGTTATCTACTTGCCAGGTCTAATATCGTACGAATCAGAAAAGGCTATCCCTTACAAGTACAGTGCAACAACCATCAAAAATGGAAAGGAAACTCCATTACCCTCCGTCGTAAACATTGCCGACATCAGTCGAGTAACACGGAGCGGCCAAATCTTCAACAGAGGAGTGGGAGAACCCGACAAAGAAAAGGAACCTCAAACAGAAGTTCCCAATCAACAAATTAGGCAGTCCAGTAATCCAGAACTAGTAAAAAACAACGATGAGATGCTGAAGCTCATCCAAAAAAGGGAGTACAACATTGTAGACCAACTGTTGCAAACTCCATCTAAAATCTCTATGCTATCTCTCCTACTTAGTTCCGAAGTTCACAGGGAAGCTTTGCAGAAAGTCTTGGACCAAGCTTTCATAGAAAAAGATGTGACGGTAAAACAGTTTGACAACATCCTTTCCAACATCACTTCCTGCAACTATTTAGGATTTAATGATGAAGAACTGTTGGAAGAAGGCAAAAATCACAAAATGGCGCTTAACATTACAATCAATTGCCAAGACGATGCTCTAGCCAGCGTACTAGTAGACACAGGATCAGCTCTGAATGTTATGCCAAAATCTACTCTGATACGACTATCATTTCAAGGATCTCTGATGAGAGGCAGTGAGTTCATCGTCAAAGCCTTCGATGGATCTAGAAAAATAGTTATCGGCGAAGTTGATATTCCCATAACCATCGGTCCTCATACTTTCCAAGTCACTTTCCAGGTCATGGACATCCGGGCAGCCTACAGCTGTTTATTAGGAAGACCTTAGATACACGAGGCTGGGGCAGTCACTTCGACACTTCACCAGAAGCTGAAGTTCGTCAAGAATGACAAGTTAGTCACAGTCTGTGTAGAGCAGGCCTTAATCGTAAGCAACTTATCATCATTATCCTGTGTAGAACCTGAGAAGGTTGTTGGAACTCAGTTTCAAGCAATGTCAATGAGCAATGAGAATCAATCAGAAAGAGGGACATCAATTTCCTCATACAAAGATGCTCTCAAAGCAATCGAGAGTAACGACACAAAAAGATGGGGACAACTCATAAATCCTACGGATAACAAGACAAAGAAAGGTCTTGGTTTCTCCTCAACTTGTACCCAGACTGCCAAGAAAGATGAAACTATTCATCCCATTCAGGACTTCTTCCGTAGTGGAGGCTTCCTCCACCCAGTGTCACAAGAAGTACACACCATCAATAAGTGTGACTCCTCCGATACGGATGAGGAATGAAAATCTTATCTCAACGACGACGGTTATATGTGTCATACCCCAAATTTTAACCACTAAGATTTCCCATCATTGTGCAAATCATCATCACAATATGGATGAACCATCATGCCTCACCAAATGCCTCAAGGGTTGTTGAGCATTCACTACAATCAAAATTAGGGTTTTAAGCCCTCTCAGAGCCTTAGACAAAGGATCAATCAAGGAATGACATGATCTTCAACTTGTCTAACCTCTCAAACATCCACAATGGACCAAAAAGGACTCCCACTTCAAGGATTAAGCACAAGGTTGCTCCCTTCTAGGTGGATCAAGTCTCAAGATCGCCAGTATCACCAAATTAGGGTTTTGGTCGACCAGGGCCTCTAGATGGAAAGTTTCATCTGGGCATAATCCAAAGATCCAAAACACAACCTAATGTACTCCATGGAACCTCATGGACCCAAACATCAAGTCAATTTGACCTCAGGGGATGCATACATCAAAAATCAGGAATTAGGGTTTCTTGACCTAATTCACCCCTAAGTTGACTTTTGGGACAAATCAAGAGCCAAGACCTCAAGACATGATTTGAGGGTCTCTAATGAACTATATTGATCCATTTGGAACAATGGATTAATCCAAGAAGCTTGAGCAACAAGTCTCATTTTCATCTGCACCACAATTAGGGTTTCGCGAGGAAAGTCAACTGTAACTTTGACTTTTGACCAGGACATGCTCCCAAACCCTAGGACATGCCCCAATATACCCCATGACACCCATGGAACATGTCCATCAAGTTTGATTTAGGTCAAGGACATGATTTCCTGAAGAATTGCAAAATTTGGAATTCATCTGATAAAAAGTCAACTGTGCACAAAAGTCAACTTTGACTTTTTGAGATTTTTCACCAAAATGGATTTTTAACCCTAAAATGATGTTAATGTATGATTTGAATCATCATTCATCAAGAAAAATCAAATAAAGTTGGATAACTTGTAAAAGGGGTAACCATAAAACTTAGAAATTTTTCTAAGTTATGGAAAAAGTACCACTAATACACTAACTTTGGAGGATCATAACTCCTAAACCACATGGCCATTTTTTCTCATCCAAAGATGGATTTTTAGCGCTCATTACCCTCTACAAAAACTTCAACTAGACCTAAGTCCAATTCATTAAGGATTTTGAGTTATGGAGTGATCAAAATCAAGAAATCACACTTTGTTCCAACACTTAGTGAAAATTTCACTAAGTCAGATTTTGCTTCACTTTTTGCCAAATGTAGAGGGATTTTTCACTTGGAATCAAAAGAGATCAAAACCAAACTTGTTCAAACAGTTGTTGTATCATGTAAGGGCTTTCCAAAATGGCCAAGAACATTACCAAATTCAACTTACCCCATGAGATATGACATTGTCAAGTTGCCTTGCTGAAATCTGTCAAAGGCAAGGCAGATTTTGCATTTTGGCTCGATTTGCCAAAATCAGCCAAATTCAAATGCTCATATCCACTTGGACACATCTGAGGATTGAATCTAAAGGGGACAATCACTGAGCCAAGCCTCCAAAGTCCATGGAACAAGAAATAGCATGTTGAACCTAGAATGGCCAAAATAGGGACAAGACTCCAAATTTGGATTGAAGCATTCAATGGAAGCATCAAGGTGGCATGGACTGAGCCATTCTCATCTGAAATCAGTCAAGACTTATCCAAGACCAAGGGAACCAAAGCTCTGTGCCCTAACCTCTAGTCAATGGCTAGAGGAGACTTGGATTTTCATTTGCCAACATTGGCCAAACCTACTTACCAGCTGCCATTCACTATTCCTTGCAAAACAAACTTGATCTACTATAAATAGAGCTCAATTGTGATCAGTTTGAGTACACCAAAGCCATCAAACAGATGCTTTCCTCAAAATTTCTTCTTTCACTCCAATTTTGCCTTCTAAGGCAAGTCACTATCGGGTTTTGAGTTTGAGAGCAATTCCAATCAAACCAATCACTCACACACCTCACATACATCACATATGAGCTGATCAAACACTTAGATCACTTCTGAAACACCAATTTCACAAAATCACCAGCTGGTTGCTCAAATTTTCAACCAAGTTGCAGCTGAGGTACCACAAATTGATCCAGCCAATTTCAATCAAGTCCAACCATTCAAACACACTCCATAGGGTGTAGGGAAGCTGTTCAGATCATCACCACTCATCTGTAACACCTCCAAATCAAAAATCACATTGCTCTTGCTGTCACGACCTAGAGGTAAGCTTAAACTTGGTCATCTCTCAATCTATGCATATTTCCTCGCACAATAATTTGGCCATATGTTCATAATCATGCATGGAATGTTTTCCCTCAATTAATTGCATTGTTTGAATCGTGTATCAAAAATCCTAGCCTTCATGTAGAAATTAGGGTTCTTGAGGATTTTTCATGATTTCTTGTTATATGTTTAATTTAAATGAAATTAAGTGTTATAGACATGATCGTGAGGTTGAGACGAGCATAATGATATGTGGATTGCATGATATAATCAAGTATTCAGTGAGATTGAGGAGAAAATGCAAATCAGCCAAACCCAGAACACGCGCGTGTTCTTGGTGTGTTCTTGGCGCCATTTTTGAATAATTCAAATATTTGAATTTTGTGATTTTATTTAATTGATTCAAAAATTAATTTCTCTCTGAGTTTTAATGATTTTGAGTTGATTCTTTTTTTAATAATTCACAAAAATGTTAAAATATTTTATTTTATCAAAAAATCCCAAAAATATTATTTATTTCATATAATTGATATTTTTGCAAAGAATTAATATTTTAATTGTTTTTGACATTTTAAATATATTTTCTACATTGATTTTGCAACTTTTAATGCTTTCTAATTATTTTGTAGGTCAATACTTAATTTTTGAAGCATTAATCCAAAATCACAATTTGTTTTTCATATGTTAAACAATTTTGATCATTTTTAATTGAATTTTTATTCAATTAAATACATTTTTGAAAACAAATTAGGGTTTTTGGATTAATTCAACCCTCATAAATCATTTTCAAAACATTTTGGGCCTCTAATAGAGTGTAAGACCCAATCCTTTCTTGACCAAATCATTTTTGGGCCTCAGTGTATTGTATAAGTCCCGATACCGTCAAAAACAAACGGCGCGATCGTCGCCTTTTGAAAAATAACCTTGGGCCTCTCCTTGAGCTATAAGATCCATTCAAAACATTTTGGGCCTCTAATAGAGTGTAAGACCCAATCCCCTTTTAACCAAAATCTTTTTGGGCCTCACTTATTGTATAAGTCCCTCTGCGTTAAAAGAAAACCTCGGCGCGATCGCCATTTCAAACGGAAAAATTATATGGGCCTACCCTCGTGTTATAAGCCCCACTCTTTTTCTTTAAACTTTTTGGGCCTCTTGAGAGAGTGTAAGACCCATCTCTTTTTACAGAGAATAATTTTTGGGCCACAGTCACTTGTATAAGTCCCTCTGTACAAATTCAAACAGTGCGTTCACTGATAAAACCCTGGGCCTCTCCTTGAGCTGTAAGTCCCAAATCTTTCTTTTTCAAAGCACTTTCTCCTTTGATTTTGAATATACTATTGTTTTTCAATCTTTCTTTGTTGAACAACTAACCAAACAGCATGGAAGCTCTACAACCGAGTAAGTGGTTATCGCTTTCAAACACATATAACTGTATTGTGGGGCTGTTTCACTGTATGTCTTCTTTCATAAACTCATATCGACTGTGTAATAACAGTATAGATATTTCGAGTTTCCCCGGCAACTACGTCTAGAACTAAGTGACGCCGTTTCGTTTAGTCATAGAAATAGACAACTAGATCCCCAATAGGATCGCTAGATACAGTCTTCTCTTCGGCTGTCCTCATTAGGAATTGTCAAGAAACTCTATTCCCAGAGATGAATGTATTCTCCATGAATGGCATCTTTGAGTTTCTTCCAAATTCTTAAACTTTCCTGACTTTGATCTATTCTCAGTGAATAGCATTACCTTGAATTTCTCGGGGTTTGGGGACCCACTGGCTTCTTAAAAGCATCGGCCTCCTCTTGGGCATCGTACAAGGACCCATAGGCTTCCTAAAAGCAACCTAGCCTCCTCTTGGGCTTAGTACAAGGACCCTACGGCTTCTTAGAAGTATTCACAGCCTCCTCTTAGGCTTCGTATAATGATCTCTTCCTCCGGGAATGATAGCTTCCTCTTGGGCTTAGTACAAGGACCCGTCGGCTTCTTAAAAGATTCCAGCCTCCTCTTGGGCTTCGTACAAATTGTCCCGACGACCTCCTAGAGGTATAGGAACAGAACTTAGTCATCTTCATAGAACAGTCCTTTCATAGAGTCTACTACTATTTCTCAAAACACAGTATAAAAGATGAAACTCTAGACACAGACAGTCTAACTTCCTTGAGTCTCAAAGACATTCTCAAGTGACCCCTTCGTTAAATAGGAAGGAAACCTGCAGACTCGAATAGTCTCAATACCCTTCGGATTTCCCGCTTCCTTAAAGAACAGGAATAACCCGGATCCTTGAATCAAATCCAGAAGTACAGTGTTGCTCATATAAGAACTGATTTTCTCTTTCAAAATCAGTATACCAGACCTGTCACTTAACTGAACAGTCACCATAGCCTCCTCTTGGGCTTTGTACAATGATTCTCCCCAGCGGAGCTAACAATTTTAGCCTCCATCTCGGGCTTCGTACGAGATACAAAAGACTCCCTCGTTGAGTCAAACAACGTTCGGCCTCTCTCTCGGGCTTTATACGAGACACACAAGAGACTCCCTTGCTGAGTCAATTACCCTTTTTTTGCCTCCATCTCGGGCTTTATATGAGATACAAAAAGGTTCTTATTGAGCCAAATAAACAATAGCCTCCGTCTCGGGCTTTATACGAGATACCAAAAGATTCCCTCGTTGAGTCAAAACCTTTTAGCCTCTCTCTCGGGCTTTGTACGAGACACATATCAGCCTCCTCTTAGGCTTTGTATAAGAAAATCACTGGTTAATCCAATTAACCTTTTAGCATCAAAATTGTGCCTCGTTCACAGTACACAAACATCAAACAACTCCCTTCATCTAATCGCTGTAAGCGGCAAGTCTCTGGATCATCTACATCCACGCCACTGTCCCTCTTTTAGCATGAGAAATTCCTAAGGAAAGATAGCATTGCTCTACACTGAGTTAAAGTCTTCCTCTTCAGGTTAAAACCCCCTATAAAGGAAATTATGGCATTGCTAGGATCTGCGTATCCTGGTTAAAGTAATCCTCCTTTACAGTCAGTCACCCAACAGCTGTGACAAACAGACCCCCTTTAGAGATGACAAATTCTCTCTAAAGTCAAACCCTTTCAGCTTCACATCTTGGGCTTTGAACAAAATACAAATCACCTTTCGCTTCACGTCTTGGGCTTTGAACAAGACACCAAAAACCAATTTCCTCCCATAGAATAGGAGGAACTACGAACGCTCTGATTTCCCTGTTTCGGTAAACGGGAATACGTAGGCATAAGATCGAAAGAAAAGATCTTAGCGAGCACAATCAACAAAAACCCAAAATCCCATATCAAAAGCAGTAATTCAAAAGCATCAGTCCTAACATCCTAATCCTTGTTCCCCGCCAGAAACCTGTCATTCTGTTAAATAGCACAAGAAAGGCCCCCCCACATTGATAGCATTCGTAACCTAGCAGACCGCTGTTTAAACTCAGTATGCAAAGCAGGGTTAATTGGAGACATCTATTTCCCTTCCTTCATCAGCTCACAATAGGATAAAAAATGAATTGACCTGTAGTTTTAAGCTCAACCGCAGAGAGCGACCAACGCTTAAGAACCGCGTCCAAAATCGCTCGCTATAGAAAAATGGCGCCCACCGTGGGGCCTTTCAAAGTTAGGTCTAGGCACGGTCATCCTTTTCTTCACTTGTGTGAATACCACAGATTGGGGCTTCCGCCGGGGAACCCATTTTTGGTCAGGAACTTAGGATTCTTAGCTTCATAGGTCTAGGATGATTAGGACAAATATATATACTGCTTTTCCTAATTGCTATACATGTTTATTTTTCTGCTAATGGGAATGCGGGTGATGCCGTATGTGGAAAGAATGAGGATACACCTAAGATAAGTGATGGCGACGGGGTCGACCATCAACCTCAGTGGAGGCTGACCAACGCAACCCATTCTCTCACCTAGACAATGGGCCGGTTGTTAAGTCTGAGAAGCTGAGGAGCCAAACCCTTTCGTAGTGCGGAAACTATCGGAAATAGTTGTTACGCGATACTACCCTCATTTGAGGCTGGTGACCTATTCTCGGTGAATGGCACTTACTCTAAGATTGCTTTACAACTCGCTGGCGATCCGCTTGTTGTTTTGCTTTCCTGGGAGGAGCTGATGATAATGAGTACAGGTACAAAAATCACCCTAGTATAAACCTTTGGGGATGGGTAGAGCCTTGACTTCATGACAACGACCCTTTGACCCCATGTTTTTTCTATGTTTTTGTGTGCTGCATTCATGCATTCATTTAATAAAACATTAAAACATTCAAAAAATCTTCTCTTCTAGTCTCTCTGTTCTTTCAAAATAAACTAAGACTGTGATTGCAAATATCAGAGAAAAGGATTGCACTAATGGATTTCGGTAGAAGGAGAACTCACCAGTATACCTTCAAGGTTCCAAAACTAGAGGATTTGAGAAGGTTAGCGAGGATGATCACTAACCCAGAGGCTTTCAGAGCCAAGCACGGAGGTTTACTACCACTGTTAAGAGTCCATGTGATTGAGGGAATCATGGATGCGCTCATTCAGTTTTATGATCCAGTTTATCACTGTTTCACATTCCCAGATTACCAGCTTGCACCAACGCTGGAGGAGTATTCTCACCTGATCGATCTACACATTACGGATCGAGCTCTATTTTCTGGACTGGAAGAAATTCCAAAGAATCAGACTATTGCAAGAGCAATTCATTTGGACGAGTCTGAGGTCCGGGCTCACATGACCGCTAAGGGTGGCATCCAAGGTTTGCCAGCCCAGTTCTTGACAAAGAAGGCCCTGTACTTCGCCAGTATAGGAAACGTGACTGCTTTTGAAAGCATCTTTGTCTTGCTCACCTACGGGTTATTTTTGTTTCCTAACATCAATAACTTCGTCGATATTAACTCCATTAAGGTTTTTCTCATTGGAAATCCTGTGCCGACTTTGCTCGCAGATGCGTATCATTCTGTACACCTGGGAAATTTGTACAGCGGAGGGGAGATCACATGCTGTGTACCTTTGCTTTACAAATGGTTTATCTCTCACTTGCCCAAGTCTGCTGCTTTTTGGGATTGCAAGAGTGCCTTACGTTGGTCGCAGAAGATCATGTCTCTTACCAACTCTGATATAGATTGGTGTAATAGGATTTATGAGGGAATTAGGATCATTGACCGTTGTGGAAACTTCCCCAATGTACCCCTTATAGGAACTAAAGGAGGAATCAACTACCATCCGGTATTGGTTCGCCGTCAATTTGGATACCCGATGAGACACATCCCACTGGGTGTTCATCTGGAAGGTCTTTTCTTCAAAGAAGGAGAAAACGACAGAGCACTAAAGATGGAAATAGTGCACGCTTGGAAGCATGTTCATAAGAAAGGACAAGAGTCTCTAGGAAAACCGGACTGTGTCTCGGTGGAGCCTTATCTCCATTGGGTAGAAACTAGAGCTCTCAAGCTAAATATGCCTTATCCTCGCTACGGGATTCTTCCGCCGAGGGAATCTGTCATGTACTTCATGACGGAAACTGAAAAGCTTCAGGTTACTCTCAACAAAATTCAAAAGGAGAGAAGGTCTTGGAAGAACAAGTACCGCACCCTCGACATAGAGTGCATCAAAATGCAGCAATTACTGAAAGAAAAAGATGCTCTGATTGAAATTTTGGAGCAACATGCTGTAGATAATCAAGATGACCAAAGGAATTTGCTCGCTCCTTTCACTTGGAAAAGGAATGACAACCCGACAACGGCCCAAGAGCCCTGGTCAAAGAAAAGGAAGATACCAGAATCAACACCTGATTTCTCTTCAGAGAGGACTCAGGACCCATTAGTTTAGGTTTCTGTTTCTGTACTTTGTAATCTACTGTATTTCCATTTCTGTAATCTTTTGAATCTCAATAAAAAGGGGTTTCCCCACCGTTTGATGTTTGCAATCTAATTGTCGAAGTTTATTTTGATTAAAAGAACAATTAATATAATCATTGTATTCATCGTCGCGTATTCTTCTTCCCTACGAATCTTATGTTTGTGTCTCGATTCTAGAGTCAAACTGTCTCATTCGTATAATACTCGGGCCAATCGTCAGAAAAGGATGGATGATCTTGAGGAAGAAAACAGAGAGTTAAAAGAAGAGATCGATGCTCTGAGAGAGGATATAAGAAAGCTTCATAACGACATGCAAGCCATGGCAGAAGCTCATCTACAACGAACTGTGATCTCAGAGATCACCTCAACGCCCATAGTGGAGAGGTATGATCCTAGGTATCAGATACCGAAAGATCGTCCTTGGGGCATGCCTGTTAACTATATCCCGGAAGGATATGTTTCGCCGATCACTGAAGATCAGGGAATCACAACAGAAGCCGCTGGGCCTGAAGGTTACAAACTTCAGGAAAGCGAAGATGCCAGGGGCATACTGAAGACTCCTGAAGGTTACAAACTTCGGGAAACGCCAAGACTCACTGCCGTAGTCACGGTACCACCCCCTGTGGTGCACACTGTCCCGGAAGGACAGATTCCACCAACACCTTCTGGTAAGAAGGAAACTATGTTTGACAGAATGGATGAATTCCAGGAACAGTTCTTGGAAATGCAGAAGGAACTGCAGGCCATTCGCTTTCAGGATTTATTTGGAAAGGACGCCGCAGATCTCTACTTGGTCCCAAATGTGAAAGTCCCGCACAAGTTCCAAGTGCCCGACTTTGAAAAATATAAGGGTAACTCTTGCCCTCAAAGCCATCTGGTGATGTACGCTCGGCGGATGTCAGCCCAGACGGAGAATCAGGACCTACTGATTCACTACTTCCAGGATAGTTTAACCGGTGCCGCACTCAAATGGTACATGGGTTTGAACCGTGCCACGATCAGCACATTCAGAGATCTTGGTACTGCCTTCATCTAACAATACAAATACAATTTGGACATGGCACCCGACAGAGATCAACTCAGATCGATGTCGCAAAAGGACAAGGAAACCTTTAAGGAGTATGCTCAAAGATGGCGTGAAATTGCCGCTCAAATTTTTCCACCTCTTGAGGAAAAAGAGATGACAAAGATCTTCTTAAAGACCTTAAGCTCATTTTACTATGACCGAATGGTTGCCAGTGCGCCCAGTGATTTCACCGAAATGGTCGGCATGGGCGTACGTCTTGAGGAAGCCGTCCGAGAAGGACGTTTGGTAAAAGACACTGGATCGACGAGCGGTACTAAAAAATATGGTAGTGCTCTCCCTAAGAAAAAAGAGCAAGATATTGGGAATATCTCCCTCGAAAAGCAAAGACGACATTATCAATTGATAGCAGCTGTGACTCCTGCTATCAACCCTGTGGCTATTCCTACGTATCAACCTCAGGTTGCGCAGAGCCAACCTGACCAGCAAAGGACACAACAGCCTCTTCAGCAGGCCCGTCCTCCATATAACAACAACCGTACAACACGGCCACCAGGATTTGATCCTATACCTGTAGCGTATGCAGAACTGTTTCCATTACTACTGGCTAAGGGGCACATTCAGACTAAATCTCCTCTTACAGTACCGGAAAATCTGCCTTTTTGGTTTAAGGTGGATCAAACTTGCCCTTATCATCAAGGAGGTTCAGGGCATAACATAGAGACTTGTCTCAATTTCAAGTCCGACGTTCAATAACTTGTTAGGAGCGGGGTCTTATCCTTCAAGGATACAAATCTTAATGTTCTCACGAATCCGCTACCTCAACACGAGAAGGCTGCAGTCAATTTGATAGAAGGAGAGACTAACAATGTCTATCAAATTTACGATGTACTCTTGTTGAAAACCAATCTGGTTAAGATGCATTGTAGACAGAGTGGATATGGCCATGTGCCACCTCATAACTATCATCAGTGTGATATCTGCTCTAAAGACAATCAAGGATGTTCGGTAGTGCAAGCAGCTCTACAGGAACAAATGGATCTCGGATGGATCCAGGAGCACCGAGTTCGTGGAGTTAACATGGTCTACACGAATTCTAACGTTATTCAGAACCACGACTTCCGTGCAATGAATGTCAACTTGGTGGCGATGCACTCAAGGCAAAGCTAGTATCATAATCTGCCGCGGCACGATTACAGTTCTTGTCTGATTTGCTCGGTAAATAAACAGGGATGCTCTTTCATACAAGAGGCCCTCCAGCGTCAGATGGATCTTGGATGGATCCAAGACTACCATGATACGAACTCCTATCAAATCAACATGGTTCAGATCTTTGATATTCGCGTAATGAATACCAACCTGGTAGAGTTACATGCTGAGCAGGTCCGACTCGGATTCTTAATATCACATGACTATCAAAGCTGTAAAGCAGGTTGCAAAAACGATCGAGGTTGTACCCTTGTCCAGGAGGCACTTCAGCACTTTTTAAATCATTGGTGGATGCCAATCTACATGGATGAAGATACTCAGCAGATTAGTATCAGTAATAGAAACCCCACTCGGCGTCAGAGTCAGGATGTCCGATCAGTGGAAGCTAACCTAGTGAGGTTACATTATATTCAAAGTGGGCGTGGCCAGGTGCCACCACACAACTATGACAGTTGTAGCGTCTGTTCGGAAAGTAACCAAGGGTGTTACCTTGTGAGAGCAGCTCTTCAGGGTCAGGTCGATCGTGGAGAAATTCGTCCCTATTCGGGTTCTGGACCCATCAACTGGTTGCCGAACTACCTTGCCGAGCAAGTTGAGGATGTTGTCACGATCTCTGGTCATCACAGGACTAGGGATGTTTTTGCCATTATTCCTCTACTTGACGAATCTAAAGTTCCCAACCGGGAACGAATCGAGATTACTTATGATGGTCAGAAAAATCAGAAGGCTCCTATAGTCATCTATCTACCAGGACCGCTACCGTATGAATAAACTAAGGTTATCCCTTACAAATACGGTGCAACAATAATTGAAAATGGAAAGGAAATTCCATTACCCTCCGTTGTGAACATTGCAGACATCAGTCGAGTAACATGGAGTGGTAGAATCTTCAACCGAGGGGTTGGGGAACTTAACAAGGAAAAGGAACTTCAGACAGAAGCTCCCGATCCCCCAGTAGGTCAATCCAGTAATCCCGACCTTTCGAAAAATAACGATGAGATGCTGAAGCTCATCCAAAGGAGTGAATATAACATTGTGGATCAGCTGTTACAGACTCCTTCAAAGATCTCAGTGTTATCACTGTTACTCAGTTCAGAAGCCCACAGGGAGGCTCTACAGAAAGTCTTGGAGCAAGCCTTTGTGGAACAGGATGTAACAATCAGACAGTTCGATAGTATTGTCTCTAACATCACTTCCTGCAACAATTTGGGATTTAGTGATGAAGAATTACCTAAAGAGGGTCGTCGTCATAACATGGCGCTCAATATCATAGTTAACTGCCAGGACGATGCTTTAGCCAGCGTACTGGTAGACACAGGGTCAGCCCTGAATGTTATGCCGAAGTCCACTTTGATGCAATTATCATTCAAAGGACCTCCGATGAGGGTTAGCGAGGTTGTCGTCAAAGCATTTGACGGATCCAGAAAAACAGTTATCGACAAAGTTGATCTTCCCATAACTATTGGTCCTCACACTTTCCAAGTCACTTTCCAGGTCATGGACATCCGGGCAACATACAGTTGTTTATTAGGAAGACCTTGGATACATCAGGCTGGAGCGGTCACTTCGACCCTCCACCAAAAGCTAAAGTTCATCAAGAACGATCAACTTGTCACGGTTTATGGGGAACAAGCCTTGCTTGTGAGCAACTTGTCATCATCTACTGGTATAGAACCCGAGGAGGTTATTGGAACTCAGTTTCAAGCATTGTCGGTGAGCAAGGACAATCAGTTCAGAGGAGGAACCTCGATTTCCTCATACAACGATGCTATTAAAGCGGTCGAGAGTACCAATACGACCGGATGGGGACAGCTTGTCATTCCTATTGACAATAAAACAAAGAAGGGTCTTGGTTTTTCTGCAACCTGTACCCAGACAGCTGCTAACGATGAAAGTTTTCATCCCCTTCAAAACTTATTCCACAGTGGAGGTTTTCTTCACCCAGTGTCTCAGACAGTTCATGCTATCAATGAGGAAGATCCCTCTGACAAAAATGAATAATGGAATTCCTACCTTAACGAGGACGGTTATATGTCTCAGGAAGAGGTGCCTATGCCTTTTTGCTTTCCTACAGAAAGTCCGAGATTTATACCAAGATCAGATGTCGAAATGATCTACGGGGATTGTGATCCGGAAGGATGCCGCGCTCTGCCAAATTCATTAGAGGAAGACACTCCGATGAAAGACAATTTTGACTATACCTACTATGGCCCAATGGATGGTCTGCCAATGCGGCAACCTTACCCAGGAAACTTGGGGCAAGAAAGTCAGCCGAGCAATGAAAATCACCTGAGCATCATTGAACAGAATACCTGTGTCCCCACCATGTCATAGGATCAACACTCAGGTCATTCAGAAACTACTCAACATGAAGATGAATTCGCAATGTTTGCAGGACTTGAATTCATCAACTATGCTTTTCCCGAGGTCAACGTCATCGAGAGGGATGACTCATCCAGTTCCAAAGAAGTGTGGGACACCTTGGGACAACCGAGTGGAAAATTCGACTTCATGGTTAAGTACACCGCTCCCGAAAGGTCTCGTATCAGGCTCGAAGACATCCAGCCTACTGGATGGGGAGATACAGCTGAGAGCACAAATGTTATGCAAAATGCAACAGAGGAATTCTCCTACGACAATTCTGCCTGGGAGACAGATTCCAATGATCCTGCTCCACCAGAAATCAGCGTCATTTCTGAAGACAAATCAAGGAAGGTGCCAGACTTTGTGATTCACCGAGGAGTTCGCCGCCAATGGGTTGCTGTCGAGGTTCCGAAGGTCGTTCATCAGTCAAAGTAATTGCCATCTTTAACCTTTCACCCTGCCCAGGTGAAACGGATGTTTTGATAGGGCTCGCTTTCTACAAATTTCCCTCTTCGCTTTGCCCAAAGCGACAGAGTTTTGTTTTATAGGGCTATAGTTTCAAGATTCGACTTGTTCATTAATAAAATAACGTCGTTATGTAATTTCCGCATTAATTGCTGTTTTCTCTTTTTGCTTTTTCAGAAAATGGTAATCCTAAAAAACAAAACTATAAAAAATAAGCAGTAAAATAAAACACTGCACACACTTGCATTTTCCTCTACCTCTTCTAAACATGAATTATCACGTCATGCAGATTGCTTATTTTAAACCCCGTTGAAACATACGATCCGATGCCTTCTCCCAACTTTGAGTTCCCAGTATTCGAGGCTGAAGAAGAAAATGAGGACAAAATTCCAGAAGAGATCTCCCGATTACTCAGACAAGAGGAAAGGTCCATTGAACCTCACAAAGAACGGTTGGAAACGGTAAACTTGGGTTCAGAAAAAGAGAGAAAAGAAGTCAGTATTGGGGCACTGCTCAGTCCAACTACCAGAGAGGGTTTGATAAAGCTTCTCAAAGAATTTCCCGATGTATTCGCTTGGTCCTATCAGGATATGCCAGGGTTGGATACCAGCATCATGGAACATCACTTACCGTTAAGATCGGAATGTCCGCCAGTAAAGCAAAGGTTGAGATGCACTCACCCGGACATGGCCATCAAAATCAAAGAGGAGGTACAAAAGCAGATTGACGCGGGTTTCCTCGCTACAGCTGAATATCCTCAATGGTTAGCCAACATCGTACCCGTTCCCAAAAAGGACGGAAATGTCAGAATGTGTGTTGATTACAGAGATCTGAACAAGGCAAGTCCAAAGGACAACTTTCCTTTACCACACATTGACACGTTGGTTGACAGCACAACAAAGTTCAAAGTATTCTCCTTCATGGATGGATTCTCGGGCTATAACCAGATCAAAATGGTGCCGAAAGACATGGAGAAAACTTCGTTCATTACCCCATGGGGTACCTTTTGTTACAAGGTAATGCCGTTCGGTTTGAAGAACGCCGGGGCAACCTATCAAAGGGCCATAACTACTCTGTTTCATGACATGATACATAAGGAAATCGAGGTATATGTCGATGATATGATTGCAAAATCAAAAACAGAGAGTGAGCACATTGAACATCTATCAAAATTGTTCGAACGTTTGAGAAAATTCAAGCTCCGTTTGAATCCCAACAAGTGCACCTTCGGTGTCCGTTCAGGGAAACTACTAGGGTTCATCGTCAGCCAGAAAGGAATTGAGGTTGATCCTGACAAGGTCAAGGCCATTCAAGAAATGCCTTCGCAGAAAACTGAAAAGCAAGTTAGAGGATTCTTGGGACATTTGAACTACATCTCCAGATTCATATTCCTTATGACCGGCACGTGTGCGCTGATTTTCAAATTACTGAAAAAGAACCAGGATTGCGTTTGGTCAGAAGATTGCCAAACTGCCTTCGACAGTATCAAGGAATATCTGTTGAATCCTCCAATTCTATCACCTCCAGTGGAAAGAATACCACTGATCATTTACCTCACAGTCCTAGAGGACTCAATGGGATGTGTACTTGGCTAACAAGACGAAACCAAAAGGAAAGAGTCTGCCATCTACTATTTGAGCAAGAAATTCACCGACTGCGAGACTCGGTACACGATGCTTGAGAAAACTTGTTGCGCTTTGGCTTGGGTAGCCAAACGTCTTCGCCAATACATGATTCGTCATACTACTTGGTTGGTCTCCGAAATAGATCCAATCAAGTACGTATTCGAAAAACCTGCTCTTACGGGAAGAATTGGCCGTTGGCAGATGCTGTTATCAGAATATGACATAGAGTACCACGCTCAGAAAGCCGTTAAGGGAAGTATTTTAGCCGATCATTTGGCTCATCAACTGGTTGACGATCAAGAATCAATCGGGTTTGACTTCCCAGATGAAGATTTCTTGTATTTAAAAATGAAAGACTGCGATGAACCACTACCCAGTGAAGGGCCAGAACCAGGTTCCCAATGGGGACTTATCTTTGACGGAGCAGTTAATCATTATGGAAACGGAATTGGGGCAATCATTGTTACCCCTCAGGGCACCCACATTCCTTTCACTGCTAGACTTACGTTCAAATGTACGAACAATGAGGCCGAATACGAAGCTTGTATCATGGGTCTCGAGGAAGCAATTGATTTAAGGATAAAAAATTTGGACGTATACGGCGATTCAGCCTTGGTTATCAATCAGATAAAAGGAGATTGGAACACATACCAATCAGGACTGATTCCTTATAAAGACTATGCAAGAAGGTTGTTACCTTTCTTCAACAGAATTGAGTTTCATCACATCCCTCGTGATGAGAATCACATGGCTGACGCTTTAGCCACTATCTCTTCCATGATTAGTGTAGGTCAATGGAACGACTTACCTAAGATCGACATAATGCGCCTTGAACGGCCCACTTACGTCTTCACGATCGAAGCAGTCATAGATGATAAACCTTGGTATCACGATATCAAATGCTTCATTCAGAAACAAGAGTACCCATCTGGGGCACTCAGAAAAGACAGGAAAACCCTCAGAAGATTGGCTGGAAACTTCTTCCTGAGCGGTGACACTCTCTATAAGAGAAATTTTGACATGGTCTTGCTCCGATGCGTAGACAGACCAGAAGCAGACATGCTTATGAAAGAAATTCATGAAGGGTCCTTTGGCACTCATGCCAATGGACACGCAATGGCGAGAAAAATTCTAAGAGCAGGGTATTACTGGTTGACCATGGAATCCGACTGCTACAAGTACATGAGAAGGTGTCACAAGTGTCAGATATACTCCGACAAAATTCATGTACCGCCATCACATCTCAAAGTTCTTTCTTCCCCGTGGCCTTTCTCCATATGGGGAATCGACATGATTGAACCCAAGGCTTCGAACGGACATCGGTTCATCCTTGTAGCCATTGACTACTTCACCAAGTGGGTCGAAGCAGCGTCATTCGCTAATGTAACCCGACAAGTGGTGGTCCGATTTATCAAAAACAATATCATCTGCCATTATGGTGTTCCAAGCGAGATCATTACTGACAATGGATCTAACTTGAACAACAAGATGATGAAGGAGTTGTGCGCAGAGTTCAAGATCGAACACCATAACTCGTCTCCCTACCGACCTAAGATGAATGGGGCGATAGAAGCGGCTAACAAGAACATCAAAAGGATTGTTCAAAAGATGGTTATGACCTACAAAGACTGGCACGAGATGCTACCCTTTGCTCTTCATAGTTATCGTACATCTGTCCGCACTTCAACAGGGGCAACCCCTTTCTCTCTAGTATATGGCATGGAGGCAGTTCTCCCCATAGAAGTAGAGATCCCGTCAATCAGGGTATTGATGGAAGCTAAGCTCACCGAAGCTGAATGGTGTCAAAGTCGACATGACGAACTGAATCTGATCGAAGAAAAGAGAATAACGGCACTATGCCACGGTCAGTTGTATCAGTAGAGAATGAAGAAGGCGTTCGACAAAAAGGTTCGACCTCGTGTCTTCAGGAAAGGGGACCTCGTGCTCAAGAAGATGCAATTATTTCTCACTGATTCGCGAGGTAAATGGACTCCATATTATGATGGCCCCTATGTGGTCACGAAAGGTTTCTCAGGCGGTGCCTTGAGACTTGCAACCATGGACGGAGAGGAATTTGCCTACCCCACGAATGTTGATGTAGTCAAGAAATACTTCGCCTAAAAAAAAGGAAAAAAAACGTCTCGGTGGATTGAAAACCCGAAAGGGCGGTCCAGGCAAAAGTTAGAGACAAAGAAAAAAAATCATCCCGGTGGATTGGAAACATCACAGTACAATCCAGGCAAAAATTAGGGATAATGGCAAGTAACTATGTTCAACAGAGGCAAGTCCCTCAGCAGCAGCAGTTACATCATCCATCAGAGGAAAACTCTAGTCAAGGTCATCTTCGACAGAAGCTCAGGATGCCCTGAATTCAAAGTTGGTAGAAGGATAGTGGTCGTCATGTTTCAACGTAGCCCTTTTCCCTGTAAATTACCATTTTTAAACTTTGTAAATACTCAATGGAATCACGCGTTTGGCTGACCTCCATCTTATCAATAAAATTTGAGCCCTTGTGCTTTTGTTTGTAATTCTTGCTTGTTTTAGCTTTACAGAACGACGTTGTTAACATGATTAACGATTCTTGAAATGAAACAAAAATGAATTTACTTGTTAAAACTTTTTCTGCTTTTAAAATAAAGATGGCAATTTCTTTTGACTGTTAAACATCGAAAGAACATCAATCACGTCTCCAAAGGTGTTCGAACCTCAAAGTACAGAATCAAAGTACTCTTTCTAGACCAGTACGCCTGAATAAAGGGATCAACTGTGTCAGAGACCTTGTTTCGTCTGACATCCACGGCAGAGTTCTTACCTCCTAAGCCCGATCAACGGTATTCCCCGCAGGGATTATCTCTCCTAAGCAAGGTGGAATTGCTATCTTGAACCAGCGATATCTCTATACACCCCGCGATGGTCGAGTATCCAGTCATGTTCATCTTTTAGTTTGTGTATCGCGTCAGTTTTGTCAGCATATACATACATACATCATGCATTATTGATTTGCATTTACATTTCATATTGCATCACTATCACTCTAGTCGGTCTTGTCCCCTAGTGATAAAAGTCCTCTCAATCGAGTTGTTAGACCTTTCCTCGTTAGGAAGTGAATCGTCTAAGTAATCTCTCTCCCGTTTATCTCTAGATCAGAGTCGGCACTAGACCACTTTGATAACTTGAACCTCTGAAAGGCTAGAGAACCTTCAACAGATGTCACTCTTCGCCATTGAAGATGATATCCTTGCTTTCCCAGATTAAGGAAAATCCATAGAGAAAGCCTCGTAATCAGAGATTCGGCAGCACGCCAATTTCGCTCCGAAAAGACCGCTGATGAAAAGGTCATCGGCACCTCAAAATTAGACCCCATCATATGGCATTTCTCTGGGAAGATCCCGAGAAAAGTATGATGTAAGATCCCCAAGTGGAAACAGTCTCTCGAGAGACTCGCTTTCCCCCAGTAGAATCGACAAATGGCGTCTCCAACAGAGAAGTTTGTGCACCTCTACAACTCAGACGACTGGGTTCCCCAGCAAGTCTGACATCAAAACTTTTTCCACCCAAATGGCATCTCCCCAGGAAAATTCGGCGATAAGTTTGAAGGAAAGCCGCTACGAATAGCGTCCCTTGTCAGTAAAGTTTATTGACGAAAGAAACTAAGACCAGTTCCTCAGTAAGAAACCAGGATCGAGGAGAAGTTTACATCGAAAACTAAGACTAGTTCCTCGGTAGGAAACCAGGATCGAGGGGAAGTTTACATCGAAAACTAAGACCAGTTCCTTGGTAGGAAACCAGGATCAAGGGGGAGTTGACAAAAGAAAACTGAGACCAGTTCCTTGGCTGAAGACCAGGATCGAGGGGAAGTTTACCTTTTCTAAGCATCATTGCTTAGCAAAAGAAGATGAATGTGATCTGCCATTCATAACCACCATCAAAATTTCGGGTATTTCGATATTTAATCCTCTTGCACCCCGAATGCCCGAATACCTTCGTCATTCACACCTTCGTGTCCAAGAAGATTAAATAGGGGCATCTGTCATACCCCAAATTTTGACCACTAAGATTTCCCATCATTGTGCAAATCATCATCACAATATGGATGAACCATCATGCCTCACCAAATGCCTCAAGGGTTGTTGAGCATTCACTACAATCAAAATTAGGGTTTTAAGCCCTCTCAGAGCCTTAGACAAAGGATCAATCAAGGAATGACATGATCTTCAACTTGTCTAACCTCTCAAACATCCACAATGGACCAAAAAGGACTCCCACTTCAAGGATTAAGCACAAGGTTGCTCCCTTCTAGGTGGATCACGTCTCAAGATCGCCAGTATCACCAAATTAGGGTTTTGGTCGACCAGGGCCTCTAGATGG
Organism: Lathyrus tuberosus; assembly: GCA_022829125.1. Classification (NCBI taxonomy): domain Eukaryota; kingdom Viridiplantae; phylum Streptophyta; class Magnoliopsida; order Fabales; family Fabaceae; genus Lathyrus; species Lathyrus tuberosus. The sequence continues at coordinate 947,948 of JALAZF010000238.1, forward strand.
AAAGTTTCATCTGGGCATAAGCCAAAGATCCAAAACACAACCTAATGTACTCCATGGAACCTCATGGACCCAAGCATCAAGTCAATTTGACCTCAGGGGATGCATACATCAAAAATCAGGAATTAGGGTTTCTTGACCTAATTCACCCCTAAGTTGACTTTTGGGACAAATCAAGAGCCAAGACCTCAAGACATGATTTGAGGGTCTCTAATGAACTATATTGATCCATTTGGAACAATGGATTAATCCAAGAAGCTTGAGCAACAAGTCTCATTTTCATCTGCACCACAATTAGGGTTTCGCGAGGAAAGTCAACTGTAACTTTGACTTTTGACCAGGACATGCTCCCAAACCCTAGGACATGCCCCAATATACCCTATGACACCCATGGAACATGTCCATCAAGTTTGATTTAGGTCAAGGACATGATTTCTTGAAGAATTGCACAATTTGGAATTCATCTGATAAAAAGTCAACTGTGCACAAAAGTCAACTTTGACTTTTTGAGATTTTTCACCAAAATGGATTTTTAACCCTAAAATGATGTTAATGTATGATTTGAATCATCATTCATCAAGAAAAATCAAAGAAAGTTGGATAACTTGTAAAAGGGGTAACCACAAAACTTAGAAATTTTTCTAAGTTATGGAAAAAGTACCACTAATGCACTAACTTTGGAGGATCATAACTCCTAAACCACATGGCCATTTTTTCTCATCCAAAGATGGATTTTTAGCGCTCATTACCCTCTACAAAAACTTCAACTAGACCTAAGTCCAATTCATTAAGGATTTTGAGTTATGGAGTGATCAAAATCAAGAAATCACACTTTGTTCCAACACTTGGTGAAAATTTCACTAAGTCAGATTTTGCTTCACTTTTTGCCAAATGTAGAGGGATTTTTCACTTGGAATCAAAAGAGATCAAAACCAAACTTGTTCAAACAATTGTTGTATCATGTAAGGGCTTTCCAAAATGGCCAAGAACATTACCAAATTCAACTTACCCCATGAGATATGACATTGCCAAGTTGCCTTGCTGAAATCTGTCAAAGGCAAGGCAGATTTTGCATTTTGGCTCGATTTACCAAAATCAGCCAAATTCAAATGCTCCTATCCACTTGGACACATCTGAGGATTGAATCTAAAGGGGACAATCAATGAGCCAAGCCTCCAAAGTCCATGGAACAAGAAATAGCATGTTGAACCTAGAATGGCCAAAATAGGGACAAGACTCCAAATTTGGATTGAAGCATTCAATGGAAGCATCAAGGTGGCATGGACTGAAGCATTCTCATCTGAAATCAGTCAAGACTTATCCAAGACCAAGGGAACCAAAGCTCTGTGCCCTAACCTTTAGTCAATGGCTAGAGGAGACTTGGATTTTCATTTGCCAACATTGGCCAAACCTACTTACCAGCTGCCATTCACTATTCCTTGCAAAACAAACTTGCTCTACTATAAATAGAGCTCAATTGTGATCAGTTTGAGTACACCAAAGCCATCAAACAGATGCTTTCCTCAAAATTTCTTCTTTCACTCCAATTTTTCCTTCTAAGGCAAGTCACTATCGGGTTTTGAGTTTGAGAGCAATTCCAATCAAACCAATCACTCACACACCTCACATACATCACATATGAGCTGATCAAACACTTAGATCACTTCTGAAACACCAATTTCACAAAATCACCAGCTGGTTACTCAAATTTTCAACCAAGTTGCAGCTGAGGTACCACAAATTGATCCAGCCAATTTCAATCAAGTCCAACCATTCAAACACACTCCATAGGGTGTAGGGAAGCTGTTCAAATCATCATCACTCATCTGTAACACCTCCAAATCAAAAATGACATTTCTCTTGTTGTCACGACCTAGAGGTAAGCTTAAACTTGGTCATCTCTCAATCTATGCATATTTCCTCGCACAATAATTTGGCCATATGTTCATAATCATGCATGGAATGTTTTCCCTCAATTAATTGCATTGTTTGAATCGTGTATCAAAAATCCTAGCCTTCATGCAGAAATTAGGGTTCTTGAGGATTTTTCATGATTTCTTGTTATATGTTTAATTTAAATGAAATTAAGTGTTATAGACATGATCGTGAGGTTGAGACGAGCATAATGATATGTGGATTGCATGATATAATCAAGTATTCAGTGAGATTGAGGAGAAAATGCAAATCAGCCAAACCCAGAACACGCGCGTGTTCTTGGTGTGTTCTTGGCGCCATTTTTGAATAATTCAAATATTTGAATTTTGTGATTTTATTTAATTGATTCAAAAATTAATTTCTCTCTGAGTTTTAATGATTTTGAGTTGATTCTTTTTTTAATAATTCACAAAAATGTTAAAATATTTTATTTTATCAAAAAATCCCAAAAATATTATTTATTTCATATAATTGATATTTTTGCAAAGAATTAATATTTTAATTGTTTTTGACATTTTAAATATATTTTCTACATTGATTTTGCAACTTTTAATGCTTTCTAATTATTTTGTAGGTCAATACTTAATTTTTGAAGCATTAATCCAAAATCACAATTTGTTTTTCATATGTTAAACAATTTTGATCATTTTTAATTGAATTTTTATTCAATTAAATACATTTTTGAAAACAAATTAGGGTTTTTGGATTAATTCAACCCTCATAAATCATTTTCAAAACATTTTGGGCCTCTAATAGAGTGTAAGACCCAATCCTTTCTTGACCAAATCATTTTTGGGCCTCAGTGTATTGTATAAGTCCCGATACCGTCAAAAACAAACGGCGCGATCGTCGCCTTTTGAAAAATAACCTTGGGCCTCTCCTTGAGCTATAAGACCCATTCAAAACATTTTGGGCCTCTAATAGAGTGTAAGACCTAATCCCCTTTTAACCAAAATCTTTTTGGGCCTCACTTATTGTATAAGTCCCTCTGCGTTAAAAGAAAACCTCGGCGCGATCGCCATTTCAAACGGAAAAATTATATGGGCCTACCCTCGTGTTATAAGCCCCACTCTTTTTCTTTAAACTTTTTGGGCCTCTTGAGAGAGTGTAAGACCCATCTCTTTGTACAGAGAATAATTTTTGGGCCACAGTCACTTGTATAAGTCCCTCTGTACAAATTCAAACAGTGCGCTCACTGATAAAACCCTGGGCCTCTCCTTGAGCTGTAAGTCCCAAATCTTTCTTTTTCAAAGCACTTTCTCCTTTGATTTTGAATATACTATTGTTTTTCAATCTTTCTTTGTTGAACAACTAACCAAACAGCATGGAAGCTCTACAACCGAGTAAGTGGTTATCGCTTTCAAACACATATAACTGTATTGTGGGGCTGTTTCACTGTATGTCTTCTTTCATAAACTCATATCGACTGTGTAATAATAGTATAGATATTTCGAGTTTCCCCGGCAACTACGTCTAGAACTAAGTGATGCCGTTTCGTTTAGTCATAGAAATAGACAACTAGATCCCCAATAGGATCACCAGATACAGTCTTCTCTTCGGTTGTCCTCATTAGGAATTGTCAAGAAACTCTATTCCCAGAGATGAATGTATTCTCCATGAATGGCATCTTTGAGTTTCTTCCAAATTCTCGAACTTTCCTGACTTTGATCTATTCTCGGTGAATAGCATTACCTTGAATTTCTCGGGGTTTGGGGACCCACAGGCTTCTTAAAAGCATCGGCCTCCTCTTGGGCATCGTACAAGGACCCATAGGCTTCCTAAAAGCAACCTAGCCTCCTCTTGGGCTAAGTACAAGGACCCTACGGCTTCTTAGAAGTATTCACAGCCTCCTCTTAGGCTTCGTATAATGATTTCTTCCTCCGGGAATGATAGCCTCCTCTTGGGCTTAGTACAAGGACCCGTCGACTTCTTAAAAGATTCCAGCCTCCTCTTAGGCTTCGTACAAATTGTCCCGACGACCTCCTAGAGGTATAGGAACAGAACTTAGTCATCTTCATAGAACAGTCCTTTCATAGAGTCTACTACTATTTCTCAAAACACAGTATAAAAGATGAAACTCTAGACAAAGACAGTCTAACTTCCTTGAGTCTCAAAGACATTCTCAAGTGACCCCTTCGTTAAATAGGAAGGAAACCCGCAGACTCGGACAGTCTCAATACCCTTCGGATTTCCCGCTTCCTTAAAGAACAGGAATAACCCAGATCCTTGAATCAAATCCAGAAGTACAGTGTTGCTCATATAAGAACTGATTTTCTCTTTCAAAATCAGTATACCAGACCTGTCACTTAACTGAACAGTCACCATAGCCTCCTCTTGGGCTTTGTACAATGATTCTCCCCAGCGGAGCTAACAATTTTAGCCTCCATCTCGGGCTTCGTACGAGATACAAAAGACTCCCTCGTTGAGTCAAACAATGTTCGGCCTCTCTCTCGGGCTTTATACGAGACACATAAGAGACTCCCTTGCTGAGTCAATTACCCCTTTTTTGCCTCCATCTCGGGCTTTATATGAGATACAAAAAGGTTCTTATTGAGCCAAATAAATAATAGCCTCCGTCTCGGGCTTTATACGAGATACCAAAAGATTCCCTCGTTGAGTCAAAACCTTTTAGCCTCTCTCTCGGGCTTTGTACGAGACACATATCAGCCTCCTCTTAGGCTTTGTATAAGAAAACCACTGGTTAATCCAATTAACATTTTAGCATCAAAACTGTGCCTCGTTCACAGTACACAAACATCAAACAACTCCCTTCATCTAATCGCTGTAAGCGGCAAGCCTCTGGATCATCTACATCCACGCCACTGTCCCTCTTTTAGCATGAGAAATTCCTAAGGAAAGATAGCATTGCTCTACACTGAGTTAAAGTCTTCCTCTTCCTTCATCAGCTCACAATAGGATAAAAAATGAATCGACCTGTAGTTTTAAGCTCAACCGCAGAGAGCGACCAGCGCTTAAGAACCGCGTCCAAAATCGCTCGCTACAATATGTCTCAGGAAGAAACGAACATGCCATTCTGTTTTCCCACGCAAGGCCCGAGATATATACCAAGATCAGACGTACGAATGATCTATGGAGATTGTGATCCTGAAAGATGTCGTACTCTACCCAATTCGTTAGAGAAAGACAGTCTAATGAAAGACAACTGTGGCTATGATTTCCTAGATGACTTGCCTATCTGGAAGCCGTACCCATAGAACTTAGGGAAAAAGAGTCATCCCAACGACCCTTATCAGCTGAGTAATATTGAAACGAATACCCGTGTCCCCACCGAGTCATGGGATCATTACTCGGGACATTTAGAAGACATCCAGCCAACTAGATGGAGAGATCCGCCTGAGAGTGAAAACACTATGTAAGATACAACATAAGAGTTCGTTTACGACAACTCTGCCTGGGAGGAAGACTCCAACGATCCTGCTCCGCCAGAAATCAGCGTCATTTCTGAGGACAGACCAAGAAAGAAGGTACCAGACTTTGTGATTCACTGAGGAGTTCGTCGCCAATGGGTTGTTGTCGATGTCCCAAAAGTTGTCCATAAGTCTAAGTAATTGCCATCTTTGTTTTAACCTTTCACCTTGCCCAGGTGAAACAGATGTTTTTATAGGGCTCGCCTTTTCTGTAAATGTCCCTCTTCGCTTTGCCCAAAGCGACAAAGTTTTGTTTTATAGGGCTGTATTTCAAGAATCGACAAAATCATAAATAAAATAACGTCGTTATGTAATTTCCGCATTCATTGTTGTTTTCACTTTTTGTTTTTCAGAAAATGGTAATCCTAAAACAGCCCAAAAATAAATAAAAACGAGCATTTTTCAGAAAGTACACTGCACACACGCTTGCATCCTCTCTATCTCTTCTAAAAAATGAATCATCACGTCATGCAGATTGCTTGTTTTAAACCCCGTTGAAACATACAATCCTATGCCTTCTCCCAACTTTGAATTCCCGGTATTTGAAGCTAAAGAAGAAGAGGACGCGGAAATTCTAGAGGAGATCTCCCGATTACTCAGACAAGAGGAAAGGTCCATTGAACCTCACAAAGAGCCGTTGGAAACGGTCAATTTGGGTCCAAAAGAAGAGAGGAAAGAAGTCAAGATTGGGACACTGCTTAGACCGATTATCAAAGAAAGCTTGATAAAACTTCTCAAAGAATTTCAAGATGTGTTTGCTTGGTCCTATAAGGACATGTCAGGGTTGGATACCAGCATCGTGGAACATCATTTACCGTTGAAATCAGATTGTCCTCCGATAAAACAAAGACTGGGACGGACTCATCCAGACATGGCCATCAAAATCAAAGAGGAAGTGCAGAAACAGATTGACGCAGGTTTTCTCACCACCTCAGAATATCCTCAATGGCTAGCCAACATAGTGCCTGTTCTGAAAAAGGACGGAAAAGTTAGAATGTGTGTAGACTATAGGGATCTGAACAAAGCAAGTCCAAAGGACGACTTCCCCCTCCCACACATTGACATGCTGGTTGACAGCACAACAAAGTTCAAAGTCTTCTCCTTCATGGATGGATTCTCGGGCCATAATCAAATCAAAATGGAGTTGGAAGATATGGAGAAAACTTCATTCATCACCCCATGGGGCACCTTTTGTTACAAAGTAATGTCGTTCGGCTTGAAGAACGCCGAGGCAACCTATCAAAGGGCCATGACTACTCTGTTTCACGACACGATGCACAAAGAAATCGAAGTGTATGTCGATGACATGATTGCCAAATCTAAAACAGAAGAAGAGCATGTGACCCACTTGTCAAAGTTATTCGAGCGTCTGAGGAAGTACAAACTCCGCTTGAATCCCAACAAATGCACATTCGGTGTCCGTTCAGGAAAACTCTTAGGGTTCATCGTCAGCCAAAAAGGAATTAAGGTTGATCCTGACAAGGTCAAGGCCATTCAAGAATTGCCTTCACCAAAGACTGAGAAACAAGTCAAAGGATTCCTGGGACGTCTGAACCACATCTCAAGGTTTATATCCCTCATGACTGTGACATGCGCCCCAATCTTCAAACTACTCAGAAAGAATCAAGACTGTGTATGGACGAAAGATTGCCATAAAGCTTTCGACAGTATCAAGGAATATCTGCTGAATCCACCGATCCTGTCACCTCCGATAGAGGGAAGACCACTGATCATATACCTAACAATCTTGGAAGACTCAATGGGTTATGTACTTGGCCAACAAGACAAAACCAAAAGAAAGGAGTCTGCCATCTACTATTTAAGCAATAAATTTACCGACTGTGAAACTCGGTACACTATGCTCGAGAAAACTTACTGCCCTCTGGCTTGGGCAGCCAAACGTCTTCGCCAGTACATGATTTGTCACACTACTTGGTTAATCTCAGAAATGGATCCAATCAAGTAGGTCTTTGAAAAACCTGCTCTCATGGGAAGGATTGCCCGTTGGCAGATGTTGTTAACAGAATACGATATACAGTACCATGCTCCAAAATTCGTCAAAGGAAGTATTTTAGCCGATCATTTGGCTCATCAACCGATTGACGATCAGGAATCAGTCAGATTTGACTTCCCAGATGAAGATGTCATGTACTTGAAAATGAAAGATTGCGATGAACCGCTACCCAGTGAAGGGCCAGAACCAGGTTCCCAATGGGGACTAATTTTTGACGGAGCTGTCAACAATTATGGAAACGGAATTGGGGAAATCATTGTAACACCTCAGGGTACCCACATTCATTTCACCATCCGACTGACATTCAAGCGTACAAACAACGAGGCCGAATACGAAGCTTGTATCATGGGTCTCGAGGAAGCGATTGACTTAAGGATCAAGAACTTGGATGTGTATGGAGACTCAGCCTTGCTTATCAATCAGATCAAAGGAGATTGGAGCACATACCAATCAGGACTGATTCCTTACAAAGATTACGTGAAAAGGTTGTTGCCATTCTTCAACAGAATCGAGTTTCATCATATCCCTCGTGAAGATAATCACATGGCTGATGCATTAGCCACTCTCTCTTCCATGATTACTGTTAATCATTGGAATGACGTACCTAAAATCGACATAATGCGCCTTGAGAGGCCCACCTATATCTTCACTATCGAAGCAGTCATAGACGACAAACCTTGGTATCACGATATCAAATGCTTCCTTCAGAAACAAGAATACCCGCCTGGGCATCCAGAAAAGACAGGAAAACCATCAGAAGACTGGCTGGCAACTTCTTCCTGAGCGGTGACACACTCTATAAGAGAAACTTTGACATGGTCTTGCTCCGATGCATAGACAGACCAGAAGCAAACATGCTGATGAAATAAATTCACAAAGGATCCTTTGGTACTCATGCCAACGGACACACAATGGCGAGAAAAATTCTGAGAGCAGGATACTATTGGTTGACCATGGAATCCAATTGCTACAAGTACATGAGAAGATGTCATAAGTGTCAAATATACGCTAACAAAATCCATGTACCGCCAACACATCTCAAATTTCTCTCTTCCCCGTGGCCTTTTTCCATATGGGGAATCGACATGATTGGCATGATCGAACCCAAGGCTTCGAACGGACATCGGTTCATCCTGGTAGCCATTGATTACTTCACCAAGTGGGTCGAAGCAGCGTCATGCACCAATGTAACCCGACAAGTGGTAGTCCGATTTATCAAAAACAATCTCATATGTCGTTATGGTGTTCCGAACCAGATCATTACTGATAACGGGTCTAACTTGAACAACAAGATGATGAAAGAGTTGTGTGCTGAATTCAAGATCGAACACCATAACTCATCTCCCTATCGGCCTAAGATGAACGGAGTGGTAGAAGCGGCTAACAAGAACATCAAAAAGATCGTTCAAAAGATGGTTGTAACCTACAAAGACTGGCACAAGATTCTACCCTTTGCTCTTCACGGTTATCGCACATCTGTCCGCACTTCAACTGCGGCAACCCCTTTCTCTCTAGTATATGGCATGGAGGCAGTACTCCCCATAGAAGTATAGATCCCATCACTCTGAGTATTGATGGAAGCTAAGCTAACAGAAGTTGGGTGGTGTCAAAGCAGACACGACGAATTAAAACCTGATCGAAGAAAAAAGAATGACGGCTCTATGCCACGGTCAATTGTATCAGCAAAGAATGAAGAAAGCATTTGACAAAAAGGTCTGACCCCATGTCTTCAGAAAAGGAGACCTCGTGCTCAAGAAGATACAATCATTTCTCACTGATTCTAGGGGCAAATGGACTCCGACTTACGACGGCCCCTATGTGGTCAAGAAAGCCTTTTTAGGCGGTGCCTTGAGACTCGCAACCATGGATGGAGAGGAGTTTAACTACCCCATGAATGTTGACGTAGTCAAGAAATACTTTGCCTAAATAAAAAAAAAGTCTCGGTGGATTAAAAACCCGAAAGGGAGGTCCAGGAAAAAATTAGAGACACAAGCAAAAATCATCCCGATGGATTGGAAATCTCAAAAGACAATCCAGGCAAAAGTTAGGGATTCATGGCAAGTAACTATGTCCGACAAGGTTAAATCCCCAGCGGTAATACCATTCGTCGAAAAACTTCCAGTCAAGGTCATCTTCGACAGAAGCTCAGGATGTCTAGAATTCAAAGTTGGTAGAAGGATAACGGTTGTTATATTTCAATGTAGCCATTTTCCTTTAAATTACCATTTTCTAAACTTTGTAAATACTCTATGGGATCACGCGCTTGGTTGATTTCCATCCTATCAATAAAATTTGAGCCCTAGTGCTTTTGTTTGCAATTCTTATTTGTTTTAGCTTTACAGAATGACATTTTAACATGATCAACGATTCTTGAAATAAAACAAAAATGAATTTAATTGTTAAAAAATTTTCTACTTTTTAAAATAAGGATGGAAATTCCTTTTGACTTTGAACATCGAAAAGAATATCGATCGTTTCTCTGAAGGTGATTAAACCTCAGAGTGCAGAATCAAAGTACTCCTTCTAAACCAGTGCACCTGAATGAAGGATCACCTGTGTCAGATGCAAATGTCCCATCTAATATCCCCGATAGAGTTCGTATCTCTTAAGATCGATTGAACGATTATTTCTCCCCCACATGGATCACTTCTCCAAAGCAAAACAAGATTTGAACCAATGATACTTTTCATCCCCCACAGTGGCTGAGTATCCCTTCGTGTTCATCTATTAGTCTGTATGTCGCGTCAGTTTTGTCAGCATGAACATACATACATCATGCGAACTTGATTCAAATTCATATTGATAATGCATTATTATCACTCTGGTCATACTCCTTCCCCAAAATGGTTGCTTGGATCTCAAGTTATGGTCCTTGGAAGTTGGTACCCTAGCCACTTTGTTCCATAACTTAGAAAAATTCTAAGTTTTTTATGGTTACCCCTTTTACAAGTTAACTCACTTTCTTTGATTTTTCTTGATGAATGATGATTCAAATCACATATTAACATTGTTTTAGGGTTAAGGAACCTTGGTTGACCAAAAAATCAAAAAGTCAAACTTTGACTTTTTGTAAAGTTGACTTTTTCTTCAGAAAAATTTAAACTGTGCGATCCTTTGAGAAATCAAGCCCTTGACCTAAATCAAACCTAATGGATAGACTCCATAGGTGATATAGGGTGTATTGAATCATGTTCCAAGGTTTGGGAGCATGTCTTGGTCAAAAGTCAAAGGTATAATTGACTTTTTCTTCACAACCCTAATTGTGGTCCAAATGAAATTGAAACTTGCGGATCAAGCTTCTTGGATCAATCCATTGTTGAAAAAGAATCAATGTAGTGTATTGGAGACCCCCAAATCATGTCTTGAGGTCTTGGCTCATGTTTTGTCCCAAAAGTCAACTTAGGAGTGAATTAGGTCAAGAAACCCTAATTCCTGATTTTTTGGGTAAATGCATCCCCTGAGGTTAAATTGACTTGATGATTGGGTCTATGAGGTCCCTTAGAGTATCTTGGGTTGTGCTTTGAAGCATTGGCTCATGCCCAGATGAAAATTTCCATCTGGATGCTTTGGTCGACGAAAACCCTAATTTGGCGACACTGGTGATCCTGAGGCTTGATCCACTTGGAATGTTGCAACCTTGTGCTTGATTCTTGATGTGGGAGTCCTCTTGATTCTCTTGTGGATGTTTTAAGAGGTTAGACCCGTTTAAGATCATGTCATTTCTTGATTGATCCTTTGTCTAAGTGCTCTGAGAGGGCTTGAAACCCTAATTCTTGACTGTAGTGAATACTCCTCCATCTTTGGGGAGATTGATGAGGCATGATGGTACATCCATATTGTGATGATGATTTGCACAATATTGGGAAATCTTGGTGGTCAAAATTTGGGGTATGACAATAAGTTCAAAAACTCAATTTTTCATCCTAAACTTCCCCAACTAAGGGTCAGCTTATCATCAACACTAGCCTATCAGAACCTCAAGACATCTGATATCTCAACTCTTCTGTAATCCTCAACAAGAGTTGATTCCCCACTTTGGACCTGCCTCTGGATCTCAATAATCCTCAGCAGAAGATAGCCTCCTCTTAGGCTTTGTATAAGAAATTCCTTAGTCAGCCTCCTCTTAGGCTTTGTATAATGATTCTTTCTTCTTCCTCATCACCTTTCAGCACTTTCTTGTTGAGTCAATCGTACAAATAAAAACACTCTCTTGTTGAGTCAACCTTTTTCAGCCTCAATCTTGGGCTTTGTACAAGACAAACAAAAACACTCTCTTGTTGAGTTAATCTTCTTTCTTAAAACACTCTCTTGTTGAGTTAATCTTCTTTCTTAAAACACTCTCTTGTTGAGTTAACCTTTTTCAGCCTCCTCTTAGGCTTTGTATAATGATTTTCCTCTGTAGAGTTAGCCTTAAAAGCACTCTCTTATTGAGTCAACCTTTCTCAGCCTCAATCTTGGGCTTTATACAAGACATATATAAACTTTCTCCAGCAAAGTCGAATCTTTCTAACCTTCTCTTAAGCTCTGTATAAATATCTCTCCAACGGATTCAATTCCTCCTAGCCTTCTTTTAGGCTTTGTGAATTAACCTCCCTAAGCAAAGTCAATCTCCTTTTAGCCTCAATCTTGGGCTTTGTACAAGACACATATGGAACCTCCCCAGTGGAGTCAATTCTCTTTTAGCCTCAATCTTGGGTTTTGTACAAGACACCCCAAATATATCCCCAGTGGAGTCAATAAGTCTTTTTCGCCTCAATCTTGGGCTTTGTACAAGACATAGAAAAACCTTCCCCAAAAGTCAATGTCCAGCCTCCTCTTAGGCTTTATATAATGATATTCCCCAAAAGCGTCAGTCTCTTTCCAGCCTCAATCTTGGCCTTTGTACAAGACAAATAATAATCTCCCCAGTGGAGTCAATCAACCTTTTAGCTTCAACCTTGGGCTTTGATCAAGGCGCATACAAAAAACCAAAATCCCCTCAGAGGAAATAAAAAACCTCTCTGAAGGAGGACATTTCTCTGTGCATCACACATCAAAACAGAAAATCAAACTAAACCTTAATCCCAGATAACTGCTATAAGTGGCACACTTGTTGATTCAAATATCCAAGCTGTGGTCCATCTCTTAGCCTGGTAATTCCTCTTCTTTCATCTAATTGTTGTAAGTGGCAAGCCTCTGGATTACAAACATCCACGCCACTGTCCCTCTCTTAGCATGAAAGATTCCTAAGGAAAATGGCATTGTTCAACACTGAGTTAAAGTTTTCTCCTTCAGGACAAATCCCTCATAAAGGAAATTATGGCATTGCCGGATTCTTACATCTCAGTTAAAGTAATTCTCCTTTATAACAAGTCACCCAACAGTTGTGATGAACAGATGAGATATCTTCTTTAGAGATAACAAATTCTCTCTCAGTCAAATCTTCAGCTTCAATCTTGGGCTTTGAAGAAGACACAAATACCTTTTTTAGCTTCAATCTTGAGCTTTGAACAAGACACCAAACATCTCTTTCCTCTCATAGAATAGGAGGGAACTACGATTGCTCTGATTTCCCTATTTTCTTTAACAGGAATACGTAGGCATAAGATTGCGAAATCTTAGCGAGCACACCAATCCAAAACTTTAGGTCCAGTACCTTCACACACTAATCAAAAACCTTAAGTCCAGTACCTTACCAAAAACATTGGAAAATCCGAAATCAACAAAAATTCTCTCTCTCAACAGACAAACACCAGTAAATAGAAAACAGTATAATTGCTAACGATTTGTGGATAACCACATATAGGATGGGTAATTGACAACTCCCCATTGTATAACTTGACCCCGGACCCCCAATCTCTTAAGCATTTGTTAAAGAAAAAATTTTCGTGCAAGGTTAGTTTTAGATAGCTTCCCTTTCCTTTCCAGCTTCATAGGATAAATGAGAAATCAGAAAGTAGCACCCAATCCCTACCATTGCGGTGAGGGAAACCCCATGGCGATAAGGTGGTCGTGTCACCGATAAAAATCGCACGCTATAAGTAGGATAGACAAATGGCATCTCTAACAAAGAAGTTTGCCCACCTTTACGGTTCAGACAAATGGGAACCAGCAAGTTTGACATCAATTCATTTTTCCATCAAATGACGTCTCCCTAGTAAAACTCGGCGAGAAGTTTGATGAAAACCGCTTCAAATAGCGTTCCTTGCCAAGAAAGAAACTCAACAAGAAGAAACCGAGACCAGTTCCGTGGCTGAAGACCACGATCGTGGGGAAGTTTATTTTCAAAAGAAACTGAGACCAGTTCTATGGCTGAAGACCAGGATCGAGGGGAAGTTTATTTTAAAATAAATTGAGACCAGTTCCATGGCTGAAGACCAGGATCAAGGGGAAGTTTATTTCAAAAGAAACTAAGACCAGTTCCATGGCTGAAGACCAGGATCGAGGGGAAGTTTTACCATTTTCTAAGTAACATTGCTTAGCAAAAGAAGATGGATGAGCAAACTGGTATTCATAACCATAGTCAAAATTTTGGGTATTCTGATATTTAATCCTCTTGCACCCTGAATGTCCGAATATCTCCGCCATTCACACCTTCGGGTCCAAGAAGATTAAATAGGGTCATCTATCATACCCAAAATTTTGACCACAAGATTTCCCATCATTGTGAGGATCATTGCCACAATATGGATGTACCATCATGCCTATTCAATCTCCTCAAGGATTGTTGAGCATTAACTACAATCAAGAATTACGGTTTTGAGCCCTCTCAGAGCACTTAGACAAAGGATCAATCAAGAAATGACATGATTTTCAACTTTTCTAACCTCTCAAGAACCCATAAAGGATCAAGAGGTCTCCCATATCAAGAATCAAGCACAAGGATGCAACATTCCAAGTGGATTAAGCCTTAAGATCGCCAGTGTCGCCAAATTAGGGTTTTGGTCGACCAAGGCCTCCAGATGAAAATTTTCATCTGGGCATGAGCCAATACCTCAAAACATGATCCAAAATGCTCCAAGGGACCTCATGGATCCAATCATCAAGTCAAAAAAGCCTCAGGGGAAGCATTCATCAGAAATTAGGAATTAGGGTTTCTTGACCTAATTCACCCCTAAATTGACTTTTGAAGCAAGACATGAGCCAAGACCTCAAGATATGATTTGAGGACCTCAAATACACGACATTGATCCATTTACAACAATGGTTTGATCCAAGAAGTTTGATTCACAAGTTTCAATTTCATCTGGACCACAATTAGGGTTTTGAAGAAAAAGTCAACTGTACCTTTGACTTTGGGCCAAGACATGTTCCCAAACCTTAGGACATGATTCAAGACACCCTAAAACACCTTTGGAATCCATCCATTAGGTTTTAGGTCAAGAACTTGATTGCATAGAGGATCACACATTTTAGAATTCATCAGACAAAAAGTCAACTGTGCCCAAAATCAAATTTGACTTTTTTTAAATTTGTCACAAATATGGTTCCCCTAAGTAAAAAACAATGTTAATGTATGGTTTTGATCATCATCCATCAAGAAAAATCAAGAAAAGTGAGGTTACTTGCAAAAGGGGCAACCATAAGAAACTTAAATTTTTCTAAGTTATGAACAAAATGGATTTGGTACCAACTTTGCAAGGTCATAACTCCCAAACCCTAAGGCCTTTTTCTTCCATCCAAAGATCAAATGAAAGTTCACATGACATACTTCAAAAGTGTCAACTACAAAAGATTCCAAATCCTCATGGATTTTGAGTTATGGATTGATCAAAATCACAAAAAACATGAAAATGGCCATTTTTTCCAACACTTAGTGAAATTTTGGACAGAATCTGTCTAGGTTTTTCACCAACTTTTGGACCATTTTTCATTTTGATCCAAGCTAAACCAGGTCCATTGGTGGACATCAAAGTTAAATTATGTCATACAAGCTTTCCAACAAGTACCAGATCATCTCCAAATTCAATTTGAGTAGGGAGTTATGAGCATGGAAACATGACATCTCCAAAACTGTTTTTACAAGACAATCTTGAACTTGCCACACGATTTTGTCATTTCCATGACTCGGAAAGCCTTGTCACCATACAAGACAAGTTTCTAAAGTGCAATAAACATGATCTCTGCAAAGCTACAACACCATAGAGCCTTACAAGTCAAAAACCTCATCATTTGGCATGTTACATTCAAAGTCCAAAATCCAAAAACTCCAATTTTGTCATGAGGCATTTAAGGGATGCATAGAGCTGGCATGTATCAGTCCATGATCAACTAAATGTGTCAAGATAAACTCAAGCATCAGAGGACCATAGGCCTGCAAGATTGACCCAAGTCAATGGCTAGAGGAGACTTTGGCAACAAGACAAGGTTCAATGGATAATGGAGTGATCCAACCTACATTCACTATTGCTCCCAAAACAAACTTGCTCTACCATAAATAGAGCTTCTTTCTAATCAATTCAAGTACACCAAAGTACCATAACACATGCTTTCCTCAAAATCACCCTCAAAAAACTAGATTTTGCTTCTCATTCAAGCAACTTTTGAATTTTTCATTTGAGAGCAATCCTATCAAAACCAATCATGCCAACACCTCACATACATCATATATGAGTGATCCATAACCTTAAAACTCATTTGGAACATCAGAATCACAAAGTCACCCCCGTTTGCTCAAGCTTTTTGGCCTGTTTGCAGTTGAAATGCCACAACAAGTTCTGAGCTGATTCAATCCATTCCAAGCCTTCAAACACATTACTTGAGGTCCATTGAAGTTGTCCAGATCATTACACAACATCTGTAACACCTCCAACATAGAATTCGATCACCAGCTGCAAGAGGTAAGCCTAACACTCTCAAACTCTATAATGCATGCATCATAAATGTGTTTTCAAGTTACAAACATGTTTCTGAACTTATATAGAGTTTTTCCCCTCAATCAATTGCTATGTATGAATCGTGTATAGGATTTCATGATGTTCTTACAAAAATTAGGGTTCTTGAGTTCATCTTTTGATTTCTCACTCCACACTTAATATAAATGCAATTAATTTATATGGTTGTAATCCTTGTTCAAAAACGAGCAAGTTTCATGTTTACAAAAGTCATTTCCATTAAGTAATCAGAGAGATATGAGAGGTTTTGCAAATCTGGAAAACCAGAGCTCGCGCGAAGAAGATGACTTGTTCTTGGCGCCATTTTTCAAATTTTGAGTATTTGAATATTTTGATTTTTTATTAATTGATTCAAAAATTAATTTCTCTCTGAATTTTAATGTTTTTGAATTGATTCGTTTTTTCAAAATTCACAAAAATGTTAAAATATTTTATTCTACAAAATTTTCACAAAAATATTATTTAATTTATATATTTAATATTTTTGTAAAGAATTTATTTTTATTTGTTTTTAAGCATTTAAAAATATTTCTTTCTCTTGATTTTTAAAATTCAAATGATTTTAAAATCATTCTATGGATAAAACATGATTTTTCAAACATTAATCCAAGATCACAAGTTGTTTTTCATACATGTTTGATAATTTTGATCATTTTAATTAATTTTTATTCAAATTAAATACATTTTAAAATCAAATTGGGGTTTTAATTATTTTCACCCTCACGAACATATTTCAAAACACTTTTGGGCCTCTTGGTAGAGTGAAAGTCCCAACCCTTTGTAAATATTTGATTTGGGCCTCAGTCGTTGTATAAGTCCCGATACGATTTTAAAAATCTTGGCGCGATCACCATTTTCAAAACAATTTTCATCTAGGCCTCCCTTTGGTTATAAGTCCCATTTTTCTTCTTTTTCAAACATTTTTGGGCCTCTAATAGAGTGTAAGACCCAACCCCCTTTGTACATAAATAATTTGGGCCTCAGTCATTGTATAAGTCCCGATACGATTTTTCAAAATAAACTGTACGATCGTTGTTTTCCATCCGGGCCTCTCCTTGAGCTATAAGTCCCAACTCTTGTATAAAAATAAACTTTGGACCTCTAATAGAGTGTAAGACCCATCCTTTTTATAAATACATTAATTTGGGCTCAGACGTTGTATAAGTCCCTCTGTTGTATAAAACTACGACGTTGAATTCATCTGGGCCTCTCTTTGAGTATAAGCCCTAAACTTCTTTTTAAAACAACTTTCTTTTTGATTCAAATTCAAATTCAAAATATCATCAAAACTTTCTTCAATTTCTTGAATAACTAACCATACAGCTATAGTTACTATGCTTGGGCTTGCACAACTGTAAATTCTACTATCTTCTCAACATACTTGTTTATATATTTCATCTGTATATATATATATATATATATATATATATATATATATATGTATGTATGCTTGTACATACTTGCTTAGAGTTTTCCCCAGCAATTAGGTCTAGGTCTAGATCAAACCAGTGGTTACTCTTTCAACACAGTCAAAACTAGTTCCCCATAGGAAATTCCAGATACAGTCTTGCCTCCTCTTGGGCTTATACAATATGGAACAGAGAAAGGTATTATTCCCGAATAAACTTTTCTCAAGACTGTCCTAACTTAGAAATATGTGTACCAGAAGTTCATTTCCCCAAAGAGGACTAATTCTCGGTGAAACCTCTTATGAATTTCTTTAAACCCTATAATTGTTCTGCAAAGAAAGGATTAATTCCCGGTGAAACCTTTCTTGAACTTTTCTTAGGCTTGGACCCACAGGCTTCCTAAAAGCATCCCTAGCTTTAGGCTTGGACCCACAGGCTTCCTAAAAGCATCTACAGCCTCCTCTTGGGCTTTGTACAAAAACCATCAGGCTTCTTAGAAGTTCTCAGCCTTCTCTTGGGCTTTGTACAAAAACCCTCAGGCTTCTTAGAAGTTCTCAGCCTTCTCTTGGGCTTAGTACAAGGACCCAAAGACCTCCTACAGGTATAGGACAGAACTTAGTCATCTCTACTAGTTCAATCCTCTAGAGAGTCAGAATTCCAGAACATCAGACCATTCTAGGATTGATTCTCATCCCTTAAAACCACAGCCTCCTCTTGGGCATCATACAAAGATCATTCTCTAGTTAAGATTCAACCTCTTCATACCAGTAGACTTGGAAAGTCTCATCTCATCTTGAATCTCAAAGAACCCTCAAGTTTCCCAAAAAACATAAAAAAAACCCTGATCATTTCATCAATCTCCAGCAGAGTTTGAAACCTCCCTAGGTTTTCATACTCAAAGTTTAAACCTTTACAATCAATAAAACCTTAAGAGAATCAGAACCTCAGGGCATCTGATATTTCAACTCTTCTTTAATCCTCAGCAAGAGTTGATTCCCCAATTTGGACCTGTCTCTAGATCTCAATAATCCTCAGCAGAAGCCAGCCTCCTCTTAGACTTCATATAAGAATTTCCCCAACCAACCTCCTCTTAGGCTTTGTATGATGATTTTTCCTCAGCAGATTCAGCCTCAATCTTGGGCTTTGTACAAGACAGACAAAATACTCCCTGGAAGAGTCAATTTCTTTCAGCCTCAATCTTGGGCTTTGTACAAGATAGATAAAAACCTCCCCAGTGGAGTCAATTTATTTTCAGCCTCAATCTTGGGCTTTGTACAAGACAGATATAAAAACCCCTAAGTAGAATCAACCTTTTAGCTTCAACCTTGGACTTTGATCATGGCACACAAAAATCAACATCCCCTTAGAGGAAATCAAGAGTTCTCTCTGTGGGAAGACATTTCTCTGTACATCACATATCAAAACAGACAATCAAAAAACCCTAATTCTAGATAATTGATGTATGTGGCACACTTGTTGAATAAAAAATCCAAGCTGTAGTCCATCTCTTATACTGGTAAACATCATCTTTCATCTAATTGCTGTAAGTGGCAATCCTCTGGATTATTTACATCCAAGCCAATGTCCCTCTCTTAGCATGAAAGACACCTAAGGAAAAATGGCATTGCTCTACACTGAGTTAAAGTTTATTCCTTCAGGATAATTCCCCTTTATAACCAATCCCTCAACATTTTGTGATGAATAGGTGAGATATCTCCCTTTAGAGATGACAAATTCTCTCTCAGTCAACCTTTAGCTTCAATCTTGGGCTTTGAACAAGACACAAATAACATTTAGCTTCAATCTTGGGCTTTAAACAAGACACCAAACATTTTCCTCCCATAGAAATAGGAGGAACTACAATTGCTCTGATTTCCCGAGTATCTTTACGGGAATACGTAGGCATAAGATTGCAAAATCTTAGCGAGCACACATACCAAAAACCTTAAGTTCATCACCTTACCAAAAACAACAGAAAACCTGAAAACAACAAAAACACTCTCTCAACACTCCCAAAGGAGAAACTTGTCCCAACCAATAACAGATAAACACCAGAAAGTATTTAAACATGCCACAGAAGATCTATGGATAACCATATATACACTGTGTAATTGACAACTTCCCATTGTATAATCTGACCCCGAACCCCCAATATCTTAGTATTTGTTAAAGAAAACATTTACGTGCAAGGTTAGTTTTAGATAGCTTCCCTTTCCTTTCCAGCTTCATAGGATAATTAAGAAATCAGAAAGTAGCACCCAATTCCAACCATTGCGGTAAGGTGGTCGCGTCACCAACAAAAATCGCACGCTACATGATGGTTTTTGTCAAACTTCTCGCCGGGATTTACTGGGGAGATGCCATTTGATGGAAAAAGATTTGACGTCAGACTTGTTGGGGATAACCATTTGTCTGAACTGCAGAGGTGTGCAAACTTCTCAGTCGGAGATGCCATTTGCTTGGATAGGTTACATCATACTTCCCTTCGAGACGTTTTCGGAGAGAAGCCATGTGATGTAATTCATTTTTGAGGTGTTGATGACCTCTTTGAAAGTAGGACAAACTTCTCGGGGAGAGACTGCCATTTGTCGATTTTACTTGGAAATCTACGAGGGCAAGAATTGAGTTCTTTGTTTGCCGATCGGTAGATATTTCTTGGAGGATGTGATATCCATATTGCCAAGAGTCTTTTGTTAAGAGGCTTTCACTGGGGATTTTCTTTAATCCGGGAAAGTAAAATATCATCTTCAATGGTGAGGAGTGATGTTCCAAAGGTGCATATCCAAATGTTTTCTTGCCTTTCAGAGGTTTAAGTTGTCAAAGTGGTCGAGGATAGACTTCAATCCAGGAATAAACTGGAAAGTGTTTGTTTAGATGGTACATTTTCCTGATGAGGAAAGAACTCCAACCAGGATTTTATCATATCCAAGTGTGGAAAGGAAAACTAACAACTATAATGGAGAGTGAACATTTATCACCTCGGGATAAAGGTGACCAAAGTGATCGAAATATGATATGCAATATGAATATGAATATGAATCAATTATGCATGATATATGTATGAAATGCTTATACTGACAAAACAGACATGACATATGGATTGACGATGAGTACAACTGGATACTCAGCCACTCTGGGAGATGGGGGGTATCTCTGGAGATATTGAAGGTAGTGCTTTTGTTTGGGAATATGGATTCCTGCGTTCGCTCTAGTTCCCGGAGGTACAAACCTGCTAGGGATAGAAACTCGTTCTTGCTTTTCAAAGGGTAGGTTTTAGTAGGGAGAAAAACCAATCACTGGTTCTTAGAGGTAAAAACTCTACCGGGGATGACAAATGGGACATTCCATCTGAAACAAATGATCCTTCATTCAGGGTGTACTGATTACAAGGAGTGTTTTGATTCTGCATTTTTAGGTTTGATCACTTCCGGAGAAGCCGTCGATGTTCCTTTTTGTGCTCAATAGTCAAAAGGAAATTACCATCTTTATTTTAAAAGCAGAAGTAAAATTTGAAATTTCCATTTTGAAAACAAAAGTAAATTCATTTTTGTTTCAAGAATGTTAATCATATTAAACATGTCATTTTGCAAAGCAGAATAAATGAGAATTGCAAATAAAAGGCACAAGGGCTCAAATTTTCATTGATAGCATGGCAATCAGCCTAATGCGTGATTCCACAGAGCATTACAAAGTTTAGAAAATGGTAATTTATAGGGAAAGGGGTTATATTGAAACATAACGACCACTATCCTTCCACCAACTTTGAATTCTGGATATTTTTGAGCTTTCGTCGAAGGTGACCTTGACTGAAGTTTTCCTGACGGATGACATTGTTGCTGAGGATCCAATTTTTTTAGGATGCAGCTACTTGCTATGAATCCCTAATTTTTACCTAGATCACCTTTTCAGGTTTTCAATCCATTGGGATGATTACACATATATTTTTGTATGTCTCTAATTTTTTCTTGGACTGGCCTTTTGGGTTTTCAGTCCAACGAGATGTTTTTTTTCATTTAGGCGAAGTATTTCTTGACTGCATCAACATTTGTGAGATAAGTAATCTCCTCTCCATCCATGGTTGCGAGTCTCAAGGCACCGCCTGAGAAGGCTTTTTTAACAACATAAGGGTCATCGTAATTCGGAGTCCATTAGCCCCTGGAATCAGTGAGAAATTATTGTATCTTCTTGAGCACGAAGTTTCCTTCTCTGAAGACACAGGGCTTTCTTCATCCTTTGTTGATATAACTGACCATGGCATAAAGTCGTCATTCTCTTTTGTTCTATTAGATTTAGTTCATCGTGTCGGCTTTGACACCATTCAGGTTCTATTAACTTGGCTTCCTTCAAAACTCTCATTGACGAGACCTCTACTTCTATGGGGAGTACTTCTTCCATGCTATATACTAGAGACAAAGGGGTTGCCCCTGTTGAAGTGTGCACAGATGTGCGATAACCATGAAGAGCAAAGGGTAGCATCTCATGCCAATCTTTGTAGGTTACAACCATTTTCTGAATGATCTTAGAAGTTTTAACTTTTCTGGGGGCTGGTGTATTGGTAGAATGAACAGGATTTATCCTATGCTTTTAGAAAGCCTGTGGGTCCTTGTGTTAAGCTCAAGAGGAGACTATGAGGGTGAGACTTTCCAAGTCTACTTGTATGAAGCCCAAGAGGAGGCTGAGACTATCCAAGTCTCATTAAGAAGAGATAGACTCTGGTTGGAAAGAGATCTTTGTATGATGCCCAAGAGGAGGCTGTTGGTTCAATGGATGAAGATTAACCCTTGAATGATTGGGTATTCTGGAGTTTTGACTTTTCTGAGGATTGGACTAGCAGAGATGACTGAATTCTATCCTATGCTTTTAGGAAGCCTTTTGGGTCCTTGAATTAAGCCCAAGAGGAGGCTGGGGGAACTTTTAAGAAGCCTGGTGGTCCTTGTACTAAGCCCAAGAGGAGGCTATGGGGAACTTCTAAGAAGCCTGTTGGTCCAAGCCTAAGAAAAGTTCAAGAAAGTTTTCACCGGGAATAATCCTTTCTTTGTTAAACAATTCCAAGGTTTGAAGAAATTCAAAAGAGGTTTAACCGGGAATTAATCCTCTCTGGGGAAATGAATTTCTTTTATATGTTTCTAAGTTTTGACAGTCTTAAGAAAAGTTTCACCGGGAATAATGCCTTTCTTATTTCCATATTGAATAAAGCCCAAGAGGAGGCAGACTGTATTGAGGGAAGTTTCCTATGAGGGAACTAGTTATTGACTAAGTTAGAAGTATCCTTTTGTTTGACCTAAGGATGACCTAACTACTGGGGAAACTCTATACAGATACACACAAGTATATAAATAAGTGAATCAACAGGTATATAAACAAGTATGCATTGAATTGGAAAGATGTTGGGTCTTACACTCTGAAAAGAGACCCAAGTGTATTGTGATTGATTGTATTGATTACCACTATATGATTAGGGTTTTGAGAAATTGAAGAAAGTTTTGAGAAAACTTTGAGTTTGAATTTGAATTAAAAGAAAGTTTTTTAAAAGAAAAGAATGTTTGGGGCTTATAACTCAAAGAGAGGCCCAAGTGGTCTAAGAGCAGTTTCACCGGGAATAATGCTCCTCTTAGTACCAGTTAAAAAAAAGACAGATGATTTTGAAAACAGAGGTATGGGGCTTACAACTCAAGGAGATGCCCATGGAGTTTGTTTATTGTTAAAAATAAATTTTATGTACAAAAGATTGGGGCTTATACTCAAGGAGAGGCCCAGATGACTTATTTGAAAACAGTGATCGTACCGCGATATCGAAAGACATTGTGGGACTTATACTATAGCAGAGGCCCAAAATTTATTTATGTACAAAAGGGTTTGGTTCTTACACTCTATTAGAGGCCCAAGTGTGTTTGTAAGGAAGAAAAGTGGGGCTTAAACTCAAGGAGGCGCCCAGATGAAAAAAATAGTAGACGCACCGTTTTATTTTTTTTAAATCGTATTGGGACTTATACTATGACAGAGGCCCAAAAATTATTTACTTACTAAGGGGTTGGGTCTTAAACTCTAATAGAGGCCCAAGTGTTTCAAATGAAGTTTTGAAAGATTTAAAAATCAAGGAAAACCCCTATTTTTATTTTTAAATACATTTTTAAAGAAAAATTAAATAAAAATGATATAAAATATCAAATATATTTAATAAACATTGAAATTCTGGCACAGATATCAGATGTTCTACACAGATGTTGAGACACCGATATCCAACACAATGAACAAGTTAACAATAATAATAACAATGCAGAAAGTAAAGAACACAGTGATATATTTACCCAGTTCGGATCAACAATCCTACTATGAGGGCTACCAAGCCAGGGACGAAATCAATATACGATAGTATCAATTCACAGATCATACAACAACCACACCCGGTTACAATCCTCTCACTTAATCACTACCCTTCCTATGACTTCTACCTAAGACTCACCTAGGTATGAGGCCCTCCTCAAATCCCTCTTCAATCACAAACCGTGACTGGTTCCTTTCAACACAAGTAACAAAACGAAAGCCACACTTTCAAAACACACAATTCTCAATACTTCAAAGCTTATGAGAACTGACACACAAGAAACTCAATGCTTAAAAGCTTATGAGTAACTGACAAAACATACAACACAAAACCAGTCCTTGTACTGTTATCAGAATGATACCAGTTAGGCTCACAAATAACACTCAAAAACCCTAACAAAACACACGTAAGTTCCACACATAAACTAGGTTTACACCAGTCAATATATAGCATTAAATCTGGAATGGATTGGGCTTCAAAATGCAGCAAAGAGACTGCACACAATTCTGCAATAAAAACTCCAAGAAAATAGGTCTTCAATCCAAAGTTTCCTAATATGTCTCCATATTTAGAGAATGGTGAAAATCCGAAAACCAACACAAAAAAACTCAACCCAAAATACTTTGGATGCCACATAGGATAACTAAATATTCACAGAATATTCAGTAACAAGTACCAACAACAAAATCTTCCTTTAAAACCAAAATCAGACGCGATGTCCTATGATCCAGGATGGGACATCTTTATCCGACATGTTTAATGCAGAATATTAAAACATCTTGTTTCAACATCTTGCTGCTAGAATAGTTTTAGCAAAATAAATGCCAACCACAAAATCAAAGAAATAACAATCTCCCCCTTTGGCTTATTTTGGCTAAAACTGCACACCAAACAATCTTGCAAAGATAACACAAGCAAAACAACAATATCAGAGACAGCAGCGAAAACACACCATAACACCAACACAAAACACAGCATAGCAGCAAAAATTCACACCCAACAAAAATTCCCCCTCAACTGCAGCAACACAACAACATTCTCCCCCTCAACTGCAGCACCAGCACAAGCACACCACAAAGCACACTACTCCCCCTTTTAGCCATAAATATGACAAAGGCAAGTAGAACAGTTATTAATTTTGAGAAAAGGTCAAGTCATAAACCAGAATAAACAGCATCAGAAAGTAGATGCACACAACATCACATGACCAAATGTCATGCACAAACTTCAATATCTTTCCCTTCATAAACACCTGTACAAGCTGCACTACCAGAATTACCTTTATTCTTTTTAGTCTGGCAGCCAGAAAGAACATTAATTGCTATAGTTCTTCATGAATACAAACCCCAAGTCTACTCCTCAGGTTTTCAAACTGAACTGCATCCAGAGCCTTGGGAAATATGTCAGCGACCTGATTTTCTGTGCTAACATGCTCAAGAGTTATGACTTTGTCCTCCACAAGTTCTCTGATGAAGTGATGCCTGATATCAATGTGCTTAGTCCTGCTATGTTGAATAGGATTTTTAGAAATATTAATAGCACTCAGGTTGTCACAAAATAATGTCATGACATCTTGTGTGACATTATACTCAAATAGCATTTGCTTCATCCACACAAGTTGAGCACAACTACTTCCAGCTGCTATGTACTCAGCTTCAGCAGTAGAAAGAGATACAAAATTCTGCTTCTTACTAAACCATGAAATAAGATTATTTCCCAAAAAGAAACAACCTCCAGAGGTACTCTTCCTATCATCAGCACTTCCAGCCCAATCAGCATCACAGTATCCTACTAAAATGGAACTTGAGTCATGGGAGTACAACAACCCATAATCACATGTACCACTCACATACTTAAGAATTCTCTTAACTTGAGTGATGTGACTGACCTTGGGTTCTTCTTGGTATCTTGCACATACACCAACTGCAAAGGTTATGTCTGGCCTACTTGCTGTGAGATACAGCAGATTGCCAATCATGCTTCTGTATAAACTCTGTTCAACATTCACTCCCATTTCATCTTTGGATAACTTCAAGTGAGTAGGAGCAGGAGTTCTCTTGTGCTTGGCATTATCCAATCCAAACTTCTTCACAATATTCCTCGCATATTTTCTCTGACAAATAAAAATGGAATCTTCCATCTGCTTGACTTGCAATCCAAGGAAGTAAGTCCATTCACCTACCAAGCTCATTTCAAATTCAGATTGCATTTGGTTTACAAAATGTTGGACCATTTCATCCTACATCCCACCAAACACAATATCATCTACATAAATCTGAGCAATCATTAGTTTCCCATCCTTCTCCTTGACAAAGAGTGTTTTATCAATACCACCCTTCCTGTATCCATGTTTGACTAAGAACTCAGTCAGCCTTTCATACCAAGCTCTGGGAGCTTGTTTCAAACCATACAAAGCCTTCTTTATCTTGAAGACATGATCAGGAAAATTTGGATCCACAAACCCTTTAGGCTGCTCAACATAAACTTCCTCATTAAGATAGCCATTCAGAAAGGCACTCTTGATATCCATTTGAAACAATTTGAATTTCAAAAAACATGCCACTCCTAGCAAAAATCTGATGGAATCCAATCGAGCCACAGGAGCAAATGTTTCATCAAAATCTACTCCTTCAATCTGTGTGTATCCTTGAGCAACTAGTCTGGCTTTGTTTCTGGTAACAACTCCTTGTTCATCAGACTTATTCTTATAAACCCACTTTGTTCCAATCACATTTGTTCCTGCTGGTCGTGGTACCAGTTCCCAGACTTCATTCCTCTTGAATTGACAAAGCTCATCCTGCATAGCACTTATCCATAACTCATCTGTCAATGCCTCTTTAACATTCTTTGGTTCAAGCTTTGAAACAAAATAGGCATTTGACACAGCCTCCCTCAATCTGGTTCTTACACCTTCATTCAGATTTCCAATAATCAACTCCTTAGGGTGATCCTTCTAAACCCTTATAGAGGGTTCCCTGTTAGCATCCTCTACCTCTTCATTCTCAGGTCCAGTGTCGGTCTCTTAAGCATTATCTTCTACGGACTCAGTGTCTTGTGAGATTTCATTGTTCATGGGAAAGCATGTTCCAACATCATCTGAGACATCTTCATCTTTGCCAGAGTCATCAACCACCACATATATGGATTCCATCATCACCTTAGTTCTGGAATTAAATACCCTATATGCTTTACTGTTTGTAGAGTATCCCAAAAATATCCCTTCCTCACTCTTAGGATCCATCTTTCGCCTCTGCTCACGATCCACCAAGATATAACACTTACTCCCAAAAACATGGAAATATTTCACATTTGGCTTTCTACCTTTCCATAGCTCATAAAGAGTAACAGAAGTACCTGATCTGATAGTCACCCTATTGTGTATATAGCAAACGGTATTCATGGCTTCAGCCTAAAAATGATATGGAAGCTTTTTGGCATGAATCATGACCCTTGCACACTCTTGAATAGTCCTATTCTTGCGTTCCACCACACCATTTTGCTGAGGAGTGATTATTGATGAGAATTCATGAGTGATTCCTTCAGATAAATAAAACTCTTCAAACCTGCTATTTTCAAATTCTTTCCCATGGTCACTTCTGATTCAAACAACACCACAATCCTTTTCTCGTTGAATCCTTTGACACAATTCTTTGAAAGCTGCAAATACTTCAGACTTATCTCTGATAAAACTTATCCAGGTGAATCTGGAGTAATCATCAACGACAACATAGACATACTTCTTCCCACCAAGACTTTTAACCTGCATAGGTCCCATTAAGTCCATGTGAAGCAGCTCCAGAACTCTAGAAGTTGTGGTAAGATGTTGAAGCTTTTTGTGTGACATACTTGTTTGCTTCCCAACTTGACATTCACCACATATTCTATCCTCATCAATCTTCAGCTTGGGAATACCTCTAACAGCCTCACTTGACAGAACTTTCTTCATCCCTTTAAAATGTAAGTGACCCAATTTCTAATGCCACAGTTTGGTTTCATCTTCCTTTACATCAAACAGGTAGACAAAATTTTTTATTCTTGAGGATTCCACAGATAACAGTTATCCTTAGACCTGGTTCCAGTCATGACAACTTCATTTTCTTCATTGGTTACTAGGCATTCAGATTTTGTGAAATTTACTTTGAGTCCTAAATCACACAGTTGGCTTATACTGATCAAATTTGCAGGAAGCCCTTTGACAAATAGAACACGATCCAGATTTGGTTGTCCTGTGTAGTCCAGCTTTCCAACACCTTTTATTTCACCTTTTGATCCATCCCCAAAAGTGACATAATTGGTAGAGTAAGGCTTGATATTTGACAAAAATTTCTTCACACCAGTCATGTGTCTTGAACAACCACAGTCAAAGTACCAATCTTCCCTTGCGGATGCTCTGAGAGAGGTATGTGCTATGAAACCAGCCATCATATTTTTAGAAGTCCATATTTTCTTTATTTTAGCCCAATTCTGTCCTTTATTTTGTTGATGAGCAGTTTTGGGATAACCATGCAAATTGTAGCAAAAGGACTTTAAGTGACCAATCTTTCCACAGTAATGACATCTCCATGGTTTATACTTTGAACTACATACTATTTTCTGATGTTTCATCTGATGTTGAAACATGTGATTTGACATCTCCTCCTCTTGCTTTTTTTCTGAGGAACAAACTCTAATACAGACTTCTTGTAGTTCTCTGCTTGATTGTTAAAACCAAGACCTTGTACATTTCCAGCATTTTTCCCAGTCTGAAGAATCTCATCCAGTTGCGTGGAACCATTGTTCAGCATTCTTATAGATTTGGTCATATTGTCAAGTTTTGACTTTTGCCATACAACCTCCTCTTTAAGATCAGCAATAATTGATAGATGTTCTTCCTTCTCAGCTTCTAGTTGAGCTATCAGAACCTTCTGTTCTAATATTATCTGGCACCTTTCTTCATTCTTGATACACAACTCTGAGAACCCAGTGATAACTTCCTGCTTAGTGAGTTCTCCAATATAAGATTCTTTGTCAGAATCATACTCACAAGTTGTTTCTCCATCAGATTTACAGATTCCAGTCCAGGCTGTCACCAATTTTACTGATTCTTCTTCAAGATCACTCTCAGACTCTCCTTCTGACCAAGACACAGATAAGCCCTTCTTCTGCCTTTTGAGATACGTGGGACATTCAGTCTTTATGTGCCCAAATCCCTCACATTCAAAACACTGAACTCTCTTCCCTTGATTGCAGTCTTCTTCAGTTCTGGACCTTCTGCCTCCATCCTGGTTTTTACTAATGTCGAGTGACTTGTTATGAACATTTGCTCTTGACTTCCAGTCCAACCTTTTCAACACTTTGTTAAATTGTTTTCCAAGCAATACCAGATCTTTAGACACCCCTTCATCTCTAACCAGGTTACCTTCATCGTCTGAATCACCAGCATTTGACACAAAAGCTATACTCTTCTTCTTTTCAGACTTTTCACTGATCCCCAATTCAAATGTTTGAAGTGATCCCACAAGTTCATCCACTTTCATCTTATCTATGTCCTGAGCTTCCTCTATAGCAGTCACATTCATGTCAAATCTCTTAAGTAGAGATCTGAGGATTTTTCTGACCAGTTTGCTATCAGACATCTTTTCACCTAGGGCACTTGAAGCATTAGCTATTTCAATAATGTTCCTGTGAAAATCATGAATGCTCTCATCTTCCTTCATCTTCAAATTATCAAACTTGGTAGTGAGAAGCTGAAGTTTTGACATCTTCACCTTTGAAGTCCATTCATGAGCAACCTTCAAGACCTGCCACACCTCTTTTGCAATGGTGCAATGTTCAATTAACCTGAAGATATTCTTATTAACACCATTAAACAGTGCATTCATGGCTTTGGAATTTCCCAAGGACCCTTTGTAGTCTGCATCATCCCAGTCTTCCTCTTCCTTCACCACATCAGTAGGATTACCTTCTCCATCTCTAACCTTTAGGGGTTCCCATCCTTTGATAACAACTTTCCATGCTTGGTCATCCATGGATTTGATGAATGCTACCATCCTTGGTTTCTAGTAGTCATGGTTGGAACCATCAAGCAGAGGTGGTTTGTTTAAATACCCTCCATCCTTGTCCATTGCACCAGAAAGCACCTTCCCTGAATCTCACCCAGAACCAAACAAGGGTGCAAGCTCTTGATGCCAATTGAAATTCTGGCACAGATATCAGATGTTCTACACAGATGTTGAGACACCGATATCCAACACAATGAACAAGTTAACAATAATAATAACAATGCAGAAAGTAAAGAACACAGTGATATGTTTACCCAATTCGGATCTACAATCCTACTCTGGGGGCTACCAAGCTAGGGACGAAATCAATATATGATAGTATCAATTCACAGATCATACAGCAACCACACCTGGTTACAATCCTCTCACTTAATCACTACCCTTCCTATGACTTCTACCTAAGACTCACCTAGGTATGAGGCCCTCCTCAAATCCCTCTTCAATCACAAACCGTGACTAGTTCCTTTCAACATAAGTAACAAAACGAAAGCCACACTTTCAAAACACACAATTCTCAATACTTCAAAGCTTATGAGAACTGACACACAAGAAACTCAATGCTTAAAAGCTTACGAGTAACTGACAGAACTTACAACTCAAAACCAGTCCTTGTACTATTATCAGAATGATACCAGTTAGGCTCATAAATAACACTCAAAAACCCTAACAAAACACACGTAAGTTCCACACATAAACTAGGTTTACACCTGTCAATATATAGCATTAAATCTGGACTAGATGGGGCTTCAAAACGCAGCAAAGAGACTGCACACAATTCTGCAATAAAAACTCCAAGAAAATAGGTCTTCAATCCAAAGTTTCCTAATATGTCTCCATATTTAGAGAATGGTGAAAATCCGAAAACCAACACAAAAAAAATCAACCCAAAATACTTTGGATCCCACATAGGATAACTAAATATTCACAGAATATTCAGTAACAAATACCAACAACAGAATCTTCCTTTAAAACCAAAATCAGACGCAATGTCCTATTATCCAGGATGAGACATCTTTATCCGACATGTTTAATGCAGAATATTAGAACATCTTGTTTCAACATCTTGCTGCTAGAATAGTTTTTGCAAAATAAATGCCAACTACAAAATCAAAGAAATAACCATTTCCCCCTTTGGCTTATTTTGGCTAAAACTACACACCAAACAATCTTGCAAAGATAACACAAGCAAAACAAAAATATCAGAGACAGCAGCGAAAAACACACCATAACACCAACACAAAACACAGCATAGCAGCAAAAATTCACACCCAACAAAAATTCCCCCTCAACTGCAGCAACACAACAACATTCCCCCCCTCAACTGCAGCACCAGCACAAGCACACCACAAAGCACACTACTCCCCCTTTTTAGCCATAAATATGACAAAGGCAAGTAGAACAGTTATTAATTTTGAGAAATGGTCAAGTCATAAACCAGAATAAACACCATCAAAAAGTAGATGCACACAACATCACATGACCAAATGTCATGCACAAACTTCAGCATCTTTCCCTTCATAAACACCTGCACAAGCTGCACTACCAGAATTACCTTTATTCTTTTTAGTCTGGCAGCCAGAAAGAACATTAATTGCTATAGTTCTTCATGAATACAAACCCCAAGTCTACTCCTCAGGTTTTCAAACTGAACTGCATCCAGAGCCTTGGTAAATATGTCAGCGACCTGATTTTCTGTGCTAACATGCTCAAGAGTTATGACTTTGTCCTCCACAAGTTCTCTGATGAAGTGATGCCTGATATCAATGTGCTTAGTCCTGCTATGTTGAATAGGATTTTTAGAAAAATTAATAGCACTCAGGTTGTCAAAAATAATGTCATGACATCTTGTGTGACATTATACTCAGATAGCATTTGCTTCATCCACACCAGTTGAGCACAACTACTTCCAGCTGCTATGTACTCAGCTTCAGCAGTAGAAAAAGATACAGAATTCTGCTTCTTACTAAACCATGAAATAAGATTATTTCCCAAAAAGAAACAACCTCCAGAGGTACTCTTCCTATCATCAGCACTTCCAGCCCAATCAGCATCACAGTATCCTACTAAAATAGAACTTGAGTCACGGGAGTACAACAACCTATAATCATATGTACCACTCACATACTTAAGAATTCTCTTAACTTGATTGATGTGACTGACCTTGGGTTCTGCTTGGTATCTTGCACATACACCAACTGCAAAGGTTATGTCTGGCCTACTTGCTGTGAGATACAGCAGACTGCCAATCATGCTTTTGTATAAACTCTGTTCAACATTCACTCCCTTTTCATCTTTGGATAACTTTAAGTGAGTAGGAGCAGGAGTTCTCTTGTGCTTGGCATTATCCAATCCAAACTTCTTCACAATATTCCTCACATATTTTCTCTGACAAATAAAAATGGAATCTTCCATATGCTTGACTTGCAATCCAAGGAAGTAAGTCAATTCACCTACCAAGCTCATTTCAAATTCAGATTGTATTTGGTTGACAAAATGTTGGACTATTTCATCCGACATCCCACCAAACACAATATCATCTACATAAATCTGAGCAATCATTAGTTTCCCATCATTCTCCTTGACAAAGAGTGTTTTATCAATACCACCCTTCCTGTATCCATGTTTGACTAAGAACTCAGTCAACCTTTCATACAAAGCTCTTGGAGCTTGTTTCAAACCATACAAAGCCTTCTTTAGCTTGAAGACATGATCAGGAAAATTTGGATCCACAAACCCTTTAGGCTGCTCAACATAAACTTCCTCATTAAGATAGCCATTCAGAAAGGCACTCTTGACATCCATTTGAAACAATTTGAATTTCAAAAAACATGCCACTCCTAGCAACAATCTGATGGATTCCAATCAAGCCACAGGAGCAAATGTTTCATCAAAATCTACTCCTTCAATTTGTGTGTATCCTTGAGCAACTAGTCTGGCTTTGTTTCTGGTAACAACTCCTTGTTCATCAGACTTATTCTTATAAACCCACTTTGTTCCAATCGCATTTGTTCCTGCTGGTCGTGGTACCAGTTCCCAGACTTCATTCCTCTTGAATTGACAAAGCTCATCCTGCATAGCACTTATCCATAACTCATCTGTCAATGCTTCTTTAACATTCTTTGGTTCAAGCTTTGAAACAAAACAGGCATTTGACACAACCTCCCTCGATCTGGTTCTTACACCTTTATTCAGATTTCCAATAATTAACTCCTTAGGGTGATCCTTCTGACCCCTTATAGAGGGTCCCTTGTTAGCATCCTCTACCTCTTCATTCTCAGGTCCAGTGTCGGTCTCTTGAGCATTATCTTCTACGGACTTAGTGTCTTGTGAGATTTCATTGTTCATGGGAAAGCATGTTCCAACATCATCTGGGACATCTTCGTCTTTGCCAGAGTCATCAACCACCACATTTATGGATTCCATCATCACCTTAGTTCTGGAATTAAATACCCTATACGCTTTACTGTTTATAGAGTATCCCAAAAATATCCCTTCCTCACTCTTAGGATCCATCTTTCGCCTCTGCTAACGATCCGCCAAGATATAGCACTTACTCCCAAAAACATGGAAATATTTCACATTTGGCTTTCTACCTTTCCATAGCTCATAAAGAGTAACAGAAGTGTCTGATCTGATAGTCACCCTATTGTGTATATAGCAAGCGGTATTCATGGCTTCAGCCCAAAAATGATATGGAAGCTTTTTGGCATGAATCATGACCCTTGCACACTCTTGAATAATCCTATTCTTGCGTTCCACCACACCATTTTGCTGAGGAGTGATTATTGATGAGAATTCATGATTGATTCCTTCAGATAAACAAAACTCTTCAAACCTGCTATTTTCAAATTCTTTCCCATGGTCACTTCTGATTCGAACAACACCATAATCCTTTTCTCGTTGAATCCTTTGACACAATTCTTTGAAAGCTGCAAATACTTCAGACTTCTCTCTAATAAAGCTTATCCAGGTGAATCTGGAGTAATCATCAATGACAACATAGGCATACTTCTTCCCACCAAGACTTTCAACCTGCATAGGTCCCATTAAGTCAATGTGAAGCAGCTCCAGAACTCTAGAAGTTGTGGTAAGATGTTGAAGCTTTTTGTGTGACATACTTGTTTGCTTCCTAACTTGACATTCACCACATATTCTATCCTCATCAATCTTCAGCTTGGGAATACCTCTAACAGCCTCACTTGACAGAATTTTCTTCATCTCTTTCAAATGTAAGTGACCCAATTTCGGATGCCACCGTTTGGTTTCATCTTCCTTTGACATCAAACAGGTAGACAAGCTTTCTAATTATTGAGGATTCCACAGATAGCAATTATCCTTAGACCTGGTTCCCTTCATGACAACTTCATTTTCTTCATTGGTTACTAGGCATTCAGATTTTGTGAAATTTACTTTGAGTCCTAGATCACACAGTTAGCTTATGCTGATCAAATTTGCAGTCAGCCCTTTGACAAATAGAACACGATTCAGATTTGGTTGTCCTGTGTAGTCCAGCTTTCCAGCACCATTTATTTCACCTTTTGATCCATCCCCAAAAGTGACATAATTGGTAGAGTGAGGCTTGATATCTGACAAAAATTTCTTCACACCAGTCATGTGTCATGAACAACCACTATCAAAGTACCAATCCTCCCTTGCAGATGCTCTGAGAGAGGTATGTGCTATTAAACCAGCCATCATATTTCTAGAAGTCCATCTTTTCTTTACTTTAGCCCAATTCTGTCCTTTATTTTGTTGATGAGCAGTTTTGGGATTACCATGCAAATTGTAGCAAAAGGACTTTAAGTGACCAATCTTTCCACAGTAATGACATCTCCATGGTTTATACTTTGAACTACATACTATTTTCTGATGTTTCATCTGATGTTGAAACATGTGATTTGACATCTCCTCCTCTTTCTTTTTTTCTGAGGAACAAACTCTAATACAGACTTCTTATAGTTCTCTGCTTGATTGTTAAAACCAAGACCTTGTACATTTCCAGCATTTTTCCCAGTCTGAAGAATCTCATCCAGTTGCGTGGAACCATTGTTCAGCATTCTTATAGATTTGGTCATATTGTCAAGTTTTGACTTTTGCCATACAACCTCCTCTTTAAGATCAGCAATAATTGATAGATGTTCTTCCTTCTCAGCTTCTAGTTGAGCTATCAGAACCTTCTGTTCTAATATTATCTGGCACCTTTCTTCATTCTTGATACACAACTCTGAGAACCCAGTGATAACTTCCTGCTTAGTGAGTTCTCCAATATAAGATTCTTTGTCAGAATCATCCTAACAAGTTATTTCTCCATCAGATTTACAGATTCCAGTCAAGGCTGTCACCAATTTTGCTGATTCTTCTTCAAGATCACTCTCAGACTCTCCTTCTGACCAAGACACAGATAAGCCCTTCTTCTGCCTTTTGAGATACGTGGGACACTCAGTTTTTATGTGCCCAAATCCCTCACATTCAAAACACTGAACTCTCTTCCCTTGATTGGAGTCTTCTTCAGTTCTGGACCTTCTGCCTCCATCCTGGTTTTTACTGATGTCGAGTGACTTGTTCTGAACATTTGCTCTTGACTTCCAGTCCATCCTTTTCAACACTTTGTTAAATTGTTTTCTAAGCAATACCAGATCTTTAGACACCCCTTCATCTCTAACCAGGTTACCTTCATCGTCTGAATCACCAGCATTTGACACAAGCTATATTCTTCTTCTTTTCACACTTTTCACTAATCCCCAATTCAAATGTTTGAAGTGATCCCACAAGTTCATCCACTTTCATCTTATCTATGTCCTGAGCTTCCTCTATAGCAGTCACTTTCATGTCAAATCTCTTAGGTAGAGATCTGAGGATTTTTCTTACCAGTTTGCTGTCAGACATCTTTTCACCTAGGGCACTTGAAGCATTAGCTATCTCAATAATGTTCATGTGAAAATCATGAATGCTCTCATCTTCTTTCATCTTCAAATTCTCAAACTTGGTAGTGAAAAGATGAAGTTTTGACATCTTCACTTTTGAAGTCCCTTCATGAGCAACCTTCAAGACCTACCACGCCTCTTTTGCAATGGTGCAATGTTCAATTAACCTGAAGATATTCTTATTAACACCATTAAACAGTGCATTCATGGCTTTGGAATTTCCCAAGGACCCTTTGTAGTCTGCATCATCCCAGTCTTCCTCTTCCTTCACCACATCAGTAGGATTACCTTCTCCATCTCTAACCTTTGGGGGTTCCCATCCTTTGATAACAGCTTTCCATGCTTGATCATCCATGGATTTGATGAATGCTACCATCCTTGGTTTCCAGTAGTCATAGTTGGAACCATCAAGCAGAGGTGGTTTGTTCAAAAATCCTCAATCCTTGTCCATTGCACCAGAAAGTACCTTCCCTGAATCTCACCCAGAACCAAACAAGGGTGCAAGCTCTTGATGCCAATTGAAATTCTGGCACAGATATCAGATGTTCTACACAGATGTTGAGACACCGATATCCAACACAATGAACAAGTTAACAATAATAATTACAGTGCAGAAAGTAAAGAACACAGTGATATGTTTACCCAGTTCGGATCAACAATCCTACTCTGGGGGCTACCAAGCTAGGGACGAAATCAATATACGATAGTATCAATTCACAGATCATACAGCAACCACACCCGGTTACAATCGTCTCACTTAATCACTACCCTTCCTATAACTGGTTCCTTTCAAATCCCTCTTCAATCACAAACCGTGACTGGTTCCTTTCAACACAAGTAACAAAACGAAAGCCACACTTTCAAAACACACAATTCTCAATACTTCAAAGCTTATGAGAACTGACACACAAGAAACTCAATGCTTAAAAGCTTATGAGTAACTGACAGAACTTACAACACAAAACCAGTCCTTGTACTGTTATCAGAATGATACCAGTTAGGCTCATAAATAACACTCAAAAACCCTAACAAAACACACGTAAGTTCCACACATAAACTAGGTTTACACCAGTCAATATATAGCATTAAATCTGGACTGGATTGGGCTTCAAAACGCAGCAAAGAGACTGCACACAATTCTGCAATAAAAACTCCAAGAAAATAGGTCTTCAATCCAAAGTTTCCTAATATGTCTCCATATTTAGAGAATGGTGAAAATCCGAAAACCAATACAAAAAAACTCAACCCAAAATACTTTGGATGCCACATAGGATAACTAGATATTCACAGAATATTCAGTAACAAATACCAACAACAGAATTTTACTTTAAAACCAAAATCAGACGCAATGTCCTATGATCCAGGATGGGACATCTTTATCCGACATGTTTAATGCAGAATATTAGAACATCTTGTTTCAACATCTTGCTGCTAGAATAGTTTTAGCAAAATAAATGCCAATCACAAAATCAAAGAAATAACAAACATGTTGTGAACTTTGAAAAATGTTTGAAAATAGATGTTTTTATTCATAAGATGATTTGAAATTTAATTCATTTTGAAAAATTAAGAAAAAGAAATTCATTTAAAAATGTTTAAAACAATTAAAAAGAAATTCTTTGAAAAATTCAAAAATATGTCAAATATAAGATTTTTTTTTATTTTATTTTTTTGTGGAATAAAATATTAAAATGTATAAATGATTTATGTTTAAAAAATCATTTGAAAAAGATTAAAAATGAGAGAGATATGAATTTTGGAAAATAATTGAAAATATTGAAAATATTTAAAAATTCAAAAATTCAAAAAATGGCGCCAAGGCCATCTTCTTCTTCCTCGCTCATACTCGCCATAGACGATTTGCAAAACGTCTCATATCTCTCTCAATACGTAATGATTTTGCACAATTCAAACATGAAAGTTGGGTGTTTTTGAACAAGGATTTCAATGATACCAATTTATTGCATTTCTTTTAAGTGTAAAGTGAGAAATCATGTGAAGAACAGATGAACCCTAATTTTTGCAAGAACACTATGAAATTCCATACACGATAGATACCAAGCAATTAATTGAGGGGAAACACTCTACATAAGTGCAGATACATGTTGGTAACTTGAAAACACATTTATGATGCATGGATCATAGAATTTGAGAAGTTCAAGCTTACCTGTGCAAGAGGAAATCGAATCCTCAGTTCTAGGTGTAACATAAGTTGTAACACCCCATTTCCCATCGCGAATAAATAATACATAAATAAATCAGAGTAAATAAAAATTTATTATTCTTAGACAGAAACAAGGATGCCACATTTGAAGAAAGAAAACACAATCCCTGCTCATAAATTTGATACATAACACAAAATGGAATAAACATGAAAAGGAAATTTTTTCCAACAAAAGGAAAGTTCAATTATGGAATAAAGCGGAAAGATCCATAACTGACTTGTTTTACAAAATAAATTATTTTATAACATCAAAATATTCATACAAAGGTAATACAAAATAAATCCAACAAATGTATACATATATAACAAAAGTGTTCCCCGACTCCCGTGTTACGTATCAGAGCAGACAGACCGACAAAAGGATGGAGAACTAATCTTCACAAAGGCCTCCAAGATACTAAATCTGCAATTGCCTCATAGAGCAACAAACCACAGCAGAAGGGTGAGAAATAAAAACTAAATCAAGATTGCATAATAATATGCAAACACATATAAATTCACATGCATAATTATTCTCACCACAAGCATCACATACTAATACATATAGCATGCCACAGATACATAACCTATTTCTAGTAATCCAACCACATAGCATATATCAATTATACCAACATAATAGCATATTCACACATAATGCATACCAAACTTATGACATATGGAAACACACCACAACATCACATATATTCATATATAGCATATCAACGATAATCCAACAATCTTTGTAATGTATAACATCCCCACAAAACATAGCATATGTCTATACATAAAACATATCATCCATAACCAATGCATTTATCACAAATGCATATCAAATCACCAATGCTATCACGAGCTCAACACATAATCAATCAATTCACAATTTCCCACACATAATTAATCCATTCACAATTTCCCACACATAATCAATCCATTCATGATTTCCCACACATAATCAATCCATTCACAATTTTCCACACATAATCAATCCATTCACAATTTCCCACACATAATCAATCCATTCATGATTTATGCAAATGCAGAGAGACCGACACAACGACTCTATGCAAATGCGGTACCATTCCATCCATCAATCTCATCATTAATTCACTCAGAAATTATTGGAATCATCGCTTGTTACTTAGTGTAACTCCCCGTCGGGCAAACGATGTTCCCCGTCACTTTAGGTCCTCTTTGTATAAGGCTCACGACGTTTATGGATCACTTTAGGTACTCTTTGTATAAGGCTCATGATCCGATCGCTTTAGGTCCTCTTTGTATAAAGCTCACGATCGTCTATAACGACGCTTTAGGTCCTCTTTGTATAAGGCTCACGACCGTTATAGCAAATTCCCTCTGGAATCGTTTCGTCGCTCACACCCCACAAGGGCACACGACATCACAAGATGCATATCATGATGCTTGGCATACAAATGACTCATGACAATCAAATGCACATTCACAATTAAACAATATGAATGATCTCATCATCATTATTTATGCCTTGAAAATCAATTCAAACAATGCATTTACTTGCCATAAGGCCACCAAATAACACAGATTGAATTTCACATAAACAATGCATTTCATCATAATCCACAAACCACAACAATTACAACAACTTATCACATGCTTCAACATCATATAAACCACATAAAAGCTCCACGTCATATAACAATAGAACAACACACTGTAAAACACCGACCGCACGCATTTAACGCCATAAAAACCCGACAACCCGACACTTTTACACAACCACGACTTAAATAATTCATTTACTGCCCTCCAAACCATTTTTACTAGAAAGAATATTTCACTAGATTTCCAACGCTTCGAACGGGGACCAAAACCGACTTACGGTTCAAAAGTTATGAATTTTTAAAGTTTTCTCACAAAATGTTACAGTGTTAATCGGTTAACGCATTTGGTTAATCGGTTAACCATCGCGAAGCAGCAGAAAAACCAAAATTTTATGATGCAAAAACCCCCCAAACTCATCCTTAAACCCCCCGATCATACCAACGAGTATTCCCGACTAAATCCTATCATTTCCCGACTATTCTACGCGAACTATTCCGCATTCTAACTGTTAAAACATCGATTTCTATCTAATTAATCACAAATTATCAATAAGAAAAAGTTGTGAAACAACCAAAACAATTACAACAAACAACACATATACATACACAAGCAAGATATAATCGAAACTTCTCACCCTTACCCGATTAATTGCGCTTGAAACGCAGTATTGGAGATTTCCACCTCTATTCCTCTTCTTCATTTCTTTCCTCTTCTTTTCCTTCTTTCTCTCTTTCTTTCCTTTCCCTTTCTTTTCTCTCTTTTTCTCTCAAATCTATATTTAAACAAACACCTATTTTTCTAAAATATCTAACTTAGTAAAATGACTGTTTTACCCCTCAGCTCAAATATCTCGCAAACGCTCTCAAAACGCGATAAAACATAAACAGCGATGAAATATATTTCGGGAAATAAAAGTTGAAAAGAAATTATAATTTATTGCAATTATTTTACCTATCAGGGAAATTAACTAATTAACTCAATTAGCAGGTAAAATACAATAAATTCACACATTTCACAAAATTCACATAAATGAAATAAATAAATGCAATTAAACAAATCGGGGCGTTACAATTCTCCCCCACTTAGACATTTTTGTCCTCAAAAATATAACTGATACGAACAACTCCGGATACGACTCTCGCATCCGACTAACAACTATCATGCCAACAAAAGGCACACCACGAATAACACAACTGACAAACCACCTCGCTAACCACAACTACATCAACGACACGACAACGGTAATAACGACAACGACAAGATGCAATGCCCATACAATGCACTTGATGACCAACTCACGACTCAAAGAATACCCAAGTTACGAACACACACAGGTTCACTCTTGAACCGAAACACAACAAGATCGTTACCCTCACCCTAGGTAGCACTCCCCTAATCTCCCACATAGGGATTAACCACACGCACTCGAACCAGCACCATGGAAACGAGGCAACAACAAAGACAAGAACCTAAAGTCCCATG
Source organism: Lathyrus tuberosus (assembly GCA_022829125.1). Taxonomy (NCBI): domain Eukaryota; kingdom Viridiplantae; phylum Streptophyta; class Magnoliopsida; order Fabales; family Fabaceae; genus Lathyrus; species Lathyrus tuberosus. The sequence continues at coordinate 989,157 of JALAZF010000238.1, forward strand.
ACACAACATCGTCTCAACAACATCAACAAAACCAGAATACCAAACATAACATCAATACAACAACGTTGTGTTTAGCCAACAAACATGTAACTAATACATCCATTTACATATTAGTACATGATTAATATTGAAACCTTCCACCTATCACTTCCATTATAGAACATCCCACGGTCTCATCGTTCCTACCGTTTTCCAATGTTCAACCTTTGAACTCTTACAAGTCACACACGCATATACGAACTGTGCCACATCACGCTTCCGATGCACACTCTGATCACCCGAAGCTATCAAATCTATCCATTTCATATCCAACTTCTGACTCTCTCTAATATTCACCAGAAAAATCATAGTTCACTTCCAATATACCCAACCTCACACTCTACTGTGTTATCTCACACACCAGACATAAGTCTCTGAACTGCTCAAATAATTCTAACTCCCTGACCATCAAAACAGACATGTATAAAAACTTTCGACTTAACTCATCACGCACGACATTAACTTTACCAATAGGATAATTCCAGCTAAAGTCATAACTCATCACAAATTCCAACCATCCTCGTTGTCTTATACTATATTCCTTCCGACTAAACAGGTACTCAATATTCTGGTGATTACTAAACACTTCGAACCTAGAACCATAAAGATAATACCTCCAAATTTTTCAACACAATACAACCGCAACCAATTCCAAATCCTGAATAGTATAGATCCTTTTATGAATCCTCAATTGTCGTAAAGCATAAGCTATGACTTTACCCTTTTGCATTAACACACTGACTAAACTCATCAAAGACACATCACAATACCTCACAAACGGTTTATTAGGATCACACAGAATCAAAACTGGAGTCGTAGACAACTTCTACTTCAGCTCACCAAAACTTACTCACAACAAACATCCAAAACAAACGACTCACCCTTTGTAAGTCAACTGAGATAACAGAAGTACTAACTTAGCAAAGTCTTCCATAACCTGCAGTAACAACCAACTAAGCCCAAAAGTTTCTAATCTCCTTAACCAACTTCGGAGCCTCTCCTTGTAGAACTGCATCTACTTCCGATGGATCCATAACCATACTCTCATCTGAAATAACATATCCAAGAAAGCTAACCTTTTTCAACCCAAAAATCTCACTTGAATGACTTAGCATAAAACTTCGTCTCTTTTCAACACTTGTAATTCAATTCTCAAACACTCTACCTGTCCTTCCTCTGAGTTTATAATAGATCCGAATATCCTCATTCAAAACCACTACGAACTTATCCAAATTCACGACACAATCAAATCGGCCACTGGCAGTAAAACTATTTTTATAAGAAAGAACATCTCATTAGCTTCCCATCACTTCGAACGACAGCCAAAATGGACTTACGGTTCGAAAGATATGAATTTTTAAAGTTTTGGATTTTTAAAATTTTGCCTTGGTTAATCGGTTACCACTTTTGGTTAACCGGTTAATCGGCGACTTACAGGGGCTAGAGACATTTTTGTTAATCGGTTACCACTTTTGGTTAACCGGTTAACCGTTGAAAACTAACGTGAAACACCAAATTTTTCACTTGTTAATCGGTTAACACATTTGGTTAACCGGTTAACACTGTTGCAGAACCACAAAAACTCTGTTTTAATGACAAAAAATCCAACCAAAACCTGATTAAATCCCGTAGACTCATTCCAACAATTCCACCCGATTAAATACCAGCCAATAACAATTATTCCAGACCTATCCAAACACCATTCAATCAATCTCAACCAAACCATTCCAGTCATCTATTCTTGAAAGTGGACACTTATTCTCAATCGTTACCTTATTCAACTGTCAGTAATCCATACACAATTTCTTCTCTTGACCGTCCAATTCCACAAATTCTAACATGTATCAACAACCAACCAAAAAGAACTCTTAATATCAATATTACATCCACACATAAGGGTTTTCTCAAGATTTCCATTAATGCTCTAAAACTCCAAAGACTCCAAACCTCACCAGAACTCTAAGTTTGGCTTTCCATAGTCTCAATACCATTATACACATCATGCTTGTTATTTCATTCCATCATCCATCCTTTTTATTACTAACAATACTGGAGCTTTCCAAGACGACACACTTGGCCTCACAATTCTCCTTTCCAGTAAATCTTCCAACTGCTCTATCAGTCCGGGTACTTCTAATGCTAACATCCAATATTCCATCCGGAAATACATCTGAAAACCACACACAACTGGCAGCCCATCACTGTGGCCTTTCCGCCAATTTCTAGAAAACTATCATCACAATCATAACAAACATCTTAGTCTCATCTCCTAAGAGTTTTTCTACTTACTTAGTAGATATAAACCTCAACTATTCGCCTTCGTCCAATTTAAGTTCACTCTCTACTCTCTGAGAAGCAGCCATTAATAATACCTAATCATTCTCCCTCAGAGACATTCCAACTTGACCAACATACAAAAATCTAGAATCCGTCTCATCTTCCAATATAAGAATCTTCATCGACTCAACAAAACAATCTGTAATCATTTTCTTAAATTCCAAACAATTCATTACACACACTACCTAAGCCGGAAAGACACGTCTATTCCATCCAACATAATTCCCGTCTGCTATCAACAATAGATTAAGGGTGATCATTTCCTCAATTTGTCAATAGACAGCCGACAATCATGATGGGGCATAAACCGTCTTTACCCAAACTATAATAGCATTCCATACATCCTGTGAACAAAACTACCTAAGGCACAAATCCTTAGTTGACATAAACCTTACCTCCGCATTCCCTCTGGAATTCGGGAACAACACTGTCCAAACCACACTTACACTCTTGCAACCAACAGCACACTGAGCCAATGCTCCACACCTGAAGTAACTTGGAGAAGCACAAGCTTCTCCCCCACTTATCTCATTCTCAATCCTGAAGACAAAGGATTAGAAAACCAGAAAGCACTGACAGTGTTTCACACACATATCACATACTAAGGAACAAACAACATCGACAGTATTCAACTGTCACACCAACTGACTCAACAACTTGGCCGGACGGACCGACCTGCTCTGATACCACTAATGTAACACCCCATTTCCCATCGCGAATAAATAATACATAAATAAATTAGAGTAAATAAAAATTTATTATTCTTAGACAGAAACATGAATGCCACATTTGAAGAAAGAAAACACAATCCCTGCTCATAAATTTGATACATAACACAAAATGGAATAAACCTGAAAGGGAAACTTTTTCCAACAAAAGGGAAGTTCAATTACGGAATAAAGCGGAAAGATCCATAACTGACTTGTTTTACAAAATAAATTATTTTATAACATCAAAATATTCATACAAAGGTAATACAAAATAGATCCAACAACTGTATACATATATAACAAAAGCGTTCCCCGACTCCCGTGTTACGTATCAAAGCAGACAGACCGACAAAAGGATGGAGAACTAATCTTCACAAAAGCCTCCAAGATACTAAATCTGCAATTGCCTCATAGAGCAACAAACCACGGCAGAAGGGTGAGAAATAACAACTAAATCAAGATTGCATAATAATATGCAAACACATATAAATTCACATGCATAATTATTCTCACCACAAGCATCACATACTAATACATATAGCATGCCACAGATACATAACCTATTTCTAATAATCCAACCACATAGCATATATCAATTATACCAACATAATAGCATATTCACACATAATGCATACCAAAGTTATGACATATGGAAACACACCACCACATCACATATATTCATATATAGCATATCAACGATAATCCAACAATCTTTGTAATGTATAACATCCCCACAAAACATAGCATATGTCTATACATAAAACATATCATCCATAACCAATGAATTTATCACAAATGCATATCAAATCACCAATGCTATCACGAGCTCAACACATAATCAATCAATTCACAATTTCCCACACATAATCAATCCATTCACAATTTCCCACACATAATCAATCCATTCATGATTTCCCATATATGATCAATCCATTCACAATTTCCCACACATAATCAATCCATTCACAATTTCCCACACATAATCAATCCATTCATGATTTATGGAAATGCAGAGAGACCGACACAACGACTCTATGCAAATGCGGGTACCATTCCATCCATCAATCTCATCATTAATTCACTCAGGAATTATTGGAATCATCGTTTGTTACTTAGTGTAACTCCCCGTCGGGCAAACGATGTTCCCCGTCGCTTTAGGTCCTCTTTGTATAAGGCTCACGACGTTTATGGATCGCTTTAGGACCTCTTTGTATAAGGCCCACGATCCGATCGCTTTAGGTCCTCTTTGTATAAGGCTCATGATCGTCTATAACGCCGCTTTAGGTCCTCTTTGTATAAGGCTCACGAACGTTATAGCAGATTCCCTCTGGAATCGTTCCGTCGCTCATACCCCACAAGGGCACACGACATCACAAGATGCATATCATGATGCTTGACATACAAATGACTCATGACAATCAAATGCACATTCACAATTCAACAATATGAATTATCTCATCATCAATATTCATGCCTTGAAAATCAATTCAAACAATGCATTTACTTGCCATAAGGCCACCAAATATCACATATTGAATTTCACATAAACAATGCATTTCATCATAATCCACAAACCATAACAATTACAACAACTTATCACATACTTCAACATCATATAAACCACATAAAAGCTCCACGTCATATAACAATAGCACAACAAATTGTAAAACACCGACCGCACGCATTTAACGCGATAAAAACCCGACAACCCGACACTTTTACACAACCACGAATTAAATAATTCATCTACTGTCCTCCAAACCATTTTTACTAGAAATAATATTTCACTAGCTTTCCAACGCTTTGAACGGGGAGAAAAACCGACTTACGGTTCAAAAGTTATGAATTTTTGAAGTTTTCTCACAAAATGTTACAGTGTTAATCGGTTAACGCATTTGGTTAATCGGTTAACCATCGCGAAGCAGCAGAAAACCCAGAATTTTATAATGCAAACCCCCCCCCCCCAAACTCATCCTTAAACCCCCCGATCATACCAACGAGTATTCCCGACTAAATCCTATCATTTCCCGACTATTCTACGCGAACTATTTCGCATTCTTACTGTTAAAACATCGATTTCTATCTAATTAATCACAAATTATCAATAAGAAAAAGTTGTGAAACAACCAAAACAATTACAACAAACAAGACATATACATACACAAGCAAGATATAATCGAAACTTCTCACCCTTACCCGATTAATCGCGCTTAAAATGCAGTATTGGAGATTTCCACCTCTTTTCCTCTTCTCCATTTCTTTCCTCTCCTTTTCCTTCTTTCTCTCTTTCTTTCCTTTCCCTTTCTTTTCTCTATTTTTATCTCAAATCTCTATTTAAACAAAAACCTATTTTTCTAAAATATCTAACTTAGTAAAATGACTGTTTTACCCCTCAGCTCAAATATCTCGCAAACGCTCTCAAAACGCGATAAAACATAAACAGTGATGAAATATATTTCAGGAAATAAAAGTTGAAAAGAAATTATAATTTATTACAATTATTTTACCTATCAGGGAAATTAACCAATTCACTCAATTAGCAAGTAAAATACAATAAATTCACACATTTCACAAAATTTACATAAATGAAATAAATAAATGCAATTAAACAAATCGGGGCGTTACAATGATTTGATGATCTGGACAGGCTTCCTTGGACCTCAAGTAGTGTGTTGAGATGCTTGGAATGGATTGAAAACCTCTGGATTGGTGGGCACGACTCCAACTGCAGATGGCTTTGGGATGAATGTGAGCTTGATGAATCTGATGTTTCAGATGTTGTTCAAGTGTTTAGATCACTCATATATGATGTATGTGAGGTGTTAGGATGGTTGGTTTGATCTAAATTTCTCTCTATCTCAAAACATGATTCTCACTTCTTTGAAGATGGAATTTTGGTTCACAAGAGGGAAATGGTGGAAAACATGTGTTGTGATGTTTTGGGGTGTTTAAATCAGTCACAAATGACCTCTATTTATAGTAGAGGGAGTTTGTTTTGTAAGGAATAGTGAATGGAGGCTGATCATAATGTGTAGCTAGGTAGCCATTGACTTGGATGTTTCAAAGTGCCAAGTCTCCTCTAGCTTGACTCAATTCAATTTTTGCAGGTTTGAACACTCAGAGCTTTGGACTGAATCTTGACTGGTTTGGACTGATATGGCTTGGTTCATGACACCTCAATGCATTACATTAATGTAACATTTCCAAATTTGAAATTTGAGGCATTTTGTAATGATGGATCATCACAAGCTAGGCTGGATTTCTGCCTCTTTGATCGAGTAATAAGTGAGTCATCAAAATTTTTGTGTTTTTGGAAGATGACAAAGTTTACAAAGGGACAAAATTTGAAGGAGAAAATCGTGTGGCACAAGTTATGCACCAATGTTGTCTTGAAAAACCATAATTTCATGCCATGTTGCAAGGCTTGTAATTTCTAGCTCAAGTTGAATTAGAGCGTGTTCTGGTACTTTTTGGAAAGCTTTCACATCATACTTCAACTTTGATGTTTACCTTTGGTCTTGGATCATTATGGATCATGGAGAAAAATGACATCGAAGTTGGCTAAAACACAAACAAATTATGTCCCGAAATTTCACTAAGTGTCAAAAGTGGGAATCCCATAAAACCCTAACTTCATGACTTTATAACTCAAAATCCATGCATCTTTTGACTATTGACTAGTAGGACACTTTTGTAGTATGCAATGAGAGCTTTCATTTGAGCTTTGGATGGAAGAAAATGGTTGCTTGGATCATAAGTTATGGTCTTGCAAAGTTGGGTAAAAATCATCGTTTTTCCATAACTTAGTGAAATTTTAAGTTTCTTAAGATTACCCCTTTTGCAATTAACCTCACTTTTCTTGATTTTTCTTGATTGATGATGATCCAAACCATAATTTAACTTTGTTTTTGTCTTAAAGAAGCCATGTTTGTCAAAAAATCTAAAAAGTCAAACTTGGTTTTGGGCACAGTTGACTTTTTATCAGATGAATTTCAAACTTTGTGATCCTTTATGAAATCAAGTCTTTGGGCTAAATCAAACCTAATGGATGGGTTCCATAGGTTTTTTAGAGTGTCTTGAGTCATTTCCCAAGGTTTGAGATCATGTCTGGTCAAAAGTCAAAGGTATGGTTGACTTTTTCTCAGAAGCCCTAGTTTGTGGTCCAGATGAATTTGAATCTTTATATTGCTCATGAATCAAGTTATTTGTGTCAATTTAAACTTGTAAGAGGATTCAGTATAATATACTTGAGGTCTTAGCTCATGCCTTGCTCCAAAAGTCAACTTAGGGGTGAATTAGGTCAAGAAACCCTAATTCTTGATTTTAGATGAATGCATCCCCTGAGGATATTTTGAACTCATGATTGGATCCATGAGGTCCCTTTGAGCTTCTTGAATCATGTTTTGAAGTATTGGCTGACGCCCAGATGAAAGTTTCTCTTTGGAGGCCTTGGTGATCTTGAGGCTTGATCAGCTTGAAATGTTGCATTCTTATGCTTGATTCTTGATGTGGGAGACCTTTTGATCCTTCATGGATGTTTGAGAGGCTTGAAAAGTTGAAGATCATGTCAAATCTTGATTGATCCTTTGCCTGGGTGCTCTGAGAGGGCTAAAAACCCTAATTCTTGATTGAGGTGAATGCTCAACAATCTTTGAGAGAATTGATGAGGTATGAAGGTACATCCATATTGTGGTGATGATTTGCACAATGATGTGGAACCTTGTGGTCAAAATTTAGGGTATGACAGATTCCCCTATTTAATCTTCTTGGACCTGAAGGTGTGAATGGCAAAGGCGTTCGGACATTCAAGGTAAAAGAGGATTAAATATTAGAATACCCGAAATTTTGATTGTGGTTATGAATGGTAGCTGTTTTTGCTCATCCATCTTCTTTTACTAAGTAATGCTACTTAGAAAAGGATAAAACTTCCCCTCGATCCTGGTCTTCAGCCACGGAACTAGTCTCAGTTTCTTTTGAAATAAACTTCCCCTCGATCCTGGTCTTCAGCCATGGAACTGGTCTCAGTTTATTTTTAAATAAATGTAGCGTGCATTTTTTTTTCGGTGGCGTGACCACCTTACCGCAATGGTTTGGGTGCTACTTTCTGATTTCTATATTTATCCTATGAAGCTGGTTAAGGAAGAGGAAGATATCTTAAACTAACCCTGCGCACAAATGTTTTCTTTAACAAATGCTAAGAGATCGGGGATCGGGGTCTCGTTATACAAAAGGAAGCTATTAACACCCAGTGTATCTATGGTAATCCATAGGAACCTTCTTTTGCATATATTTCTGTTATTTTGAAATGCTTTCTTGTGTTTATCTGTTGTGGATTGGGAAAGTTTCTCCTTTGGGAGTGTTGAGAGAATGTTTTTGTTGTTTTCGGGGTTTCTATTGTTTTTGGGAAGGTATTAGACCTAAGATTTTTTATTTGTGTGCTCGCTAAGATTTCGCAATCTTATGCCTACGTATTCCCGTAAAGAGATTTGGGAAATCAGATCAATCATAGTTCCTCCTATTTTATGGGAGGAAATTGTTTGGTGTCTTGTTCAAAGCCCAAGATTGAAGCTATTTGAGTATTTGTGTCTTGTTTAAAGCCCAATATTGAACCTATTTGACTGAGAAAGAATTTGTCATCTCTAAAGAGAGATATCTCATCTATTCATCACAAATGTTGAGAAATGGATTATAAGGGAAATTACTTTAACTGGGATAGGTAGAATCCAGCAATGCCATAATTTCCTTTATAAGAGGGATGTCATGAAGGAAGAAAGCTTTAACTCAGTGTAGAGCAATGCCACTTTTTCCTTTATGAATCTTTCATGCTAAGAGAGGGACATTGGCTTGGATGTGAGGAATCCAGAGGCTTGCCACTTACAGCTGTTATATGAAAGATAAGTTTTAGCCATGATAAGGGAAGGACTCCAACTTGGATTTTGAATCAACAGGTGTGCCACTTACAGTAATTATCTGGAAAGAGGTTTTTTATTGTTTATTTTGATATGTGATGTAAAGAGAAGATGTCTTCCTGCAGAGAGAAGTCCTGGTCTCATTTGAGGGGATGTTGATTTTTGTGTGCCTTGATCAAAGCCCAAGGTTGAAGCTAAAGGAAACTGACTCTACTGGGGAAAGTTTTATATGTTTTGTACAAAGCCCAAGATTGAGGCTGACTGGGGAAATTTTTATATGAAGCCTAAGAGTAGGCTGGAGATTGCTGAGGATTATTGAAATCCAAGAGTAGTTCTAAATTGTATTGGGGAATCCAAGGGGATTTACTCTTGCTGGGAATCATGGAAGAGTTAAAGTATCAGATGCCATGAGGCTCTGATTCTGTTAGGGTTTTGTTGAGGTCAATCTGACCTTGGTTGGAATTTTCAAGGTGAAAGTTAAGTCTTGCTGGAGGGTGGAGAAATTTAAAGGTGATTTTGAAAAACCTTAGAAGTTTTTAACTCTGCTGGAGACTGGTGTATTGGTAGAGTGATTAGGGTTTTTCCTATGCTTTTAGGAAACTTGAGGGTCTCTGTGTGAGGTCCAAAAGAAAATGAGACTTTCCATGTCTACTTAAATGAAGCCCCAGAGGAGGCTGAGACTGTCCAAGTCTCTCAAGAAATGGTAGGCTCTGGTGTAGAAAGGGGTCTTTGTATGATGCCCAAGAGGAGGTTGTTGGTTTGAGGGATGAAGATCAAATCCTTAGAATGGTATGATGTTCTGGAATTATGACTTTCTTGGGGATTGAACTAGCAGAGATGACTAATTTTTATCCTATGCTTTTAGGAAGCCTTTGGGTCCTTGTGCTAAGCCCAAGAGGAGGCTAGGGAACTTCTAAGAAGCCTGTTGGTCCTTGTACTAAGCCCAAGAGGAGGTTGGGGATACTTCTAGGAAGCCTGTGGGTCCAAACCTAGGAAGAGTTCAAAAAAGGTTTCACTGGGAATAATCCTTTTTTTTGGTGAACAGTTCTAAAGCTTGAAGAAATTCAAACAAGGTTTCACCGGGAATTAATCCTCTATGGGGAAATGAATTTCTTGTATATATATATATTTCTAAGTTTTGTCAGTCTTGAGAAAAGTTTCACCGGGAATAATGCCTTTCTCTGTTCCATATTGAATAAGCCCAAGAGGTGGCAGACTGTATTGAGGGAAGTTTCCTATGAGGGAACTAGTTATTGACTAAGTTTAGAAATAACCTCTGGTTTGACCTATGTGTAGACCTAACTGCTGGGGAAAACTCTAAACATATATGCACAAGTATATATACAGATAAGTGAACTGACAGGTATATAAACAAATATGCAATGAATTGAAAAGATGTTGGGTCTTACACTCTGAGAAGAGGCCCAAGTGTATTGTGATTGATTGTATTGATTACAACTGTATGATTAGGATTTTAAGAAATTGAAGAAAGTTTTGAGAAAACTTTGAATTTGATTTTGAATTAAAAGAAATTTGTTTGAAAGGAAATAGTGTTTGGGGCTTATAACTCAAAGAGAGGCCCGAGTGGCCTAAGAGCAGTTTCACCAGGAATAATGCTCCTCTTAGTACTAGTTTTTAAAACAGACAGGTGATTTCGAAAATAGAGGTATGGGGCTTACAACTCAAGGAGAGGCCCATGGAAGTTGTTTATTGTTTAAAACAAAGTTTTTGTATAAACGATTGGGGCTTATACTCAAGGAGAGGCCAAAGATGACTTATTTGAAAACAATGATCGCAGTGCGATACTGAAAGACAATGTAGGAGTTATACTATAGCAGAGGCCAAAAATTATTTTTGTACAAAAGGGGTTTGGGTCTTACACTCTATTAGAGGCCCAAACGTGTTTTTAAAGAAAGAATAATGGGGCTTATACTCAAGGAGAGGCCCAGATGAGTTTTTTGAAAAGGCGACAGTCGCGCCACGGTTTTGAAACCACAGAGGGACTTATTCGGTGACTGAGGCCCGAATTATTTGTTTACAAAAGGGATGGGTCTTACACTCTACCAAGAGGCCCAAAAATGTTTTTATACAAGAGTTGGGGCTTATAGATCAAGGAGATGCCCAGATGAAAAACAGCGATCGCACCGTTTATTTTGAAAATCGTGTCGTGACTTATACAATGACTGAGGCCTAAAATTATGTATTCACAAAGGGGATGGGTCTTACACTCTACAAAGAGGCCCAAAAGTGTTTCAAATGAAGTTTGAAAAATTAAAATCAAGGAAAAATCCTAATTTTAATTAAAAATATAATTTTTCAAAGAAAATTAATAAAAAATGATGTAAAATATCAAATATATTTAAAAACAAGTTGTGAAATTTGAAAAATGTTTTGAAAAATCATGTTATGTTTACATGAACTAGTAGAAGACCCGTGCGTCCGCACGGGTAAAAGCATGTCTACATCGGACGCACGGGTAAAAGCTTGTATGTAACATATGTAACAGGATAGATGAAAAGAAATGTAATAATTAATAGGTTTAAAAATAAGTAGAAATTATATAGAAAAAGTAAGTTTTTTTTATGTTATTGAAAAAAAAATGAAAAAAAAAAAATATAACATAAATAGTTAATGAAACCAATGAATTTATCACATAAATTGAAAATATGATGAAACCATTAATAAAAAAAACTAAATGGAACATTTTAGCAAGTTGTAATGTATTGAGAAAAAATAAATAAAAAGGAAAGTGGGCTCGCATATGGGAAGGAAATAACGTGGCCCATTAACTGAGTAAAAGGAAAAAATAAGTTTAAAGGTCAAGAGGGGCAACGTGTTTGGGTAGGCATTGCGTACGTAAGGGAGAAAGATTCAACCGTTTGTGCTGTCAAGTTCTGTACGTTTCGTTACAAAAAGAATGGCGATGAAAGAGGAAACGCAGGAGATGGAAAGGTATGATCAATGCAGATTCATATGATATTAGGGAAACCATAGAATTTTGTGTTGTGTAAGAATGTTGTAGAAAATGAAAATTTGTTACGGTCGGTTGATTCGACGATATAGAGTTTTGAGTGTATGTTTGTTTGGTTATTTGCAATGTAATTTTTGGATTGCATGTTAGTTTTTCTTATGATCCGTAATATTATGGAGGCATAGCATAAACATGTTTGTAATGTAAAGTCAAGACGATGTTAGAAAGGATTTGCATGTTGAAGAAGAGTGTGTCAGTTGTCTGCTGATAAATTAGAACATCGTGTAGAATGATGAATTAGTTTTGAGTCTGGTGTGAAATCTATATAGGTGTTGTTCTTGAGATAAGTTATGATGCATTTTAAGTTGTAAGTTTTAAATGGTTGATGGTTGGTTGAAAATGGTTTACGCTGTTATTGTATAATGAAATGATTGTATGAATGTTGTTAATGCAGATCGGTTGAAGGACAAAGTGATCAAGATCTGAGTATCCGACCAAAATTCTACATTTGGAAGAAGCACATCCGTTCTGGAAAAACCGTTGCGAAGAACATTCTGGTTTGTTTTGTTAACAGCAGTAGTTTTTTTTCATTAAAGCAAAATTAGGAGTTTGCAACATATTGATATTTTGTTTATGGAAATTTGCAGCAATTCCCACAGAAAGTGATTAAGTATGCTCTGCACGGTGTTGAGCGACAGGTCTGCTTGTATGATTTCGATACAAAAGAAAGGTATGAGTGTCACCTCCACCGTTCGCAACGCAAGTACGGCGTGGAGATGTACATTTTGAATGGGTGGAAGGACTTCGTGAAAAACAAACAACTCCGAAGAGGTGATAAACTGGGATTCATGCTTCGTGACCCTCCTTGTAACAGGCTGGTGGTGAAGCTTTTAAATCGTTGAAAGTCTGAAGGTGTATGATGGTTGGTAAATGTAGTAATGTGAAAATCAGTTAGCTAGTTTTGACGTTGGCAGTGTTGGTTGATTATGTAATTAAGTATATTATGTATTAGAAATGGTACCTTAATGGTAGGTGTAGAAGTTTATTTTGGTTTGTGGTCTTTAAGTCATCGTACCTATATGTTTTCAGTACTGGTGGTGGTATTATATGAAACTTAATTTCTGTATGAATGATATAGTATTAGTAAACTTGTTTGTCAAAAGGAGACTATAATGGTCTTGAAGATATGGTTCATTCATGTTATTTGTGAAAATGAGTAATGTATAAAATGGTAATGCTTTATTATGTGAATGGATTGATTATAGCGTGCTATGTAGAAAACTTCCTCTGTTTTGAAGCAGTTAAGTAAGGAAGTTGCCACAAATTTTGGTAATGTTGAATGGACTACATAGTTGTTGTCCTACACATAATCAAAATTCCTTCATAATGAGAATGGTTTGAGTATTTGTTGCCTTTATTAAGTATAACATATGTTGTGTTTTGAATTAGTAATGTAACAAAATATGCTATTTACAATAGATTGATAAATTGTTGTCCTTCACATAATAAAGGAAATTTTTTTGAAAAAGGTTAATAAGAGTGTGTATGAGAGGAGACCCGAATTTTGTTTCAAATTATGTTAGCCTCAGCAATGAGACGGCAGTACACAAGTTGCCACAATTGGCAAACAACTCGTTTCGTGCACTAAATCATGGAATGTCCAAAATTTTTTACCATTACAGTCTAAAAAATATTTGTATGAGTTGTACTATATGGCTTGTAATGGTTTTAATGAGTTTGTGTTGTGTGGAAATTATGTGGAGTAAGTACTAATTTTTATTTAGGACAAAACGAAAACCAAATATATTATTCACAGCACAAGTATTGCTAAAGTACAGTAGAGATACAAATATGATTCACCAATAACATGACAAGCAAGGCAAACTAAAGACTGGTAAAAGATAAAAGTGAAACACCAAGGCATCTAAGTCCCTACCAAATGTACACTCAATAACTTTAATCACCCACAAATTCAATAACCAAATGTATGAGACACCAAAGACTGGCAAACCAGAAAAGCATGCCGAAACCTTCACCAGGAAAAGCAGGGTCATCATATAAAACTGGAAAAAATTCTGGAATGCTTTGCCAATAGTGTTGTGTAAATGAAATGGTATGCACTCTTGGTTGTCCGCTTATATATGAAGACGTTGCTTTTGAATGCATATATAAGATGAAGTTTGCAGTGTGAAATTTATTGGATGTGGGACCTATTAACTGGTATAGTGTATAGCTGTAGTAATTGAAAGTGGCATACACAGACAACAAGGGCCATGCAGAATTCGAAAAACAGTAAAATAACAAAATAGTATTATTGCATTAAGAGTCAGATAACATATTGCACATAGGTCTTACTTAGTAGTGCAAACTGTTGTACATAAGAATTGAATTCTAAATGAACTACTTTGGGTGCAATAATAACACAAAAAATAAGAAAATGTATGCAGCTTGTGTTTCCTACAAAAAAAATGAAGGGAAAAGGTTAGTTTATGTTAGGTCATTAATAACATAGAAATTCAAAATGAGTAGATAAGTGGTAGTATGTAAAGAGACATGTTATTTATTTATGCTCATGAAAAAGAGTAATACCTAGGCAATGTTGTGAAAAACCCCCTTGTAGACCACATTAGTTGTATGACATAAAGGTTTGTTATCTTTGTCATGGATTAAGATTTTCAAACCATCATTGCTCTTCACTCGGGACATTGCGACATAGAGATGACCATGACTAAACACATCTTTAGGCAAATATAATCCAACATGGTCTAATGATTGTCCTTGAGATTTGTTTATTGTCATTGCAAATGAAACAATTATCGAGAATTGTCTTCTAATTAGTTTAAATGGCCAAGGTGACTGAGAAGGTGATAATAACATTCGTGGAATGTAAATAGTGTTTCCGATATTAGTACCTGATATAATTTTGGCTTCGATGACATGATTTGCCAGCCTAGTAATGGTTAACCGCGTACCATTGCACAAACCTTCTGCTTGATCTAAATTTCGTATTAACATGACTGTTGTGCCAATCTTTAGTTTGATGGAATGATTAGGCAATCCTGAAGTTTTCAAACAGCTCAAAAATGCAGGTGTCAAATGTTCGTAAGCCTCATTACCATTTGCCTCGGAATGATCAATGGAATCACTACTTAAAAACTCTTTAGTATCACCTGAAAAAGAAGAAAAATGTACTTTACAGTGAGAAAGTGTTACATTACAAATGTGTTGTAGGAAAAAAGATTTGTAAGTAAATATTACTTGGAAGAAGATTTACAATGTAATCATTAATTTCATCAACAATCTCAAGATTCGATGCTAAGATAGCCCTACTTTGTAAAAAACTTGAATCCGTGTAATTTTGAAGTAGATTTGGGTAAGTGCTTGACACAATTTTGTCTATTGGATCTATGTAATCCGTTAATAGCAACTCAGGTGGAATAGGAATTTCAGTATAACCATCATTTGGTTCAGAAATGAGACCGTCGCCAACTTTTAGAGTCCATTCGGAGAAGATTCTAATGTCATTTGAATTAGTAGAGTTGGATCCAGTCCATAACCGCATATTCTGTGTTAGTTTGAGAACCTTGCAATGATCCCAGATATAAGAGGCATTAATGGTTGAATGCACAATGTTCGACCTTGTTCCTCTTGGTACAACGGGTAGGATTTTTCGAAAGTCACCACCAAAAACCACGACTTTACCACCAAAAATTTGATCACATGCCACATTGTCATGTCCCATAATATCCTTTAAAGACTTGTCAAGAGCTTCAAAACAAAATTTATTTGCCATAGGGGCTTCATCCCAAATAATCAGCTTTGTCATTTGCAAAAGGCCTGCGAGGTCGGACTTTTTTTCAATGTTACAAATTGATGAATCTGTGCAAGGTACTGGTATCTCGAACCTTGAATGGGTAGTTCGACCTCCAGGTAAAAGTAGACTTGCGATTCCACTTGATGCGACATTTAGAACAATATCTTGGTTTGAACGCAATGCCGCAAATAATGTGTTCCACATGAAAGTCTTGCCTGTTCCACCATAATCGTATAAGAAAAAAAATACCTTCTCTTTGATCGGTGACAACTTGCATGATCTTGCGGAAAATACCAAGTTGTTCATCTGTTTTTAAGAAGAAATAATATGTTATACGAAATCATAATAGACTTGTGTGTGACTGCTACAGATGCAAAAGCCAAGGTAATGGAGGAAAAAAATGAATAGAAGTTTAGCCTGGACTTGGAGAAACATATTAATTTAAGTTGCTGCAATGTTGAAACATATAGCAGAAACAAAGAATTAATGAAAGATTATTAAGGCAAGGCTGCCATTTCTAAGTGACGTTACACAAAAAGTTTGGTGTGATGCAGGAGTCATACAACGCATGAAAGGATATAAGGCAGCAATGTTATGATGTGTAATATATGTGTAGTGCAGGGGTGAAATGTTTCAACATTGTTATTGCTTTTGAGTCATTTGTTTGGCCGATAATGATTAATACTACAGACTAAAATTTTTTCCGTCAATTTGATAAGTTATTAAGTGCATGGCAAGTTATGAAATATTGTAATCTCAAATGTTAGAAATGTAATACATATTAAGGATTAGAACAAATCTTGGAATAATAGTTTTTGACCTGCAATATCGTATTGCCGTTCATCATATATGAGTCGATTACCAAGGAAATCAAGGACGTACGCATTTGGATACGACATCGGCTTAAACTCTTTCAAGCTCCTCCTATTTTTTTGAAGTTGTTTTTCTATCTCTATCAACGTAAGTTCTTGAATATCTTGATTAGACAAAGTTAAATCTAGAAGTCGTTTCCATAGAAGAGTTAGTACATAGTCAGCATATGTATTATATCAATAAAAGAAGCAAGAATATTAGTTAACCTGGATTATTTGACAATCTGATTTGGTCGTAGAGAATTCCATCAGATAAGTATATCCAAGTACTATGCCATACATGATCTGGTCTATTCATTGAAGCTGAAAGCAACATTGTAACAAAAAGTTTCCGAAGAAAAATACTGGAACCCCATTCATAGGCCTCTTTGATTACTGCTATGAACTCATTGTCATCTTGTAGAAACCCCATTGCAAAACAAGCCTCTCGGAAACTTGAATTTTTAAACCCAACAACTATTTTGAGATCATCATAACCTGTAGGGCCTTTCTTCACAGTTAACATCATCCTCATGTAATACAATTCCCCAGTTGTAGGAGGCACCCAAATTAACTTCCCAATGGTGTAACCTCTCTTTCTAGGATTCCAACATCTCTGTTTTTTTATGTAAACAAATTTTGAGACGAATTGGCCGTATGTCAAAAGTCTTGCTTCCTCATATTGCGTGTTAGCCAAAAACCAAGAAGTAAACATGGACTCTATGACACTCGCCTTAAGAAGGACATTTCCAATCTGTTCAAAGTCTTTGTAGTAAACAAACTTTTCACCTTCTAAGTGAAAAAACAACCTCTCGACCACTGGTTTTCTTCCATGAATCGAATAAGAAAAAATTCTCCAACATGCTTCACTTGGTGAAACATACCTACAATCAAGGTATTGTTTGATTTCGTCAACATTTTCACTTGTTGAAGGATTAGTGGGGACAATAACAACTGAAATCCGGTCCGATCCCTTATTGATGTATTTGAGCAGATGCTTAATCGAAGTACTCTGGTTACACCACTCCATATTGATGTGGGCTTGATATTTAAGGAGCAAGCTCGGATTGTGGGGCATAACATGACCACTATGAAGTGTGACACCATTCTTCTCGATTATGTGACCATTATCTCTCCTTCTATAAACCGGGTAGCCTCCTTGATCAACAACGGTGACATCTTGAAATTTCTTTGGAAAGTACTTGGAACACCTCCCATCATTCATACATGGACATTTAGGATTATCCATTCTACAAGGTCCGTGAACCATATGGTTCTTGACAAGATTATACAACTTTGGTTGTTTCACATGATCTGGTACCTCGACAGATATTATCTTGTCAATGTCAGAAGGGGATGGATATTTATTAGAAGGATGCAAGAAAATCAGAATGTGGGCATGTGGTAACCCTCGTTTCTGAAACTCTATGGTGTACATATCTATAAATGTAAATAAGATCTGATTAGTATGTTAATGTAGTAACATGTAATTGGCAAAAGATGGTGGTATGTAGAAAACAATCTTAGAAAGGAGTAATCCAAAAAAATATAATAGTCAATAAGACTGACTTACATGTAAGAACTTTCCCCAAGACACCGTTCTTAGTAACGTCTGTTAGGAGGTTATCAAACTTCATTTTAAAAACTATTGTGACAATATCCGGTCTGTCTTGTGGCTTAAGCTTAAGAAGAGTCAGAGCTCTTTGAATTTCTGGCCAATTTGGGTTACATGTGAAGGTAATAAATAGGTACGGGAAGCCAACTTTACTACAAATTGCCATGCCATCGTAGTATAATTGATCCATGAATCTCTGACTTCCAACATAAGATGATGGTAATACGACTCTCTTTCCAATGCTTGAACCTGGGTTTTGACTTTGGTCTCCCTCTTCATTAAGACTCTGATATTTAGAGACTCTAAGTTTGGATTGGTTGTTTCAGAGCCATTTTAATCTCTCTCCCTCTAGCATGGTGTACCCATCAACCAAAAATTGTTGAAACAATCGCCTAGACGATAAAAGATCTCGGTGGTCAACATTTGGTCAATATCATAAAAAATGTCAAGATCTCGGTGGGCAACATTTGGTCTATAACCATCTTCTCCGTAAGGAAAAATCAAAGGATATTGGTAGGCCAAATAACTTGCATGAAACTCATCTATACGTTTGAGTTTTCCACCTTGTCTTTGCATTATAATATCCCTTTCATCAACCGTGTCAACATCACCTACAATTAAAGCAGCGACTTCCAAAACAGTTGATTAGTTATAGATTTTGCCATCCGTAGATCTGTTTGAAATTAGTCTAAGTTTCAGGTTATGGACATTGCCTTCATTAATCTTCTCTCTTGCCATTAGAAAACTCTTAGCATGTATGCTATGTTGGTACAACATTTCAGATAGTTTCTTGACAATCTGGGGATCAATGTCGTTTTTGTTCCTAAAAGAAAAATACGTAATTATGCAAGGGGAAAGTTTGATTTCCGTTAATAAAATGAAAAAGGGATGTAGACAATTACCGCAGGCCTTCCATTCTATTGGAGACTTCATTTTCTGTGTCATATATGTAAAGTTGTGCGAATTTTTGTTGTTGTCCTTCCACAGGCAACAAACTTCCAATTCGGTGACAACATTGTCCTTGGATACGGATTGTTGGTGGACCGCGACCATTGTTGAACTTGTTATCGAGCTTCGCACCAGGGGAAGTGAGAGCAAACATCATGTTGTATGTTCGCAGTTGTGATTGAAAACTCTTACTATCGGCCGAGTCATGATTAAATAGCAAATGGGATAAATACCTCGGCGGTGGTTTTAAGAAAGGAAATTGAACTTTCCCATTCCACAACATATTTGGTATTTCGGATTTTCTAAATGTAAATGTTTGTTCATTCTCTCTTGGTACTACATCAAAGCATGACAATGTCGACACTCAATCATTGCATCACCCAAATCTGAGTAGTCTGACAATATAAAACGGAATTTAACATATGCATGGAATGGTTGTTGAGAGAAAATTAAAAATGTTGGAGAACACTGTGAAAGAAGTATACCTTGATTAATAGGATTTGGGTGGTTAGCAGTTGAAAATGGTGGACAGTAATCATCATTGTCCAAGCTTGAATCATCATCAGTCTCTTGTGCTGCTAAAAAACACATGTTGATATTAAACTCTATAAAATCTGAATTTAGTAACAATATGTTTTGTATCAGTAAAATAATAGGTATAATTATTACTATTTGTTTATGTGTTGAAAGAATGTAGATGAGTTAACTTAAACAGTAATCTAAAAAATAGCAGTATCTGATGGTTACATAGGAATGGGTTGTAATCAGAGTCATTGTCTTCATCACTCTCGAAATCCAAGTTAACTGTCGGCAAAAAAATAGGTGTTGTTGAAGGCGTGGTGGAAGAGATATTAGTTGAATCATTACATGTTATAGGTGATTCAGGTTCTGGACATCTGTATTAGAAAAATACAAAATAAGACATAAATATGTCAAGTTATAATAAGAAGTGTTTAAAGGAGACAAATTGTTAAGATGGCATACACAGGATGCACGGGACGATGGGGTAACATTTCTGGCTTTGGGGCGGGCAATTGCGTTGTGTTAGTCCGTGGAGGTATTATAGGACGATCAAGAAGTCCAGAAAACTTCTTAGGCCGACCCCTACCATGTTTCGTGTCATTCAGCGATGTCGTATTACCTTGAACTGCTGGGCTACTGTACATAAGATACTCATGTGATTAGGTAGATTAAAGTATTTAATGAAACTTGTAAAAAAACAACATTTAATGGACATAAATTCCAGCCCGATTAATCTATTAAGCATGAGAAGATGCCATACTCATCATACATAGTAGATTGCTGCAAAACATGAGAAGGGGAGCCTTCGGTCACGTCGTTGCGAGTTAGATTGTAAGCTCTGTCTGGAACTCCGAGAGGTTTCTTTGGTCGACCCCTTTGTCTTTTAAGATCATTAATCTTATGTAGTGGTGCAGGAGAACTGTATAATGCATATTGAGTTGAAGCAGTTAGGATTAAATGAAGTGTAATTAAATTGGGTAATGTAGTTAAAATAACAAAACTCACATGACATGTTGTGTAGTATGTTGTTGTGGTGTAGTAATGCTGAATTGACTTTGTGACAGGTTATTAGGAATGATATTTTCAATGCCCTTTAGGAATGATATTTTCAATGCCCTTGTTTGTAGCAACATTGGAGAACCTAGAAACCAGGTTTATGCCAACACCCTGAATGTTAAAGACTTTAGGTGGAGTATGGATACGATGTGATGATTGTGGTTGTGAATTCTGTAAAATTGTATCAATCCTTTGACCTTCCAACCTAATTCTATGAATTAGTTGTTGGGTTGTACATGCTTGTGTAATATTAGAAAGGGGAATTCTGTCGGGGGTAATCGTCGAGGAAAAAGAATAACTTTCATATTTGCGGCGCGTAGAATGTCTTTCTTTCAGAATGCTGTATCTTCTCAACCTGGCTTTTTTAGTTGTAATTTCTTCCACATGGCTTCATTGTAAATACACTTTGGAACTAGAGTAGTTTCACTGCAATGTAGAATGCATATAAAATCATATTGGATAATATTCAAAGTCATTATGTTAAAATAATATATGGAAATTTAAATAAATCGCTATTGTTAATAATTCATAGTGTAATGTGAAAAAAGGAAATTAAAACTGTGCAGCATAAAACGAAACACAAGACTTTCCATATACGTTATGTGTAGAAGAGGAATAATGTTCATAAAATGAAAGAAACAGATAGACATAGCAAAACAATGTCATTAGAATGTAACCTGATAGATAAGAAAGGAGTTATGAAAGAGTGAAGTTTAGAACCTGTTATTTTGAGTGTTTATGTCATCAACCATTGTTAAGAGTTGTTGAAAACAATATGAAAAAAGATGACTCAAAGATGAATATAAAATGTACACATTCTTTATTGTTTAGGACAACAATCGCAAGGGTAGATAGTGTTAGTGTTTAGATCAGTGAGCTGGAAAAAAATAACAAAAAACTGAAAGTTTGTTTTTAAGATTATGGTTTAACTTGGGTTTGTGTCAATAACGGGTAATAGTCAATGGATGGACATAAAATATTTTTTTTAGCAGACTAAAAGTGAATGTACAAATTAGCAGCAGTAGACCATGTGGTTTGTAATGTAATGGGATGCAACTTGAAATAAAATGAAGTAACAAAATACAAGTTGAAATTGAACAACATAATAGGTACTATATTTGTACTACCTGAGAAAAAGTTATGGATTTAAAGTATAATTGTATGAGAAACTGGTGTAAAAACAAATATTATATTAGCTACTCTGCAGCAAGTTTCACATACACGGTATTCAATGAAAGGAAAAATCAAAAGTGAGATGGAGTAACAAGCTGAAAAGGACAACCAGTATCAGTAGCAGCAAGGTAGACGCATGGGGCTGAATTGATGTGCAGCAGAGAAATAGACACATTAACCAATGCAAGATAGAGGCTAGAAAGGATAAATTTTAGTGGAATTGGAAAAAAAGATTTGAGATCATTATATCGTTTAGTTTCAATGCTGAAAGGATGTATAAAAATTATAAGACTTTTTCCATAGTTGTGTTTATTGTAGTAAGCTTCTTGTACATAGACGTATGAAATATCGTCATTTGAAATTTCTTACCATGTTTTTGTAGCAGAAGAGTCATTTGAAATGTCTTGTGTATCAACAATTGCTTTTCCCTTGGAATCATTTGGAGACAACCCCTTAAAAGGGGTACCGTTGAAGCTACCTTCAGGGCTCTAGTTCTGGGCAGCCTACAACATTATTATGAAATTTGTAACGCAATTGGTACAAATAGGTAGACATGTATAACAAATGTATGACTATAAATGATGAACTACGTACAGAGGGATAAGTGGACTGAGACTGGGGCAAGACTGCTTTGAGTGGTATGTGGTGTGTTTCAACAATTGATTTTCCCTTGGTATCCAGATTTTCATTAGGAATTTCAGATTCATTCTATAAGGGCATGAATAGCAAAAACATGATGAAAAAGGAAAACCAGCCATCTAATTTACTGAATAAATGTAAGCATAAATGAATCAGAAACGACGAAGATATGCATAAATGTATAGATATGCATCTTTCAAAGTGGAGAGCAAAAGAGATACCCGTTTCATAATCTGGCGTAAATCATGAGCAGACATGCCAACAAAAGGAATGCATTCCTTATCCCAGAACACAAAGTTTCCAACCTTGTTTTCATGCTCCACCTCAATAACAATTTTATACCTAATAAAAATACAAAGATGTGAACAATAGCAATGAGATGAATGTATGCAGAGTTTGGTGTGATTCCAATCACTTACTTTGTTATCGGGGGAGACTTAGTGTCACTGCAGTTGCAATCAAAGACATTTCCTAGTGACTTGTTAGTTTTGTTACAAGTGGGACAAATCTCATAATACCAGGACAAACGATTTCGGTTGAACCTTTTTGTAGTTCCAAACATATTGCAGAATGCCTCCTACAGAACATATGTGTTTCATTTATATGCAACTAACATCCTTCAGGCACAACATGTCTCCAATACTAATGACGTCCTTGACAAATGAGAAAGATCTGTCCTCAAAAGCCCCTTGTGAACCAGAATTGATAGATAGTGCTTGAGAAGTGTTCTGACTTGGTAGTGGGACCTCAAATCTGATCACCAAAAGCTTGTTTAGTCCAGCAAAATGAGTGAGGAATGAATGCAATACAGACATAAGAATGTCGAAACATACTTTGACTTGAATTCAATAACTTGGGGATGGTCACAGTTGATAAGCAACTTAGATCCGTTCCAAGCATTGGAAAGATTGAGCCTCCCACTGGCTGCAAGGAAGAATATAAAAAATGATGAAGTGGCAAGTAAGGTTGCACAATGCTTATATTGAAAGATAAGTAACATTTCCCATTATACATGAACTTTGACGACACATAGCATGAGTTAATAACACAATCATTGACTTGCCATCCGATGTGTAATTCATAAACTGTTTTGCGAAAGTCTCCCAGAGAGTAACATCAAGTTCAGTACCACTGTAAAAATATCAAACTGTTAGGCACGCGACTATTGATGTAATAAAATTTTAGTCTTTTTATGGCATCCTGATAGTGAATATTGAAGTTACAAACCAGCCATCAGACAACGTAAGGTTGACACAAGGTTTTTTTCCAGCCCCCCTACTTGAGTCCTCTGAATTTGTTGCATAACTCCTATAACATCTGACAGACAGGAAAACAGGAAAGGTAAATTGGTTAAATCAAATCGGCGAACAATGCAAGTGAGAAAGAAAAGCTGAAACATTCCCGTATAAGTGATCAGCATCAAATACACCATTCAAGAAATCTCCAAATGACTTGAACTTGAAAGTGTGAGGTGGTATATCTGGGAGATCCATTGCCGTAATAGCAGTGCCAGAATTTATAAACAGCTTCAGTTTATTGTCACACACTTTCAATGGAAGGTCGTAGGTCAATGGCTCTCCGTTGTAAATCATGTACGTCTGATGTTCCTGTAGGGACTGCTTCCAAAGATCAACTTCTTGGTTTCGTGTAACAACGTGTATTTGAGCACCCTATTGACAATATTATTAACAGCAATGAAACGTGATTGTTTCCAAAGGAAAGTATGGCATAAAAAAATAAGACCTTTGCGTCTTGTACAATAGCCTCAACATGTTGCTGGCCGTTGCATTCAGTTACTGTCCATAGGTCAACGACGCGAATGGCAAGCTTCCAAGTGTTATGCTCAGGTTTCAAATCAGCAATAAAGATGGGTGGTCTTGACATAATGTGCTGCAAAACATTAGACAAAGATGGGTACAACAAAGAAAAACCAGGAAAAAAGGAAATCACCCCCAGCATAGTTTATGCTGTCATATTGTCTACAAGAGTTCATGTTCAGTAAATACAGAGATAGGAAAAAAATGCATAAATAAGATTTCAAAGCCAAAAGAATGTGAAAAATAAAATAATGAGAAGCAGCTACAAAAAAGGAGTTATGAACAAAGCAATAATGAGAAACAGGTTTGAAAAATGAAAAGCAAAAATGCAGAATATGTTATTTAAACATCCAAAGCAAAACTGCAAAACATGTATATTGAACAGCAAAAACATAAATGAAGAACAAGTATTTTTGTAACATAAAAAAAATGAAAAACATGTCTATCCAATAGAGGTATACATGATTATGCAACATCAACATCAACATCAAAAATGCAATAGAGGTATATTGAACATCAAAAAGAGAAATGGAAATAAATGAAAAAAATAAAATAGAATGCTCTTTCCAACATCAACAACAAAATAAAAAATGCAACTTCTAAAACAAAAATCAACAACATCTAAAACTGTTTTTCCAGCACGACTAACAAAAAAAATTCAGTTTTTCCAACATCTAAAACTGAATCAACAACATCAACGTGTATGAGAAGAAATAGAATGCTTTACCCGAGTTTGAGGGAGACGAAACGTAGAAACAGAGAAGAAATGTTTGGGTTAGGGAGAGAGAAAATGAAAATGAAGAAAAACGTTGTTGAGGAGTAGGCTTTGAACATGAAAAATATTTGAATATTTGTGTGAGTTATGTTGTTACCCGGGTAAAAGGGTGAAGCATGGAGGATGTAAAAGTGTAGAACAAGTGGCAAAAAGGGAGTTTGTAATTGGTCATGGAATTATGGTTTAGTAAATAACAGAAAAGGGCTTTTTTGTGTGTGATTAAGATGTGATCAAAGGGTAAATTAGGGAGTTATTATGCATTTTCCATTAATAGTTAGGTAGTTGAAGCTTGAAATTCATTTGAATATGAAAAATCAAGAGGAAAATTTCATTAAAAAAGTTTAAAAACAATTAAAATGAAATTCTTTACAAAAATTCCAAATTTATTAAATAAATAATATAAATTTTATTTTTTTGTAGAATAAAATTTTTTAACATTTTTGTGATTTTTTAAAAAAGGAACCAATAAAAAATGATTAAAATTGAGGGAGAAATTAATTTTTGAAATCAATTAAGAAAATAACTAAAAAATCAAAAATTCAAACAATTTGAAAATGCGCGCCAACGGTCATCTTCTTCTTCCCCGTGCCCGTGCCATGGATGATTTGCAAAACCTCACTTATCTCTCTGATTACTCAATGATTTTGCGCGATTCACACGTCAATCTCACTCGTTTTTGAACAAGGATTCCAATGGTACCAATTAATTGCATTTGTTTTAAGTGTGGAGTGAGAAATCAAGTGATAAACACATGAAACCTAATTTCTACAAGAACACTATAACATCCTATACACGATAGCTACAAAGTAATTGATTGAGGGGAAACACTCTACATAAGTGCAGAAACACGTTTGTAACTTGAAAACACATTTATGATGGATCTTAGAGTTTGAGAGTTCAGGCTTACCTCTTGTAAGAAGAAATCCAATTGTGTGTTGGAGGTGTTACAAATGTTGTTTGATGAATTGGACAGCTTCAATGGACCTTATGTAAGGTGTTTGGAAGCTTGGAATGGATTGAAACAACCTGGATCACTTTGTGGCAACTCAACTGCAAACAAGCCTGAGTTTGATATTGAGCTTTGTGATTCTGAGGTTACAGATGTGTGAGAAGTGTTTGGATAGCTCACATATGATGTGTCTACACCATTGGTTTTGATAGAAGTGCTTCCTATTGAAAAATTCACATGTTATTTGAAAAGGAAGAAATTTCTGGTTTTTGAGAGTGAAATGAAGAAGAGCATGTGTTGTTATGCTTTGGTGTCCTCAAACTGATCAAAAAGGATCCCTATTTATAGTAGAGTAAGTTTGTTTTGGGAGAAATAGTGATTGGCAACTGATTACGGTGTGTAGCTTGTAGCCATTGACTTGGATGTTCCAAAGTGCCAAGTCAACTCTAGCTTGACTCCATTCAATTTCAGCAGGTTTGAACACTCAGAGTTTGGACTGAATCTTGACTGGTTTGGATTTTTATGGCTTGGTTCATGACACCTCAATGCCTTACATTAATGTAACCTTGCCAAAATTGAATTTCAAAGTTCATGCCATGATGGTTTTGCACATGCCAAGTTGAATTTTTGACTCCTTGAACAAGAAACAAGTGAGTCATCAGAAGTTTTGTGTTTTTGGAAGATGATAAAGTTGGAAAAATGGCTAGACTTGAGTGAAAAAATCGTGTGGCACAAGTTATGTACCAATATTGTTGTGTAGGCAGGGTGAAAAATGCCATTTTTGAAGGCTTATAACTTCTTTCTCAAGTTGAATCATGGGAGGCTCTTGTACTTTTTAGAAAGCCCATATATCATACTTTAACTTTGATGTTTAACTTTGGTCTTGAATCATCTTGGATCATAATGAAAAATGGCCCCAAAGTTGGAAAAAATGCAAACAGATTCTGTCCAAAATTTCACTAAGTGTATGAAAAATGTTCATTTTCCATTTTTTGTGATTTTGATAAATCCATAACTTAAAATCCATGAGGATTTGGAATATGTTGTAGTTGACAATCTTGAAGTATGTAATGAGAGCTTTCATTTGAGCTTTGGATGGAAGAAAAAGGTTGCTTGGATCACAAGTTATGGTCTTGCAAAGTTGGGTAAAAATCACTTTTTTTCATGACTTAGTGAAATTTCAAGTTTCTTAAGGTTGCCCCTTTTGCAAGTTACCTTACTATTCTTGATTTTTCTTGATGGATGATGATCCAAACCATAAGTTAACTTTGTTTTTGACTTAGAGAAGCCATGTTTTGTCAAGAAATCCCAAAAGTCAAACTTGGTTTTTTGGCACAGTTGACTTTTTATCAAATGAATTTCAAACTTTGTGATCCTTTATGTAATCAAGTTCTTGGGCTAAATCAAACCTAATGGATGGATTCCATAGGTGTTTTAGAGTGTCTTGAATCATTTCCCAAGGTTTGAGATCATGTCTTGGTCAAAAGTCAAAGGTATGGTTGACTTTTTCTCAAAAACCCTAGTTTGAGGTCCAAATGAATTTGAATCCTTATATTGCTCATGAACCTAGTTTTTTGTGTCAATTTGAACTTGTAAGAGGATCAATATGAGATATTGGAGGTCTTCAAAACATTTCTTGAGGTCTTGGCTCATGTCTTGTTCGAAAAGTCAACTTAGGGGTGAATTAGGTCAAGAAACCCTAATTCCTGATTTTTGATGAATGCATCCCTTGAGGTTATTTTGAACTTATGATTGGATCCATGAGGTCCCTTTGAGCTTCTTGGATCATGTTTTGAAGTATTGGCTCATGCCCAGATGAAAATTTTCCTCTGGAGGCCTTAGTCGACCAAAACCCTAATCTGGTGACACTGATGATCTTGAGGCTTGATTAGCTTGAAGTGTTGCATTCTCATGCTTAATCCTTGATGTAGGAGACCTCTTGATCCTTAATGGATGTTTGAGAGGTTTGACAAGTTGAGGATCATGTCCATTCTTGATTGATCCTTTGTCTGGGTACTCGAGAGGGCTCAAAACCCTAATTCTTGATTGGAGTGAATGCTCAACAATCTTTGAGAGGATTGATGAGGCATGAAGGTACATCCATATTGTGGTGATGATTTGCACAATGATGGGAAATCTTGTGGTCAAAATTTATGGTATGACAGATGCCCCTATTTAATCTTCTTGGACCTGAAGGTCTGAATGGCGAAGACGTTCGGACATTCAAGTTAAAAGAGGATTAAATATCGGAATACCCGAAATTTTGATTGTGGTTATGAATGGTAGCCAATTTGCTCATCCATCTTCTTTTACTAACTAATGCCACTTAGAAAAGGGTGAAACTTCCCCTCGATCCTGGTCTTCAGCCATGGAACTGGTCTCAATTTCTTTTTTGAAATAAACTTCCCCTCGATCCTGGTCTTCATCCACGAAACTGGTCTCAGTTTTTATTGAAATAAACTTCCCATTGATCCTGGTCTTCAGCCACGGAACTGGTCTCAGTTCCTATTGAAATAAACTTCCCCTCGATCGTGGTCTTCAGCCACGGAATTGGTCTCAGTTTCTTTTGAAATAAACTTCCCTTCAACCCTGGTCTTCAGCCACGAAAATGGTCTCAGTTTCTTCCAGTCGAGTTCTTTTCTTGACAAGGAATGCTATCTGTTATAGTTTTTACCAAACTTCTCGCCGGGGAGAAGCCATTTGATGTAATCCAATTTTGAGGTACTGATGACTCCATTGAAAGCAAAAAATTTTGGAGAGAAACTATCGTATTGCCAAGAGTCTTCTGTATAGAGGCTTTCTCTAGGGATTTTTCCTTAATCCGGGAAAGCAAAATATCATCTTCAATGGTGAAGGTGTTAGACGAAGGCAATTGGTCTAGAAGGGGGGGGGTGAATAGATCACTTCTTTTTAAATGCGAGTCAGCGCTAAAATTTGTTTTTAAAATATTTTGCCGAAGCGGCCGAGGATTATTCATCTATACGAACCAAGTTAATGAGAGGATCGGATATACGTAAGCCAAATGGAACGAAAGGCTCGAAGAGAAAAGTTGAATCGCAACTAAACAATTAATCAATTAACCAAAAGCACTTAACAAGGTACAATATCCAACGAGTATTAAAATATTAAACCAAAACTTGACAATGTGTCGAACACCTTGTATACGTTCAATGTATCGAGCACTTGGAGTGTGTAAATCTCCAAGCCAAACCTTCTACTATAGTAGATGCAGAATTTTCACTAAGTACAATCCAAATGAGATTGTACAATGGTTTTCAAATTAATTTTCTGCACAAAACTATACCATAATTTTTATCGATCGATTAAACGATTAAAAGCGTAAACAATTCGAATTACAAATGAGATAAGGAAAAGGAAACGACACCAAGTTTGTTTATGCAGTTCCCCTTTCGTCCTCGCTTCGGGTACGTCTGCCCCCAATTCTAAAAACTAGAATTGAGATATTTATAACTTGTTTGCAAATGTTTTTACAAGAGAAAACTTAGCTATCCCACACTCAAGAACACTTTGTTGATGTAGATACTTCGTCTTCTCTTCCCTTGATTCGAGTCGAATCAAGTGCCTCAAATTTGTTGGAAGAACCTCCTTTTACCGTTACTAGATTGCAAGAACACACAATTCTTCAATCACCTTCACTCGGATGATTCTGATCCACACACAATTTGATCCTCAAACCTTGTTGCACAATCCTCCAGTTACCGCTACTAGATCGACAAAACCTTTCATTCTTCGATCACCTTCGCTCGGCTGAATTCAATGCGCACAAGATCTGATCCAAAAACCCCTAAATCCAAATGATCTTGGAGGGCAAAAACCTAGTGGATTTATTCAAGAACAAACCCAATGAACCACTCACCCCAAACAAAGATACAACTTTATGCTTTGGACGTTATCACTTCATGATGCAGAAAATCAACAAAAATGATTGTGAGTAATTGTTGAAAAAGGTGCAGGATGAAGATGAAATTGATGAGAGAAAAAGGTTCAATGTATTTATTTCACTTGTTCTTGTTAGTTGTAAAAATATGAGAAGCCAACTATATATATGATGCAAAAACCAACTAACTCAAGTAGCAGCAAAAAGAACATATAAGAATGCAGAAAAAATGACCCAAACGAGCGAAGAGTCGACCGCTCGCTTGATGAGGGTCGGCGAGTGCTTACCCATTGACAAATCTATGCAAAATGGACAAGTATGCGTCGACCACCACAGGACCATGCGTCAATGCATGGATGCTAAACATGCAGAATAAGGAAACCCAGAAGCATCCGTCGACCGTAGGCTTACTTGAGGGTCAGCGTTCGTTTACCCGGGCGTTTCACAAACTTTGTCACAAGTGCATGAGTCGACTCATGCACAGGTTTGGTCGATGCAAGACATGAAAATACCTAGAAATTGATTTTTCTTCAAGTCTTCACAAACTTAGGCACTAATCATGCATACCTAACACTAATACCATGATTATACACATGTAGGAAATATGCAGGACTCTTCCTATATGTTTAGACACATGATAACCATTTGTTGTATGCAATGCGAACGATAATGAAATGATACCATCTAAATTACAAACTAAGAGCTAGCCTACATTGTTGACATCATTAAAACAGAAACCAAGTGAGAAGCACCTTGCCCTCACATACTCCCCCTTTTTTATGATGGCAAAATTTTCTGTCTTTAGCTTGGTTTGTAATTTGAATCATTCCCCTATCTTTGTGAGGTCTTTAAAAAATCAATTGCTGCTAGTAGAGATTTATCCTTCTCCCCCTTTGACAACATCAAAAAGAGAAACAGAAAGTGTCAAATTGAAAGCATCATGATACTTGATGATTCACTCAACGATTTGCAAACAAGATACATTAACAAATATTCACATAGAACGATGATAATGAAAAACATATTAAATGGATAAATAAGGCACAAGAGATGCAAACACATAGATTCAACATACATTCCATAGTAGTTCAAAAGGTAGCATAATAAAAAAGTAAACCAAGTACATAAAACAAAATGCAACCAAATAACAAGTCAGACAATCCAAAGACTAAATAGAACATGCATCAAACTATGATCCTATCTCTCAGGGTCTCCTCCCCCTAAATTGATGGCCTCTTCCTTTGAAATGTTGTCTTGGTGGTGGAGGGAGTCGTTGTTCCTCTAAATACTCATTCAGCTCAATTACAACACGATTTAGAATACCTAGACCATTAGTTACATTCTGAGTCTGATGTTCAACTGCGGCATCCAAAGCATCAAATCTCGTTATTGCAGCATTAGCAAACCGGTTGAAATCTTGAGTATGGTTTTCCAACTGATTAGAGAGAGATGTAAACCTCTCCTCTTGAGCTGTATATTGTTCCTCTTGTAAGGTTATGAAATCCTGCTGTTGAATCTGCATGGAACGTAACATGTCCAATACCTCTTCATTGTTGTGCTGAGGTGGCTGTGTAGGTGTAGGAATTGAATACTCAGGTTGTTGCCACTCGTATTCCTCATGTTGTTCCCAGCCATGATCTGGAGGAACATAAGCAGCACCAAGGGAGGTCCAACCAGTGTGTTGCCATTCTCCCCAACCTTGATTTTCATATGGATGTCGCGGTGGGGAGTATCCCATCCATTTAACATTGTCTTCTTCTTCCACCATATTTACCTCAATTGGCACTTTGTTTCTGGCTTGTCCTTCCTACACATTTTCTTCTGCAACAGCTTGTTCATCAGGAACATCATACTAAATATCTTGGTAAGTTGCTCTATGCCTAAATTTGAACTCCTCATCTTCAGAGTCCCAAAAGTAACCCATCATAGTCAGGGTCTTCTGTGTGAATTCTTGATCAGGGGTAATGGTTACATACGGAATACCCGGAACTATTATTCCAGCCTTTTCAATAGACACTGAATGCAGGAGGCATAACACAAAGAAGTACCTCTAGTAGAATCCCGAAGAGAAAACATTCGATACGTGAAGTAGTACGGCCAATTAATGCGAATTTTGTTCTTCAACAGATAGATCAAATGGACTTCTGCTTGATCAACCCGGGAAAATCCACCTTTCTTGGGCTTTAAGATGTGAGCAACAATCCATTACAGAATGCGATCAATGGGTTTCAACGTTCTCGTTGTGACAGTTTTGGGAAATAGGTCGCTGTTCACAATGCTTTTCGAATAAGGATCGCGAAGCATTGAGTTCAAAGCTGGCTTAAACTCATAGTTGTCAACAAATACAGTATCAGTTACTTTGGGAAGACCTGCAGTTTCTAGCTTAAACAGACTATTCCAGACAGCAGCATTCATAGAGTAGTTCTTATTATCAATAGTATACTGAAAATCCGTACCTTCAAATTTGTCCAAAATCCCAGTGTAAAACAGTTTCACCAAATCTTCATTATACTTAGTGTCACATTCTAAAAATTCGTCAAATTTTTGAACATTCAACAGTTCAATGACTTCAGAGAGGTGATAATCATCCGCCCTCAATGGGTAGTACACATACTGCTTAATCACAGAGCAGTTTCGGAAGTCTTTGTTGAATACCTCAAATAAAGCATCAGATAATAATGAAAGAGCAATTACCAGTGTTGACGATGAGCCAGCCCTTGATGTTGAAGCTCTGGTGGACCTCTTTCCTGTAACTCTTTGAGAAGCCATTGATGAGCAATTCTATGAACCCAAATGAACAGAGCCAAATTTTGGAGAAGATGATGAACAGTGTGCATTTAGATGATGAAGATGAGTGAATTGACAACTCTTGATTCCAATGCAGAGAGAAAAATCTCTTTTTAAAACCTTTGTTGATTGTGAAGTTTGTGGGTTTTGAAGAGTGGAGTGGTTTTGGGTTTTTAGGGTTTGGAAGATTGAAGGAGAAGAGAGGGATGAGGAGACACTAGAGATAAGACTTCTATGACATGCACTTGGAAAATGAAAAGAAATTATGATGTAGTAACTTTTCTCAACAAATGAAATGGCGCGCGCCTTCCCAAGAAAGGAAAATTCAGAATTCGTCAGCGATGCGTCGACCAAAGAAGGTCATGCGTCGGCGCACACTAAGCGAACTTTGACAAATTTAAAAGTTGTATGGGATGCGTCGACCATAGGTCGGCGTGCGCTGACCCGCGCCTTCATTTGAGAAAAGCCACCTTTCTTGAGTAGACCCATGCCATGTTTTGGTCAACTCAAACCAGCATAAAATGGAAAAATGTATATTTTCATCTACTTATGCACCAAATAATGATAAATAACACACCATACACATGCCAATACTCGCAAATGGATCAAAAATACATTTAATCACGAATAACACATCAAATTAAACCACATATTGGCCATAATAATTTATAAACATAATTGAACCAGAATGGAGTTTCTAGAAGGGAACGATATTACCTCCGACGATTGATGATGGATGCTCTCACATATAGCTTAATCTTATCGCTTGGTTAAAAGAAATAAAGACAAGCAAAAGTAATAGAGCATACAAATCACATACATAAAATCAAATACGATCTGAGATATCGAGAACACCAAGTTCCCTACGAATGTGAAAGAAAGGTTTCGTTGCAAGCGGTTTAGTGAAAATATCCGCAAGTTGATTCTTAGAATCAACATGCTCAAATGCAACATCCCCTTTCTTTACATGATCCCTAAGGAAATGATGGCGTATTTTTATATGTTTCGTGCGAGAATGCAATACCGGGTTTTTGGTTAAGTTAATGGCACTTGTATTATCACACAAAATAGGAATACGTTCAAGTTTAATATTGTAGTCAAGTAATTGTTGTTTAAGCCATAAGACTTGAGCATAACAACTACCGGCCGCAATGTATTCTGCCTCGGCTATTGACAAAGCAACGGAAACTTACTTTTTGCTATTCCAACTCACTAAGGAATTCGAGAAAAGTGACAAGTACCACTAGTACTTTTCCTATCCGATTTGCAACCGGCAAAGTCGGAATCGAAATAGCCAACCAAAGAGCAATCGCTTCCTTTGGAGTACCAAAGGCCATACTTTGTAGTACCACAAAGATACCTAAGTATGCACTTCACTGCTTTTAAATGAGACTCCTTAGGACACGAGTGATACCTGGCACACATGCATACACTGAACATGATATCTGGTCGGGATGCGGTAAGATAGAGTAAAGAGCCAATCATACCTCTATACCTTTTTACATCTACATCCTTACCATTCTCATCTCGATTCATGTTGACACAAGTAGGCATCGAAGTGTCAATAGCTTTCGAGCTAGCCATGTCGAAGTGCTTGAGCAACTCAAGGCAATACTTCGTCTGGCTCACAAATGTCCCTTCATCGAGTTGCTTGATTTGCAATCCGAGGGAATAGTTTAACTCCCCGATCGTGCTCATCTCGAACTCTCCCTGCATTAACTTAGCAAACTCTTTGACCAAATTTATGTTAGTAGACCCAAAAATAATATCGTCTACATATATTTGAACCAAAATTTGATGTTTTCCTTGACGTTTAATGAAAAGGGTTGTGTCAACCTTTCCTCTAGAGTATCCTTGATCAAGGAGAAATTTGCTAAGACGCTCATACCAAGCCCTAGGGGCTTGTTTGAGACCGTACAAATCACGTTTTAATTTGTAAACGTGATTGGGATACTCATGGGAATCAAATCCAGGAGGTTGGGCAACATAAACCTCTTCATTAATATAACCATTAAGGAATGCACTTTTAACATCCATTTGAAATAACTTGAAGTTTTTGGCACATGCATAGGCAGGCAATATGCGTATAGCCTCGAGTTGGGCAACAGGCGCATAAGTTTCCTCATAGTTTATGCCTTTCTCTTGGTTATACCCTTGCGCAACCAAACACGCTTTATTTCTCGTTATGACCCCATTTTCGTCGAGTTTGTTCCTAAACACCCATCGGGTGCCGATTACTCAGTGGCCTTGCGGAGGAGGGACAAGGTCCCAGACCTCATTTCATTCAAATTGATTTAACTCCTCTTGCATTGACAAAAGCCAATGTTCATCGAGTAAGGCCTCTTTTGAGTTTTTAAGCTCAACTTGCAAAACGAAAGCGGAGTAATAACAGAAGTTACTTAGCTTGGAACGGGTTGTTACTCCCTTTGAGATGTCACCGAGAATGTTGTCTATGGGATGGTCTTTGGAAGACTTCCAAGCTGGAGGAAGGTCATCTTTATTAGACGGATGATCCTCCTCATTCTTCACTGGTTGGTGATCTTTTTCCTCCTCAATATGCACTGCTTTAGGTTGATCAATCCCTTTATCAGTGTCCTTGAATATGTCTTCAGAAGATACACCTGCACCATGAAAAGGACTACCTTTTCTGACATTTTTCAGATAAGACTCATCAAAAGTAACATGAACCGAATCCTCAACAGTACGTAACCTCTTATTGTAAATCCTATATGCCTTACTTGACTGAGAGTATCCATGAAAAATACCCTCGTCGACCTTAGCATCAAACTTACCAAGTGTCTCTTTACCATTTTTCAACACAAAATACTTACAGCCAAAAACGTGAAGGTGAGAGACATTGGGCTTTCTCCCTTTTAAAAGCTCATATAGTGTCTTGTTTAGAATAGGACAGATGAGCACCCTATTCAAAACGTAACAAGCCGTACTTATGGCGTCGGCCCAAATGTATTTTGGAAGTCTACTTTCATTGATCATAGTCCTTCCTAATTCTTCCAAAATTCTATTTTTACGTTCCACAACCCCGTTTTGTTGAGGGGTACATGGTGCGGAAAAATTATGATCAATTCAATGGCTTTCACAAAATGCTTCAAAAAGATGATTTTTGAACTCACCCCCATGATCACTTCTAATTGATATAATGTTCGTGTTTAATTTGTTTTGGGATAACTTGGAAAATCTTTCAAAGGCCGAAAAAGTATCGCTCTTGTTTGCTAAGAAAATAGTCCAGTAAAACCGAGAAAAATCATCGATGATCACAAAACTATAATAGTTACCACCTAGGCTTTTAATCCTAGATGGTCCAAAGAGGTCCATATGGAGGAGCTCAAGGGGTCTCGTAGTTGAAACAATGTTTTTAGATTTGAACGAGATCTTTGTTTGCTTCCCCATTTAACACGTATCACATAAGTGATCCTTTGTGAATTTGATTTTGGGCAAGCCGATCACTAGGTCTTTAGAAACTATTTTATTAAGAAAATCAAAATAGACATACGCCAACCGTCTATGCCATAACCATGAATCTTTATTCATGGTGACTAGACACTTGTGGCTACTCAACGATACCTTATTTAAGTCTAGCATATAGACGTTATTCACCCTCAAGCCTTTAAACACATCCTTTTTATCACTATTCTCAATTATGCAACACTCCTTAGAAAAAGATACTTTATAGTCCTTGTCACATAATTGACTAATGCATAAAAGGTTATGTTTAAGGCCCTCAACAAGAAGCACATCAGAGATAGTAGTAGATGAGGGGTTACCTACACTACCTTTGCCAAGTATTTGTTCCTTGTTGTTGTCTCCGTAGGTTACAAACCCCTTTTTCTTTGCCACAAAGTCGATGAAAAGAGATATGTCTCCTGTCATATGTCTTGAGCAGCCACTATCCAGAACCCATCTTCTTTCCGTGGTCTCAATACGTTGTGCCTACATAGTCAATCAAGGGAAATAGGTACCCAATTTTTATTGGGTCCTTGGTTGTGAGTGAAAACAGGATTGCATTTAGGTACCCATTGATAAACGCTTTTAGGAACCAAAAATCTCCTAAAACGACACTTAGCAATGGTATGACCCCTTTTTCAACAATATAAGCAAGTGAGGTTAACATGAGAATCACTTTTGCTAGGTTGATCTCTAATCACATAAGTATATTTTTTATATGGATTAATCATGCTTTTCTTAAAGTGTGATTTATCAATAGCAAAAGTCATTTTTGGTTGTAGAGCCTTGTCAAGCTTGGCCTTAAGAGTTCTAACCTCTTTTTGCCAAATGTGACAAGTATCGCAACCAAAGTTTAACCACCTACTTTTGTCTTCCACAACATCTACCTTTGTTACTTCCACCATGGACTTTTTAAGAGCCTCTAATTCCTTTTCGGAATCAGAGATCTTTTGCTCCAAATGAGAAAATATTTGTTTATTTGAAGCTAGCCGTTTAAAGGCTTCCTTGGCCTCATGGTGTAGTGTATCAAAGGCCCGCTGTAGTTCAGAATAAGACATTGAATTAGAGTTGTCGTACTTAGAGTGTCTTAACTTTTTGTTCTTTTTCCTTTGGTGAGTGAAAAGGCAAAGATTGACGGATTCACCTTCGTCACTAGAACTTTCAGCACTAGATGCTTCACTATCGCTTTCCCAAGCGATATAAGCTCTCCTAGGTTTTGATTGTTTCTTCCCGTGATGACTTTTATCCTTACCTTTGTCCTTCTTCAACAAAGGACAGTCCGGCTTGTAGTGGCCGACTTTCCCATAGTTATAACAAGAACCCTTAGTTTTTCCACTCTTTTTGTCTTCATTCTTGGAATACTTTGATTGTTTACGAAAGTTGACGAGAGTTTTCTCCGAATTTTGGATACCATTTTTCTTGATATAGCGATTATATCGCTTCATAAATAATCCCATGTCTTCATTCGAATCCTCTTCCTCATCATCACTGGATTCACTCTCGCTCGGCTCATATGAGGAGGACTTTGAACTAGAAGTCTTTAGAGCGATCGACTTCTTTTTCGCTTCCTTGGTTTTGCTCTTTTCCTTCTTCTCTCTTTTCTCATATAGGTCTAAGTTTATGAGCATTTTCTCATGTTCTTCAATCTTCCCGAACAACGTTGTGATGCCTAACGTCATTAGGTCATTGGCTTCTTTGATGGCGGTCACCTTCGGTTGCCAATCCCTAGTCAAACACCTCAAGATTTTGTTAGTAGCAACCTCATTGGATATTGGCCTACCAAGTGAATGAAGTCTATTGATTAAATGAGTGAACCTCTTTTGCATGTCGGCAATGCTTTCCCCTTGCTTCATGTGAAAGAGGTCGAACTCTTGAGTCAATAAATTGATTCTAGCTAGCTTGACGTCATTAGTACCCTCGTGGGCAACTTGCAACGCGTCCCACATAGCTTTAGCACTTGTACAATGTGAAACTCGATAATATTCGTCAA
This sequence comes from Lathyrus tuberosus, assembly GCA_022829125.1. Taxonomy (NCBI): domain Eukaryota; kingdom Viridiplantae; phylum Streptophyta; class Magnoliopsida; order Fabales; family Fabaceae; genus Lathyrus; species Lathyrus tuberosus. The sequence continues at coordinate 1,027,419 of JALAZF010000238.1, forward strand.
CTCCTAATGAGGAGATCAGAATATTTCTCGCCTTCCAATCATAGTTGTACTTTTTCTCGTCTTCTTTATTCCATTGTGCTTCAGGCTTGGGTACTACCACGTTATTCGCATCGGTCATGGTTATTTCCATCGGACCATTTTGAATAACGCTCCATACCTTTCTATCAATAGAATTGATGTGAACACGCATACAATCCTTCCAGTAACTATAATTCTCACCGTTAAAAATAGGTGCTCTATTATAAGCCCCTTTTGGTTCGTTTGCCATCTTCTAAAAAGTTATACTTGAAGCACTAGAATTAACCGGTGCTCCTGATACCATTTGTTAGACGAAGGCAATTAATCTAGAAGGGGGGGTTGAATAGATCACTTCTTTTTAAATGCGAGTCGGCGCTAAAATTTGTTTTAAAAATATTTTGCGGAAGCGGCTGGGATTTATTCGTCTATACGAACCGAGTTATTGAGAGGATCAGATATACGTAAGCCAAATGGAACTAAAGGCTCGAAGAGAAAAGTTGAATCGCAACTAAACAATTAATCAATTAACCAAAAGCACTTAACAATGTGCAATATCCAATGAGTATTCAAAAATTAAACCAAAACTTGACAATGTGTCGAACACCTTGTATACGTTCAATGTATCGAGCACTTGGAGTGTGTAAATCTCCAAGCCAAACCTTCTACTATAGTAGATGCAGAATTTTCACTAAGTACAATCCAAATGAGATTGTACAATGGTTTTCAAATTAATTTTCTGCACAAAACTATACCAGAATTTTTATCGATCGATTGAACGATTACAAGCGTAAACAATTCGAATTATAAATGAGATAAGGAAAAGGAAACGACACCAAGTTTGTTTAGACAGTTCCCCTTTCGTCCTCGCTTCGGGTACGTCTGCCCCCAATTCTAAAAACTAGAATTGAGATATTTATAACTTGTTTGCAAATGTTTTTACAAGAGAAAACTTAGCTATCCCACACTCAAGAACACTTTGTTGATGTAGATACTACGTCTTCTCTTCCCTTGATTCGAGTTGAATCAAGTGCCTCGAACTTGTTGGTAGAACCTCTTTTTACCGTTACTAGATTGTAAGAACACACAATTCTTCAATCACCTTCACTCGGCTGATTTTTATCCACACACAGTTCGATCCTCAAACCTAGTTGCACAATCCTCCGGTTACCGCTACTAGATCGACAAAACCTTTCATTCTTCGATCACCTTCGCTCGGCTGAATTCAATGCACACAAGATCTGATCCAAAAACCCCCCAAATCAAAATGATCTTGGAGGGGAAAACCTTAGTGGTTTTATTCAAGAACAACCCCAATGAACCACTCACCCCAAACAAAGATACAACTCTATGCTTTGGACGTTATCACTTCATGATGCAGAAAATCAACAAAAATGATTTTGTGTAATTATTGAAAAAGGTCCAGGAGGAAGATGAAATTGATGAGAGAAAAAGTTTCAATGTATTTCTTTCACTTGTTCTTATTAGTTGTAAAAATATGAGAAACCAACTATATATATGATGCAAAAACCAACTAACTCAAGTAGCAGCAAAAAGAACATAGAAGAATGCAGAAAAAATGACCCAAACGAGTGAAGAGTCAACCACTCGCTTGATGAGGGTCGGCGAGCGCTTACCCGTTGACACATCTATGCAAAATGGACAAGCATGCGTCGACCGCCACAGGACCATGCATCGACGCATGGATGTTAAACATGCAGAATAAGGAAACCCAGAAGCATGCGTCGACCGTAGGCTTACTTGAGGGTTAGCGTGCGCTTACGTGGGCGTTTCAGAAACTTTGTCACAAGTGCATGAGTCGACTCACGCACAGGTTTGGTTGACGCAAGACATGAAAAGACCTAGAAATTGATTTTTCTACAAGTCTTCACCAACTTAGGCACTAATCATGCATACCTAACACTAATACCATGATTATACACATGTAGGAAATGTGCAGGACTCTTCCTATATGTTTGGACACATGATAACCATTCTTTATATGCAATGTGAACGACAATGAGATGATACCGTCCAAATTACAAACTAAGAGCTAGCCTACTTTGTTAACATCATTAAAATAGAAACCAAGTGAAAAGCACCTTGCCCTCACAGAAGGGTGAAGTTTCAAAGGTGTATAACCAAACAACTTCTTGTCTTTCAGAGGTTCAAGTTATCAAAGTGGTCGAGGACCAATTTCAATCCAGGAATACACTAGAGAGAGATTTGTCAGACGATACATTTCTTAATAAGGCGAGAACTTAAACCAAAATTTTGTCCTATCTGAGAGTGTAAAGGAAGACTGACGATTCTATTGGTGAGAGAACATTTATCACTTGGGGATAAAGGTGACCAAAGTGATCGAAATATGATATGCAATATGAATATGAATATGAATCAATTATGCATGATGTATGTATGAAATGCTTATGCTGACAAAACAAACATGACATACGGACTGACGATGAGTTCAACTGGATACTCGGCCATTCTGGGAGATAGGGGTATCTCTGGAGATATTGAAGGTAATACTTTTGTTTGGGATTCATTCCGGTTTCCGGAGGTATAAACCTGCTAGGGATAGAAACCCATTCTTGTTTTTCAAGGGTGGACCCTACTGGGGGAGAAAAACCAGTCACTGGTTCTCCGAGGTAAAAACTCTTCCTGGGATGTCAGACGAGACATTCTGTTAGAAACAATTGATCCTTCATTCAGGGTGTACTGATCACAAGGAGCATTTTTACTCTGCATTTTGAAGTTTGACCACTACTAGAGAAGCAGTCGATATTCTTTTTTTGTGCTCATTAATCAAAAAGAAATTGCCATCTTTGTTTTGAAAGAAAAAATAAATCTGACAAGTAAATTCATTTTTTTGTTTCAAGAAACGTTGATCATATTAAAATGTCATTTCACAAAGCAGAATACCTGAGAATTGCAAACAAAAGGCACAAGGGCTCAAATTTTATTGATAGAATGGTAATCTGCCAAACGCATGATCCCATGAAGCATTACAAAGTTTAGAAAAATGGTAATTTAAGGGAAAGGGGCTACATTGAAATATAACGACTGCTATCCTTCCACCAATTTTGAATTCCAGACATTCTGAGCTTCTGTCAAAGGTAACCTTGACTGAAGTTTTCCTGGCAGATGACGTTATCACTGATGATCCAATCTTGTCGGACGTATTTACTTGCCATGAATCCCTAACTTTTTCCTGGATTATCTTTTCAGGTTTTCAATCCACCAGGATGATTATTGTTTATGTCCCAAATTTTTACCTGGACTCCCTTTCGGGTTTTCAATCCAACGAGACGTTTTTTTTTTCATTTAGGCGAAGTATTTCTTGACTACATCAACATTTGTGGGGTAGGTAAATTCTTCTCCATCCATGGTTGTGAGTCTCAAGGCACTGCCTGAGAATGCTTTCTAAACAACATAAGGGCCATCGTAATTCAGAGTCCATTTGCCCCTAGAATCAGTAAGAAATTATTGTATCTTCTTGAGCACGAGGTCTCCTTCTTTGAAGACACGGGGTCGGACCTTTTTGTCAAACGCCATCTTTATTCTTTGCTGATATAACTGACCATGACATAAAGCCGTCATTCTCTTTTCTTCGATTTGGTTCAATTCATCGTGCCTAATTTGACACCATTCAGCTTCAGTTAGCTTGGCTTCCATCAACACTCTTATTGATGGGATCTCTACTTCTATGGGGAGCACTGCTTCCATGCCATATACTAGAGAGAAAGGGGTTGCCCCTGTTGAAGTGCGGACGGATGTGCGATAACCGTGAAGAGCAAAAGGCAGCATCTCATGCCAATCTTTATAGGTTACAACCATCTTCTGAATGATCTTCTTGATATTCTTGTTAGCCGCTTCTACCGCTCCATTCATCTTCGGCTGGTAGGGAGATGAGTTATGGTGTTCAATTTTGAACTCAGCACACAACTCTTTCATCATCTTATTGTTCAGGTTCGATCCATTATCTGTAATGATCTGGCTTAGAACTCCATAACGACAAATTAGATTGTTTTTGATGAATCGAACTACCAGTTGTCTGGTCACATTGGTATATGATACTGCTTCAACCCACTTGGTGAAGTAGTCAATGGCTACCAGGATGAACCGATGTCCGTTTGAGGCTTTGGGCTAGATCATGCCAATCATGTCGATTCCCCATATAGAAAAAGGCCATGGAGAAGAAATAACCTTGAGATGCGTTGGCGGTACATGGATTTTATCGGCGTATATATGACACTTGTGACACCTCCTCATGTACTTGTAGCAATCAGATTCCATTGTCAGCCAATAATATCCTGCTCTCAGAATTTTTCTTGCCATTGTATATCCATTAGCATGAGTGCCAAAGTATCCTTCGTGAATCTCTTTCATTAACATGTTTGCTTCTGGTCTGTCCACGCGTCTGAGCAAAACCATGTCGAAGTTTCTCTTGTAGAGTATATAATTACTTAGGAAGAAGTTGTCATCCAGTCTTCTAAAGGATGCCCCAGGCAGGTATTCCTGTCTTTGAAGGAAGCATTTGATATCGTGATACCATGGTTTGTCATCTGTGACTGCTTCGATCGTGAAGATGTAAGTGGGCCATTCAAGGCGCATTATGTCAGTCTTGGATACGTGGTTCCATCGACTCACACTAATCATGGAGGATAGAGTGGCTAGTGCATCAACCATGTGGTTTTCTTCATGAGGGATATGATGAAACTCGACTATGTTGAAGAAAGGTAACAACCTTCTCGCGTAGTCTTTGTAAGGAATCAATCCTGATTGATATGTATTCCACTCTCCTTTGATCTGATTTATAACCAGGGCTGAGTCTCCATGCACATCCAAGTTCTTTATCCTTAAGTCGATAGCTTCTTCAAGACCCATGATACAAGCTTCGTATTCGGCCTCATTGTTCGTGCATTTAAATGTAAATCTGGTGGTGAAGGGAATATGGGTACCCTGAGGTGTTGCGATAATTTCCCCAATTCAGTTTCCATAAGCATTGACGGCTTCATCGAATATTAGTCCCCATTAGGAACCTGGTTCTTACCCTTCGCTTGGTAGTGGTTCATCGCAATCTTTCATTTTCAAGTACATGACATCTTCGTCCGGAAAGTCAAATTTGACTGATTCCTGATCGTCAATCGGTCGATGAGCCAAATGATCGGCTAAAATATTTCCTTTGATGGCTTTCTGAGCATAGTACTCGATGTCGTATTTCGATAACAACATTTGCCAACGGGCAATCCTTCCTGTGAGAGCAGGCTTTTCGAAGACCTACTTGATCGAATCCATTTCAAAGATTAACCAAGTAGTGTTACAAATCATGTACTGAAGAAGACGTTTGGCTGCCCAAGCCAGAGCGCAGCAAGTTTTCTCGGGCATGGTGTATAGAGTTTCACAGTCCATGAACTTCTTGCTTAAGTAGTAAATGGCAGACACTTTTCTTTTTGTCTCGTCTTGTTAGCCAAACACATAACCCATGGAGTCTTCCAAGAGTGTTAAGTAGATGATTAGTGATCTTCTTTCCACTAGAGGAGACATAATCGGTGGATTCAGCAAATATTCTTTAATGTTGTCAAAGGCCTTTTGGTAATCTTCTGTCCATACACAACTTTGGTTCTTTCTTAGTAGTTTGAAGATCGGCACGCATGTCACGGTCATGCGAAATATGAACCTTGAGATGTAATTCAGACGTCCCAAAAATCCTCTGACCTATTTTTAAGTCTTTGGAGAAGGCATTTCTTGAACGACCTTAACTTTTTCGAGATCAACCTCAATTCCCTTTTGGCTGACAATAAATCCCAAGAGTTTTCCTGAGCGAACACCGAATATGCACTTATTAGGATTCAAGCGGAGTTTGTATTTTCTCAGACGCTCAAATAACTTTGATAGGTGTTCCACATGTTCTTCTTCTGTTTTAGATTTGGCAATCATGTCATCGACGTACACTTTAATCTCTCTGTGCATCATGTCGTGAAACAGAGTTGTCATGGCCCTTTGATAGGTTTCCCATGCGTTCTTTAGACCGAACGACATCACCTTGTAACAAAAGGTGCCCCATAGGGTGATGAATGAAGTTTTCTCCATATCGTTTGGTGCCATTTTAATTTGATTATAGCCCAAGAATCCATCCATTAAGGAGAAGACTTTGAATTTTGTTATGATGTCTACCAGCATGTCAATGTGTGGTAGCGGAAGTCATCATTTGGACTTGCTTTATTCAGATCCCTGTAGTCTACACACATTCTGACTTTCCCGTCTTTCTTTGGGACAGGCACTATGTTGGCTAGCCATGGAGGATATTATGAGGTGGCGAGGAAACCTGCGTCGATCTGCTTCTGCACTTCCTCCTTAATTTTGATGGCCATATCTGGATGAGTCCTTCTCAGTCTTTGTTTTACTGGAGGACATTATGTTTTCAGTGGTAAGTGATGTTCTACAATGCTAGTATCCAACCCTAGCATGTCCTGGTAGGTCCAAGCAAACACATCTGGAAATTCTTTGAGAAGTTTTATCAAGCCTTCTCTGAAAGTTGGACTCAGCAGTGCTCCAATCTTAACTTCTTTCCTTTCTTCTTCTGAACCTAAATTGTCCGCTTCTAACGGCTCTTTATAAGGTTCAATGGACCTTTCCTCTTGTCTGAGTAGTCGGAAGATCTCTTCTAGAATTTCTTCGTCTCCTTCTTCTTCTGCTTTAAATATCGGGAATTCAAAGTTTGGAGAAGGCATTGGATCGTATGTTTCGACGGAGTTTAAAATAAGTAATCTGCATGACGTGATGATTCCTTTTTAGAAAAGACAAAGAGAATGCAAAAGTGTGTGCAATGTATTTTCTGAAAACGCTTGGTTTTATTTTGGGTTGTTTTTTAGTATTACCATTTTCTGAAAAACGAAAAGTGAAAATAGCAATAAATGCGGGAATTCAGAATGACATTATTTATTCATGATTTGTCGATTCTTGAAACACAACCCTATAAAACGAAACTCTGTCGCTTTATACGAAACGAAGAGGGACATTTACAAAAAAGTAAGCCCTATAAAACATCCATTTCACCCGGGCAAGGTGAAATGTCAAAACAAAGATGTGACAATTACTTCGATTTATGAACGACTTTCGGGACACCGAGCGCAACCCAGTGGCGATGAACTCCTTTGTGGATCACAAAGTCCGGTACTTTCCTTCTTGGTTTGTCTTCAGAAATAACACTGACTTCTGGCAGAGTGGGATCATTAGGGTCTTTTTCCCATGCAGAGTTATCATAAGAGGACTCTTCTGTAGCATCTTCCATAGTATTTTCACTCTCAAGTGGATCTCCCCATCCAGTTGGCTGGATGTCCACATATCGGATGCGAGAGTTTTCGGGAGTAGTGTATTTGACTAGAAAGTCGTACTTGCCGCTTGGCTGCCCCAAGTGTAGTGAGCGATTTTTGTCGGTGACGCGACCACCTTATCGCAGGGTTTTCCTCACCGCAATGGTAGGAGGGGGTGCTACTTTCTGATTTCTTATATATCCCATGAAGCTGAAAGGGAAAGGGAAGGTATCTGAAACTAACCTTGCATGCGAATGTTTACCTGAACAAATGCTTAAAGAGAGATTCGGGGAGTCGGGGTCAGGTTATACAACGAGGAGTTGTCAATTACCTATCCTATATGTGGTTATCCACAGGTTGTTAGCTTTAGGTCTCGCTTTGTACTTGATGGTGTTTATCTGGTAATGGGTTGGGAAAGTATGACAGGGAGAGTGAGTTTTTGTTGATGGTCGGGCTTGCCCGAGGTTTTTGGTAAGGTACTAGACCTACGTTTTGATTTGTTTTCTGTGGGAAATGATGATGATGATGGCTAATGTATGAAACCTAAAGTTTTTTTATTAGTATGCTCGCTAAGATTTCGCAATCTTATGCCTACGTAATCCCGTTTAAAAGAAACAGGGAAATCAGAGCAATCGTAGTTCCTCCTATTCTAAGGGAGGAAAATGATGTTTTGGTGTCTTGTTCAAAGCCCAAGATTGAAGCTAAAAGGGTTATTTTGTGTCTTGTTCAAAGCCCAAGATTGAAGCTAAAAGGTTTGACTGAGAGAGAATTTGTCATCTCTAGAGAGGGATTGTTGTTTTTTTTTTGTGCCTTGATCAAAGCTCAAGGTTAAAGCTAAGTGGTTGATTGACTCCACTGGGAAAGTCCTTATACAAAGCCTAAGAGGAGGATGTATGAGACCGACTCAACAAGAGAGTGTATATATTGGTGTCTTGTACAAAGCCCAAGACTGAGGCAAAAAAGAGACTGACTCTTTGGGGATATCATTATACAAAGCCTAAGAGGAGGCTGAAAGTTTGTTTTGACTCCGTCGGGGAGGTTTGTATGTGTCTCGTACAAAGCCCGAGATGGAGACTAAAAGGCTTGACTCTGCGGGAGAGTATTATCTGTCTTGTACGAAGCCTAAGATTGAGGCTAAAATGAGTTTGACTTTGCTTGGGAATTTATTTCTCAAGGCCAAACTGAAGGCTCGGAGGAATTGACTCCGCTAGGGGAAGATATTTGTCCCAAGCTTAAGAGAAAGTTATGGAGATTTATATCTCGTACAAAGCCCGAGATGGAGGCTAAAAGGGTTTGACTCAACAAGAGAGTACTTTTATCTGTCCTGTACAAAGCCCAGGATTGTGGCTGAACAAGCTGGAGAAATCATTATACAAAGCCTAAGAGGAGGCTATCTTTGCTAGGGGAAATCTTTATGCCAAGCCTAAAAGGAGGTTGGAAAAAGATTGTCTCCACAAGAGAATGGTTTTTACCTGTCTCGTACGAAGCCCGAGACTGAGGCTAAAAGGCGGTTGACTCAACAAGAGAGTGCTTTTATCCATTTCGTACAAAGCCCGAGATTGAGGCTAAAAGGGTCGACTCAACAAGAGAGTACTGAAAGGTGATTGACTCAACAAGAGAGACTGTAAGAGTGATTGACTAAACAAGAGAGTCTGACAAGGTGATTGACTCAACAAGAGAGTCTGAAAAGCAATTGATTGACTCAACAAGAGAGTCTGAAAAGGTTAGCTCCGATAGGGAGAATCATTGTACAAAGCCCAAGAGGAGGCTGACTTTGCCGAGGAAATATCATTATATAAAGCCTAAGAGGAGGCTATCTTTCTGCTGGGGATTCTTGAGATCCCTAGGCAGGTCCAAATGGGGAAATCAACTCTTGCAAGGGAATGCAGAAGAGTTGAGATATCAGAGACCTTGAGGCTCTGATAGTGTTATGATGACTTGACCCTAGTTGGGGAATTTTGGGAGAAAGACGGGGTTTTAGAACCCACAAGTTTTAACTCTGCTGGAGATTAGTCCAGAATTCGGGGTTTCTCCTATACTTTGTAAGGCACTTGAGAATGTCTTTGAGACTCAAGGGGATTTAGACTGTCCAAGTCTACTGGTGTGCAAGAGTTTTATCTTTTGTATGATGTCCAAGAGGATGCCGACTCTTTCAAGGGATGAGTATCAACCCTAAAATTGGTCTGAGGGTTTTGACTCTTTTTAGAAAGACACCTCTAATGAAGGATGACTAAGTTCTGTCCTATACCTTTAAGAGGTCTTCAGGGTCCTTGTACTAAGCCCAAGAGAAGGCATGAGAACTTCTAAGAAGCCAAAGGTCCTTGAACAAAGCCCAAGAGGAGGCGGGGATGCTTTTAGGAAGCCTGTGGGACTCAAACCAAGAAAATTTCAAGAAATGCTATTCACCGAGAATAGATCATTTAGTGAAAGTTCTGAGATTTGAAGAAATTCAAGAGATGTTATTCACCGAGAATAGATCAACTCTGGGGTGTAGAATTTCTTTGACAATTTCTAACGTGACAGTCTGAGAAAAGGTTCACCGAGAATACCGCCTTTCTCTTTGTTCCATATTGTTTAAGCCCAAGAGAAAGCAAGACTGTATCTGGAAGTCCTATGGGGATCTAGTTTTGACTGTTTTTAAAAGAGTGACCAACATGGCTTTACCTAGTTCTAGACCTTGTTGCCGGGGAAAACTCTAAATAACTATACTAGTATATATACAGTTGATATATGACAAGTATGTAAAAG